>CAJZBQ010000041.1:0-310000 GCA_914767885.1 Blepharisma stoltei
AACACCACCCCTAACACCCTAACACCCTAACACCCTAACACCCTAACACCCTAACACCCTAACACCCTAACACCCTAACACCCTAACACCCTAACACCCTAACACCCAACCCCTAACACCCTAACACCCTAACACCCTAACACCCTAACACCCTAACACCCTAACACCCTAACACCCTAACACCCTAACACCCTAACACCCTAACACCCTAACACCCTAACACCCTAACACCCTAACACCCTAACACCCTAACACCCTAACACCCTAACACCCTAACACCCTAACACCCTAACACCCTAACACCCTAACACCCTAACACCCTAACACCCTAACACCCTAACACCCTAACACCCTAACACCCTAACACCCTAACACCCTAACACCCTAACACCCTAACACCCTAACACCCTAACACCCTAACACCCTAACACCCTAACACCCTAACACCCTAACACCCTAACACCCTAACACCCTAACACCCTAACACCCTAACACCCTAACACCCTAACACCCTAACACCCTAACACCCTAACACCCTAACACCCTAACACCCTAACACCCTAACACCCTAACACCCTAACACCCTAACACCCTAACACCCTAACACCCTAACACCCTAACACCCTAACACCCTAACACCCTAACACCCTAACACCCTAACACCCTAACACCCTAACACCCTAACACCCTAACACCCTAACACCCTAACACCCTAACACCCTAACACCCTAACACCCTAACACCCTAACACCCTAACACCCTAACACCCTAACACCCTAACACCCTAACACCCTAACACCCTAACACCCTAACACCCTAACACCCTAACACCCTAACACCCTAACACCCTAACACCCTAACACCCTAACACCCTAACACCCTAACACCCTAACACCCTAACACCCTAACACCCTAACACCCTAACACCCTAACACCCTAACACCCTAACACCCTAACACCCTAACACCCTAACACCCTAACACCCTAACACCCTAACACCCTAACACCCTAACACCCTAACACCCTAACACCCTAACACCCTAACACCCTAACACCCTAACACCCTAACACCCTAACACCCTAACACCCTAACACCCTAACACCCTAACACCCTAACACCCTAACACCCTAACACCCTAACACCCTAACACCCTAACACCCTAACACCCTAACACCCTAACACCCTAACACCCTAACACCCTAACACCCTAACACCCTAACACCCTAACACCCTAACACCCTAACACCCTAACACCCTAACACCCTAACACCCTAACACCCTAACACCCTAACACCCTAACACCCTAACACCCCTAACACCCTAACACCCTAACACCCTAACACCCTAACACCCTAACACCCTAACACCCTAACACCCTAACACCCTAACACCCTAACACCCTAGACAGTATTGAACTACTCCAAAAAATGCAGATTTAGAATAAAATTGTTATAATAAGCAGTCATATAATAATTATATATGCATGCCTGAGCGTCTTTCCTTTAGCTTTATTCTGTTTTCTGCACTTCTTGAAACATTTAAAGCTTATTGGTAAGGCTCGTACCATTGAAAGAATTTTTGTAGAGATCGTAGTCAAAAAATAGTAAGCTGAAGGGAAAATCCCAGCATTTTTTAGCTAACGTTTAGTTGAATCAAGAAACGGCATTGAAGAACTTTCGGAATCAGTTTGAGATGAACTAAGTAAGCAATTATTTTAAAAAATTCTTATACACCTCCTTTAAATGATTGATTTTTTCATCGATTTTGCTTATTTCTTGGATATTAACTAAGCCTTCTTGTGTTGTAGAAAACTGACTTCAGCTTTAACTTGGAATTTTCTTAATTTTTCACTAATTTCTTAATACTCTGTTTCTTTTTCAGTAAAATCTTTTTTTTTTCCAATAAATCCTGAGCAAGTCTAGAAGTCCTTTCTCTATTCATTAATAGCTCCAGTTCAAAAATGTTTTCTTTGATTGACACCCCTTTCAAGTCTTTTATAAGGTTGCTTTTTAATAAGTCTACTTTCATATTTTCATGTGCATTTTTACCTAGATGAATAAAATTAATTGTAATATAATTATAAAATGAGAACTATAAGATGCTGTGAGCCAAAGTGCGAGCGTGAAGTTGAGCTTTCATACAATTGTACTTCACGGCCACTCGTTTTTAGGTTTCTCTCTTTAAAGTTATCTTTTGATGGATAATTTCTTTTAGCAAAGAAAAATCTGAAAGAGATAGGGAAATTGCGAGTAAAGCATAAAATACAAGTTGCCCTCTTTTTAAGCACGAAAAACTAATCAATCATCACAATAATTTATTATCTACATTTACAGATTCCAATAAGATTGTAAGACAAGTTCGCGATAAATTTAGCCAAGAAACAGAGAATTTATGCTACAAACGGAATTATTAATAACTCATAATTCTCATAGGAAGATTAAGAAAATCCTATTTTCCCTGATATAAAGCACGGCATCCCAAATATAAAAAGCATTTGTCTTAAATCTTCTCAAGTATCAATGAGCTTTATGAAATTATAAATAACAAAACTAATAAATTTTCAATCATCTTATCTAAAGTCCTTTCAATGTTAAGAATATGAAGCATAACATTAAAATGGCGACGGCGAGCCAGCTCTTTTTCTCAACCACCTGTAGCCGGGTGTTCACTGGGAACCTTGTGGAATGGAAATAGGGGCTCGGTATGTGCATTTGGCTAGGTTTTCCTTGGCACAGTAGAGCGCAACGTCGAACTAGGTCGACCGCAGCTTATTCTGACACCAGGATTTTTGCCTCAGGGGAAATTTATTTCCAAGTTGGAAGGGGAAGCTCAGCGCCACCAAGGATGCATACTTGGTCATCGGGCAACTCCCTAGCTTTGGATTTTCATTCTGGCCTACACAGAAAATTTGTTTTTCAGATTTTCTGAATGGGCAATCTCTGTTGACGCACTGCTGGGAGGCGTAACTCATCCAACTACGGGTAGCGAGCGCATATCCTCGTACAGTAGGAGCAATACCTTGAAAGGTTGTGATCGATCAGGCGGTGAGCAGCCTGGTAAAACATCAAGGATGAAGGTAGACCGGGGAAACCTCAGGCATTACGAGGGCCTCTTAATAATATAGTTTAACGCTAATGTCAGAATAGGAACAATGAGTCTTGCCACTATTAAGATTTTTAAAATCTGGATTTGATGTGGTGGGTCCTGTATTTTTACATAGAGACCAGCAAGATGTCAAAGAGCTATTAGTGGTCTTATTAGAATTTACGCTGAATGAAGCCACAAGCCCATTGTTTTCTTTTAGCTATAATGAGATATTTTATTTATATGTGAAAAACAATCAAGTATCACAAGAAAGGAAAACTTTTTGGTGATTCCGAGCTTGGAAATTGATATAATATCGTATATTAAAAAACAAAAAATCCAAAAAAGATTGACAGGGTTTGAGGTGTGATTTTTGTGGCAAAAATTTGCTTTTTAAAATAGAGATTATCATTAAGAGTCGATATCAATTGAATACACCAAAATTTTCTCATTTGAATAATCATGAAGATTAAAAGATCCTTTTAATTAAACCAATCGTTTTTCTAATATAGAATGGAGCTTGTTTACATACTGTACTTTGAGTTTAAAACCTTAAGCATCGATAAAACATATTTTATCTTAGGTGAATAAATTAATTGTAATGTAATTATAAAAATGAGCACCATAAGATGCTGTGAGTCAAAGTGCGAACGTGAAGTTGAATTTTCATGCAACTGCACTTCACCAGCCACTTATTTTTGCAAAGAACACGCAGTGAGCCATTGCGGATCTACCGACAATCCTCATAATATCAGCTCTTTTTTTGAAGAACCTGTTGAAAGCACAAAAGAAGCAATCCTTGGCTTTCTTGCTGAAGAAAAGTCAAAAATTGATAAAATGAGGGCAAATATAGTTTCTTCCTTTACTCAAACTCTTTTTAGTTATGAAAATGTTCTTGAACAAGCTTTAAAAGAAATCGACTCTGATTCTACAAAAATTGGCAGCTATGTAGAAAAAATCTGGCATGCCCAAAAAACATCGAGAATAGAAAAAGATCAAGTTTTAAATTTGCTAGCCTTGCAGCCAAGTAAAGCTGCTGAAGAAGTGAAAGAAATTTTTACAGTTATATCAACTAATAAAATCGAGTTATTCTGTGAAATAGGAAGACAAATTGACAGAGTTATACAAAGCTTTCACGAAGAAAAGTCCAAAGTTTTTATTCCAGATGAAATGCGTTTTAAAATGAAAGACATTCATATGAACTTTGAGAGTACAGTGAAGAATTTACAGCCAGCATTAAATAAGTATAAAGAAGGCAATCTAAAAGATGCACCTACAAACATACGAGATTTCATATATAATAAAATGAAAAACGAGTTTCCAATAAAGCATTGCAACCCAAACTGTGCAGATTGCTTTTCAAATAAGGGAGATGCTCTATATGAGTTAGGCAGATCTGAAGAAGCTATAGAATGCTATAAAGAAGCGATCAGAGTTGATCCAAATACTACATCTGCATACAATCAAATAGGAAATATCTTCTTACTCCCCCCACTGAGCTAACACAAAAAAATCTTGTTCGCTCACGGTAATTTTTTTTTAAAAATTTTTTTTTTCAAATTAAAAAAAATCCTTATTCGCAAAAATTGGAAAGTAAATATTTATTTAATTTGTAAAATTTATACTTAAAAACGTAATTTGTTTAAAATTAAACAGAATTAGCTAGAGATTTCATTATACTAATTATCACTAATATATCAGATTGTTTTTTCCATAAAAAATTTTTGTTCGCTCGCGGAGGGTATTTTTTTGGGCAAAAATAGGGATTTTTCTAATGGTTTTGTTCCCTCACCGGGGAGTTAAATGAAAAGAGATATGAAGAAGTGGTAGAGCATTATAACGATGCAATTAGTATCAATCCAAACAATGCAAGTTACTATTCAAATAAAGGGCATGCTCTTAGAGAGTTAGGCAGAGGAGAAGAAGCTATGAAATGCTATAAAAAAGCTATCAGAGTTGATCCAAATTATCCTGATGCATGAAATGGTATAGGAGTTATCTTCTATAATGAAAAGAGCTATGAAAAAGCACTGAAACATTGCAACGATGCAATTAAAATTAACCCAAACTGCGGAGATTATTATTATAATAAAGGAAATGCTCTTAGAGAGTTAGGCAGAAGAGAAGAAGCTATTGAATGCTATAAAAAAGCTATCAAAATTGATCCAACTCATGCTGATGCATACAATAGCATAGGAATAATCTCCTATAATGAAAAGAGATATGAAGAAGCAGTACAACAGTTTTGCGATGCAATTTGAAACAACTCACACTGTGCAAATTATTATTATAATAAAGGAAATGCTCTTACTTCCCTATGATCAGTGAGCGAACAAATCATCAGAAATTTCTATTTTTTGCCTAAAACCCTTCTGTGTGCGAAGAAAATTGTTTAATATAAAAAATTGCTTATAAAAAAATTTGATATATAAGCGATAATTAGCCTATGGAAATCTATTGCTAATTCTTTTTAATTTTAATAGCTTGCATTTTAAAACATAAACTTTACATATTAAATAAATATTTAACTTCAAAATTTTTGTGAATTGGAGTTTTTTTAAATTTCAATATAATTTATATAGAATGTTTTAACAAAAAATTAACCCCTCTGAGAGCAAACAAAATTGTTTTATTTCGCTTACGAAGGAGGGTTAGAGGGTTAGACAAAAGAGATCAAGCCATGGAAAGCTATGAAAAAACTATCGAAATTGATCCTAATCATGATAAGGCATACAATAGCATAGGAGCTATCTTATCTAATGAAAAGAGGTATGATGAAGCGGTAATATATTACAACGATGCAATTAGAATTAATCCAAACTGTGCAGATTATTATTCAAATAAAGGATATGCTATATATGAGTTAGGCTGAAGAAAAGATGCTATTGAATGCTATAAAGAAGCTATCAGAGTTGATCAAGATTATGCAGATGCATACAATGGCATAGGAGTCATCTTTTTTAATGAAAAAAGCTATGGAGAAGCACTAAAATATTACAACGATGCAATTAGAATCTTTTCTGATTAAGTTTATAACGTTTAACGTCCACTACGGGGTAGCTGTTTCCAGAGCTGCCACCATATTTGTCCACGTGCCGTGCCCATGACATCTGGATCGATCCACTTTGTTGTGCCAGGGCACGGGCAAATACAGCATTCCGGCTTCGACGGGCTGCGTTGCCTTGCTATCCTTGACTCAGCTCCCAGCATATTCCGCCTAAGGGTCACCTTCCTCAGGTGTGCTAAGAGGTAAAACTTCGAGCCTCTTGATGTACTTGGAGTGCCTCGGCTTATCTGCCAGAGATAAACTGCTATTGCTGCACAGAAGTTCTCAGAAGAAAATCTAACCGCATAAATAAAATTTGCTTGAGGGAGAGGAAATAATTAGCGGGGCTAATTTCGCTCGAATCGAGTGCCATTTTATTTATCATGCAATTAGAATCAATCCAAACAATGCAAATTATTATTTAAATAAAGGAAATGCTCTAGCTAAGTTAGACAGAAAAATAGAAGCTATGGAATGCGGTAGAATAGCTAAAAGAATAGACCCAAAGTGCGATGTGAATTGCATTTTATTTTAGAAATAAAGGCATGCTCTTGATAAGTTAGGCAGAAGAGAAGAAGCTATGGAATGCCTTAATAAAGCAAAGAGTTTATAAATGCTTAATCTTATCAATAATAAAAGATATTTTGAATGAGTTCGCTCTTATTAGTAATTTATATCTATTTTATTAAATATAACAATTAAAGCAAAATTTATTACTTTTACATTACAAATTTATACTAATTGTAACATATGTGCGAAGGAAGATTGATTTATTATTAAAATAAGGCACAAGACGAAAGTAAAGCATTAAAACGCTTAATTATGATCTATGCAAATGTTGGTAAAGGTGATGTTGAGAATATAGGATTCACTTAAAGTCACAGACCCATTAGAAAAGTAAAAAGGGACTAGGATTATTAAAAGTCAGGCACTAGCCATATTGGTCACGCATTCACCAAAGACCTCCCATACTGGAGGTTCTACCGCTTTTCGACTCCAGCCCAGAGGGTCTATCAATCTTACAAGTGCCTTTCTGGTACCTTCTGTCTCCTTGGCTTGAAGCATCTTGAGCGAGCGGCTTATGGATTTCTGCGGCCCTGCTACGAGCGATTAGAATTTGAAATATTTCGGACTCCGAAGTGCCTTCCTTGAACAGCTACAGGAAAAAGATTACTTCCCCTGTGGCCTGGACCGAGCTCCCAGTTTCTTGGTAGAGGATGCCGCCCATGGGTCCTCGGATCAAAAAGGACGTTGTTGATTCCCTCCACTTCCAGCCACAGAAAAGCAGCCAAAACTTACCCGGATACACATCTCTTGAGCCTGCACTTAATTCTCGGCTTGGAGTCGTCCCATTTCGCCGTAGCCATAAGGTATGAGCTGTTGTGCCTAGAGAACATGTTGACACGTGCCGTCACTTTAATGTATTTCTAGTATGCTGAACTATTAAAGATATATAGGATATGATGTTTATTAAGCTTTGAATCCAACTTGGAGTTGAAACTACCAAGTTTTTGACAATTTGCAGACCCATTATGATATTTTTAGTTAACTGTAAATTATAATAGATATACCTAATTGTTAAAGCTATATTCAGAGGTCTAATTTATATCTGATTCAAATTGCACAAATTTTGTTGTAAAAATTTATGTTTTTTAAAATGCAATTTGCTCAAAATTAAACAGAAATAGCTAGAGATTTATTATACTAGATTTTAGGGAAAAATAAGAATGATTTTAATTATCATGAAATTACTTAAGATAATTGTGTTAAAAATTTAAATATTTTTCAAGAAGATGCACATATTTTAGCGGTTATGACCATTAAATTTAATTCAAAAATATTTGAGCTATAGAGGAATCGCAGAATACGCATATTAAATAAGTTCATAAAAGACAAAAATTAATAAACAGCTTAAAAAAATCTGTAATCTCTTTACATAAAAAATCTACAAGCAATAATTATAATAGAAATAAATTATAAGACTAATTATTTAATTATCTGTAAAACTTTTTTATTTTCAAAAAATCCACGAATGCAGTTCACAACCTCCTTAGCCCTTTCTATTCTTTCAAGACAATTACTTCTCATCCATAAAGGCCTTTTTGCCATATTATGTCTTTGATCTACCAGCAGAATGACTGCATAATCATTTCTATGCCGAATTGCTCTGCCAATCGATTGATTTATCGCTTTATGACAATTCATTTCATAAAATTTTCTGCCATTAAAATCGCCTCTCTTTGAGTCCAAAAACCTCATTTTTTCTTTAACTTCTAAATCATTAACATTTAGATAAGGCAGACCAACCATAATTACGCATCTCCCAAGATCGTCATTAAAATTAATTCCTTCACTTAATTTTCCTCTTACCACTGCGAACAAAATAGCCCCTCCAATTTTTGCTTCTCGGGAATATTGATCCAGCATATTATTTTCATTTCGATTATCAAAAAATAGCGTTTTATTAGCCTGAATTTGTGGGAAATAATTATGGTCTTGTAAATAGGTTTTTAATTTGGATAAGAAAGCAAACGATGGCAAAAAAACAACTACTCCGTGCGGCACTGTGAGACTGACATCTAATATCAGCTTGCATAAATCAGTCAGCATTATATCATTATCTCTGCTCTGATAATTAAATTTGAAAGGATTCCCGCTTTCTCCATATGAAACAATCGAAACCAAAAGGTTTTCTTTGGGGATTACATGCCCACATGAGAATCGTCCAATCTTTTCTCTAGGAGTATCAGAGAAAAGCTGCATAAATTCATCGATTGGCTCAATTGTCCCTCCAGCGAGTATTACACATCTTGCTTCATTCAGCATTGTTTGGAAAGGTATTTTTGGGTTAAGTAGCAAATATTTTATTACAGGGAGATTTTCTTCAAACTCAAATAGTATTCTTGAGTCTTTGGGATCAGTACCAAAACACCTTACAAATTCCATGAAATAGTGAAAACACGCAGAATCACTTGGCGAAAAATCGAGATTTTCAGCAAAACCTGTGAGTTTCCTTGTTAGCTCGATTTCTTCCACAAAGTCAATGATTCTATAGAAATCATAGTCTACAAGCTCTCTTTCTACAAGAAATTCTGCGACTGGGGTGACATGACTAATTTTGGCTCTTATCCTGGCATTCATGAAATCGCCTAAACTGACCAAAATTTTCAAAATTTGCTTGATATACATAGTCGACCTTGGGCTCATCCTATTTTGATAGCGATTAAAATAATTCGAAAGGTTTCTTAAGCTCTGCTCGATCTGGTTTCTGGTCAACGTGGCTGAGTAGGAATCTATAATAGATTCTATCAGGTTGTGGGCCTCATCCACAATTAAAATTACATTATCGAGGCAAATTCCGATTCCTTCTCTTACTTGTTTGTTAAGGATTGACGCATAAGGAGCTACAATGACTTCTGCGCTATTCAGAGAGCTTCTGGTTCCATAGTATGGGCAGCCTATATTTTCCTGCCCATATCGAATTAAGTCTTCTATATCTGAAACATTTGACAAGGCGAATTCTGAAACTTTATTCTGACCCTGGTGCCAAACACATTCTGACCTTGTGTTATCTGGGTCAATAGGGTCATCAAGAAAAAAGATAGATTTTTCATGCCACTGTTTTACTGTCAAAAAATGATAGAGTTTTTTTTTCTGGTATTTTTGAAAGGCAATTTATCTGCATCTAATTGCTTTAGCTGGAGATTTAGCTTTATGATTTAATATATAAAGACTTGTTGCTAAAACCAGCCGAATAAAGAAATAAATTACATTGCATTTTAATCAATATAATGTTTGGCTTTTAATATTTTTATCCTAAAATGTAAAAATCAACTTTTTTTTCTGATAACCGGTCAATAAGCTCTTTACATTTATAATTGATAGCCCCACTTTTTTTGTATTTTGATAAATGCTCATTTATGCATAAATGGTTTCTTGACCCTATTCTGATGACACGAATTTTATCATCACCATGACCTCACTTTGTACGCTTAATTTCTCCAATAAATTGGTCTAGTTGTGAATGAGTACGACTTGTATAGAGAATTCTTGGCGGGACAAAGCTTGGAATTGGAATCATTTCGACGTTTTTTGATGAAAGCTTTGAGTCTTCATTGCTGCTTTCGTTAATTAAAAGCAAATTTTCCGGAATTAGATTGCTATGAATTGTGTCAGATGGGCTCTTTTTTAAAGCTTTTTTAGTTGGCTGAATTGTGGCTTCACTTGAAGCTTTAGCTTCTTTTATTCGATTGTCTTTTTCAGCAGCATCAATTTCTCTTAGCCATGCCTGACTATTAGAATAGCTAGTTCGCTGAGAATCTGAAGATGAAGCTTGGTTCTCTCTAAGCCATTTAAAAGCCGCACAAATGATGCTTAAAGATTTTCCAGTGCCTGTAGGGCTTTCAAAAATGCCTGCTTTACAAGTATCTAGAGTATCATATAGCCGATTCATAAAATCAAGCTGAATTGAATAAGGTTCAAAAGGGAAAGCAAAATCCCGCTCCATTTTAACTATAACACATATTAATATTTAGCTCATTAGTCTTGCCTAAACTTAAAAAATTTCGGAGCAATTTTATTCTCTGTTGGCATTTGATAAGGAAAGAGCAATAAAATTATTTGCTTAATTATCTTTATAATAGCAATATAGGTAGGTTGCATTTATAGCAGGAGCATGATTTTGGCTTGAGCTTCCCTTATTTCTACCACAAAAAGGAAATTAGGTGAGCCAGTTTATAATGGTAAGCCGGCGCTTCTGATAACAGAACTATCTGCTGCTGGGTTTTCGTCATTTAGGAAATTAGCTTTGTCATTCCTCTTTTCCCATCTGGAAGATCAGTAGGCCCAGCAAAAACCATGCTCAGAATATATTCTATAGAAATTTAATGTCGAGATCTTTAGATAAATTTTCTTATAGATTTTTCGCCTAGATTTTTAATATAATTAATTTACTAAAACATATATAGCCCTAACACCGATATGGATTGCCATCATTGAAAATGTGACCTTTCTATTGGACTTCATATCTTGCACTTATTAGGCCAAACTCCTCACTATTTAAAGAAGTATTCAGATTATACATAAAATATTACTAGATTAAACTAATTTAATATTGCTTCATATGAATTATTTTAAAATAATTATAAAAATAATTTAGGCAAATAAATTTAAGGAATATTTTTCTATTAAAATGGCTCTTCTCTAACTTTGGCTGACTTACGGCGATTTCGTAGTAAAATGGATGCCCAGTTTTGGAGGTATTATATTTTATTTAAAGCTAAATATTTCTCTAAATAGTAATGGGTCTAAGATGTGCAAGTCCATTAGAACGGTTACATCTCAATAATGATCTATATAGATGCATAGGCTATATTTTAATATGGCAAAGTTTTATTGCGAGTATTGCAATATCTATTTAACTCACAGCTCTCCTGCTGGAAGAAAACAGCACGCCCATGGCCGCAAACATATTAACAACAAGATTGAATACTACACTGAATTTCTCATAGAGCAGCAAGCACAAGCAAGTCAAGCCCACTACCAAAACAATCCAGGATTTTACCTTCAGCAGCAATATACAGCAAACAATATATCCCAAGGCGTTTATCTTCCTCCAAATTTTATACCCCTCCCCAGCTACAACCCTAATCAGTAATAGATAATTTTAGAAAATTCGCTTAAAGACTTTAAATTACATAATTATGCACGAATCAGATAACCTTGGAAACTGTTTAGGCCTTTTAGCGCAATTGCACCACTCAAGCAAAGAAGTATTCCCAGGAGTCTCAATCCCAAACTCACTATCAGGAGTATTCGGCTCTGAAATCTCTATTTTCCTTCTATCTTTGCTCTCCTGCAAGATGGTGATAATGAAGCTCATGAACAAGTCGTCAATTTTTTCATTGCTCAACGCACTTGTTTTTATAAACTGTGTTTTGTATCTCCTCTTAATAGCTTCGATATCCGAAGCTGAAACTTTTCTATTAACTAAATCACTTTTATTTCCTACTAAAATTTTTTTAAAGAGTCTTGGATTCCGCAGTGCGGCTCTTTCGCTTTCTTTTATGCTTACTCCCCCCTCTTTGAGCGAACAAAAATTTCGTCTGTTTAAGAGGGGGGTTAGTTTTTTTTTTAAATAAATTTTATAAAGTAAATATTAATTTAATTTAAAAATTATGTTTTAAAATGCAAGCTACTTAAAATTAGCAGAATTAGCTAGAGAATTCAGTGTACTAAATATCACTTATATATCAATTTTTTTTCATAAACATTTTTTGTTCGCTCAGGGAGGTGTGTATTGGCCAAATAATAGGAATTTTCAATGGTTTTGGTCGCTAACGGAGGAGTCAGGAGTTACAAAATTCATAATTTTTTCCAGCGAAGAAATTGATTTCGAGTTAGTTAAGTCAAATATAAACATAAGTCCATTTATTTGATGCTCCTGATATAGCTCATCTTCATTGGTTTTTTTGTCAAAAATCCGCTTATTTTCAATTATACAATTAAAGATCCGACAAATTTCAGAGTCTTGGCGCTTAGGGTCAATCAAGGGTGGAAAATCAATCGGAAATAAATCTTCAAGCTCCAAAAGTACAAATCTCTTGTGAGTTTCATCAATATTGATTTCAACTAATTTCCTGAAAGTCGTGATATTTTCTGTCGGGTTATGAATATGAGAAAAATCATGATTAATAAATCTTGACACCATGCTTGTTTTCCCAACAAAAGAGCTTCCTATCAGTGCAATTCTTACGATTTCAGGCTTTTCCATCTTTTATGTTAAGAAGAAACCCTCAACCCTGGATTTGAAGGGTGATATTTCCTTGAGATTTAAATTTTAATTAAATAGCATAATATCAACTTCCAATTCTTCATTTTAAAATAGCCTACTAAAGATTTGAATTAGGACATATATGAATAAATAATTAAATGCACAGACTATATCTTTTCTTAATTCTGCTAAATGCAGCTTGGTCTTTAACGAGCCCTAAACTGTTTAAAGGAAATTTGAAGGAAAATGAAAGGCAAGGACCCATCGTAAAAGTTCATGTGTCCATAGCAATGGAATGAATTCAAAGTAATTTGATTGTCGTAGGCCTTGGTATTTTAGGAACTATTATAGTAGGGTATGCAATTGTATACAGTAAATTGATATTTAGAACTGAAAAACTCTAGCTCAGACAAAGATATTATCGTGATGAAAGAGACAAGAAGGTTTAAGTGTGCAAATTGCTAGCCGTTATTGATAATTAATTATATTCAGTATGTTAAGCAGTATTAAAATTTAGTTATAACACTCAAATATATATATCCAGTTTAGAGGATATTAAATAAAGGGTGCAATTAAGAAAATCAAGTACAAAATTTGTTGCTAAGCTTTAATGAGCATTAAAATGGAAGAGTGAATAGACCTGAATGATGTGCTGGATATGTGTATCTGCCAAGGTTTTACTGGTGAGGTAGGACAGAAATTCGAACCTAATCAACCAAGAGTTCAATCCCAAGAGTTTTAACTAATATGGGAGAGGGTCTCCCAGTAGTCTGAGGTATTTTTAGGTTACTGGGGCAATTTTCCAGCTCAATGGCAGGTGGGCCTCGAGTTTCTATTTTAGTCTCCAAATCTCCCATGGCATGACCTATGCTGATAAGTGCCAATATAGCATATGACATAACTTTCTGACTTCTGGCAAGCGAGTGTACGGCCTCATCTATAATGAGCGATACAGATAAGGCCATGTATGGAATAGCGAGAAAGCAGTGGAACACTATAAAAGGGAATAAAGGGGGGCTTTGGCTACCCTAGAATGAGCTTTAAATGATCTTACCTAATTATAACGCTGCTATGCTTTAACTAAGACCAATTGATAATATTTGCCAAAACTCACAGCTCATTTTTCATGCTTTCAATATCATAATGGCCGCATAATTAAAATTTTATAAGAAAACAATTAAATAAAAATCAACCTAAACCTCATTTTTAATAATATCCACTCCGCAAACTACATCTTTCTTCTTTTATTCATTTGATTATTATGCTTTTAGGAAGCCTTTAGTCTCACAATTAACCCAGCATGCTGTCCTTAGATTTAATTGATTCAATAATTATTATAATTTATTATTACAAAATTTTAAGTGTATATTAGACTATAACTAAACCAATTTGCGTACGATTTTGGTATAAATACTTGTAAAAAGAAGGAAGAATATCTCCGATTATAGCTCAGTTGGTAGAGCATGGGACTGTAGAAAAATAGTCATCCCAGGGTCCCCGGTTCGAATCCGGGTGATCGGATTTTTTTCTTTTCTCTATCTAATCACTTTTATTATTAAATGGAATTCATATAGAAATTTCCTGGGGATAGCGCGGAATACGCTATCCCCAGGACCAACCGGGATCGGATCCCACATGGAACAAGGGTTCCATGTGTGGATCCATTTTTGACACGTGAAAGTAAATATCTCACATGTCAAAAATGGATCCACACATGGAACCCCCGTTCCATGTGTGGATCCGATCCGGTTGGTCCTGGGGATAGCGTATTCCGCGCTATCCCCAGGAATTTAGTATATCTGATTTAGCCTATCCAACCTTCGTCCTAGCCATTCTGGGAATTTTAGGCTACAAAGCTTATAGCTCAACTCCTCAAGGCCAAAATTCTCACAATAATCCAGCTCCTCAGCAGGAAGATATAACAGTGAGAATTTACTCACAAAACAGGATTTTTGACTTAAATATAAACACCGGAGTGACTGGAAGCGAACTATCACAAAGAATTTTTACGCCAACAGAGCTCGCAAATCATCAGCCAGTTTTGATATTCATGGGGAGAAGACTAGAACTTAGCTCACCTTTGTATTTACAAGGCGTGAGAAATGGCTCAGCGATTCATACACAGCTAAGCGAGAGGCAAAATGAGAATTCAGAAAGAAGTGGAGAAGGCTCTCATTTTCTCATTACTTTATTCATTTGTGGGGCTTCTTTATTGATTTTGTGATATTTTTTCTATCAGTATCCTCAATATTACAGTAATTTGTCAAAACTCATGCTTTTGGGCTTTACTCTGGGATGGAGCGGAGTTGCATTATCGTATTTTAAAACCGAGAAATCTTAATATAAATTAATCTCTCTCATTTAACGTCTCCTGCAGATTTGACTTCCTCCACCTGCCGATGTCACGCTATTAATTATCATGCAATCACTACGAATTTTGACTGAAGAAGAGATATTATAGAGCTAAACAAATGCCATATTTGATTATAAAACCGAGAAATCAGCCTTAAGAAAAATATATTGCTGAACAAAAATAAAATTAAATAAATCAGTTTCTATATAATTAGGAGATGATTTACTTATATTATAGAGAAATAAAGTATATCTTAAGTTTTATTTCGAATCTGGTAGTCTTCTAGATGGGCCGAGAAATTGGTAGCGAATTAAGAAAGTCTGAATCTTATAATAGGCTTGAGGAATATCTGCCGGAGAGCATAAGTAATTTGAAATTGAGTCATAACCTGTTGGGAAACTACACTATAATAAGAAATAAGCTAGAATTGGAGTTGAGTGCAAAGACTTCAACTCTGATATGCAACTTACCTTTCTATTTATACAGAGAAATGCTATTATTTCAGGCTTTACTTGAAAAGGGAGGATTCTTGATCCACACTCAGGGCATGTGAACTCCATATGAGACATTTTATTTATTAGGACTTTGGACTTTGAATTGGCAGAAATGATTTCTTAAAATTAAAATGCATACTCTTATAATATAAAGACCAATAAGCTTTATTGAGAGACCTTTAGTTTTTCACGCCTGCAGATAAAAATTTTCATTCACGACTAAAATTTGAAGAAGTTCTTCAAAATATGGAGGTAAAGATTTATTGAATAGCTGAGACATACAAGCATTAATTTTTTAAAGCAGAATAACTAATAGGCTTTATCTAATAAATCAATTTCTCAGATAATCGACTATCAATCGCTTACTAATAAATAAAATTTAGACCCAATTGCTATATTATTTGATATGACATCATAGTTTTAAATAAAAATTATTAAGATATCCATTATTCCCAGTATTGCGAACTTCTGAAAGATAATATTGCTAAAACTTGTTAATTCTATGCAATCAAATAATCAAAGTTCAGTAACATCATGGCAGCTATAATAATTTGTATATGGATCAATACCAGATTGGAAGAGCCTTTAATACTCCAATTCATCAGATTTCTGAATTTTTATACATAGGGAGTCGAGCTGGAGCTGAAGATCGCAGATATTTGTTTCAGTTAAACATCAAGCATATTTTAGTAATTTTGCCTTATTATTCAAAACCTCCTTTTCCTAACGATTTCAATTATTTGTTTATTCAACTAACTGACGATCCAGAAGAAGATTTATTATCGATTCTTCCTGAAGCATTGAGATTTATTCATTCAGCTATCGTAAACCATGAAAATGTATTAGTGCACTGCAATGCTGGAGTTTCTCGATCTGGAGCCACTGTCATAGCTTATCTGATGGCATCTCGGCACATACATTTTGAAAAAGCTCTATCTATAGTTCAGTCGATTAGACCTTGTGTACTTCCCAATGAAGGGTTTCAAATGCAATTAAAATCTCAATCCCCATTTATGCTTTCGCAATTAATATAACTCTTTTGTATACAATAATTAATTAAATTTAATATATTATCTACTAATGGCTAGATCATTATCATTGTACAGTGAGCTTCAGCGTCTGAAACCTGGGCATGTACTTTTTAAGCCAAAACATATCAGATCTAGAGACAAATTGCTATTAAAATATAAAAACACAAGAAAATGCAAGAAGGAACCTAAAAGAGCAAAGCTAACTAAGCCACTGCTATTAAAATCAGCAAGAAAAAATGTGAATCAATGCTTGCAACGCAATGGAAAATTGCTCTTTGCTTGGGATGGCAATATTGTAAAGCTAAATCTAAAATCTATGAAAACGGTCCAGAAAAGTTCTTCTCTAAACCTCACATACCCTGGAGGAGTAGTTATGTGCGCAATTCCAGATCAAAAATTTTTTTGCGTTGACTGTCAGGGAGGATGAATATTTGTCTTTGACATAAAACTCAACATTTCTATAATAAAAAGTGTAGAGCTAAGGAAATGAGGCACAATTATCTATCTTAACGGATTAATTTACGAATTTTTAGATATGGAAAATAGTTATCGAGCACTAGAAACGTATGACTTAAAGACTGATAGGCGCAAAAAAGTAGCGCTTATCAAGAATGATGGTTTCGGCATTGGTGTCGTTTGCGCTGTCTTTGAAGAAAAAATTGCTTTTACAGCAAATGGAAGTGTCAGAATTTTTGACCCTTTTTGCAATAGTTGTTCAGAGGCATTGAAATTAGATCATCAATGAGGCTTTACTCTTTTAGTTGCAAATGATAAATTGTATTGCATTCAATCTCATGGCCTTGTTTTTGAAAGCATCGCGAGAGACTTCACGCAGTGGATTTGCATTGGGAGAAACACAATTTGCTATGGTATTTATGGTCTGCCATTATATTCGTTATATGATGGCTCGATATATTTTGTTGGCGCCCCAGTAAATCCTTCTTTGTATGAGTTCAATCTAAAAACTCGAAAAATTGTGTTTATTGATCATTTATTTTAAATGATGCATAATCTAATGTTGCGTTGCAAAATTAAAATTTTCGCAATTTATGTAAAATCTAAGTTTGAATGATAATACTTAATATTTGTCTAATGATCTCTTAGTAAGCTCAAGTTAAATCTTTCTAATTAATATTAATTGGCACTACGCCTGGCGATAGAGAGTATAATTCTAATTTTCAAATTTTCAATTATCATTTTAATGAAATATTTAATATATATTATCAATATTTCTGAGAATACTCTATTATGATAAACGAAAATAAGGGCTGGAAAGCGTATATCAATAAAAAGACATATTACTCCTAAATGCAAGGATCTAAAAATATAAGAATAAAACTTAATAGCAACAGAAAAAAATCTTAGTTATAAATGAATTACAGAAAGGATGAAATGGTTTCCTTAATCTGTAGATGGACTAGGGTCTATGATATTCCTAATAAAAATTTTTATTTGAATATAAAAGAGGTTTAGAATTCACCATTGACCAAAAGCTTAAGGTCTCTGAAAACAAAAATATTGATAAAATGGAAGTATATTTCTTTAATACATGCAATTGTCATAGCTTATCTGATGGCATCTGACACATCCATTTTGAAAAAGCTCTATCTATAGTTCAGTCGATTAGACCTTGTGTACTTCCCAATGAAGGGTTTCAAATGCAATTAAAATCTCAGTCCCCATTTATGCTTTCGCAATTAATATAACTCTTTTGTATACAATAATCAATTAAATTTAGTATATTATCTGATAATGGGTAGGACACGACCACAAATAAGCTACAATGAGGTTTATTGTCTGAAACGCGGGCATGTGCTTTTTAAGCCAAAACATATCAAATCTAAAGACAAATTGCTATTAAAATATAAAAACACAAGAAAATGCAAGAAGGAACCTAAAAGAGCAAAGCTAATTAAGCCACTGCTATTAAAATCAGCAAGAAAAAATGTGAATCAATGCTTGCAATCCAATGGAAAATTGCTCTTTGCTTGGAATGGCAATATTGTAAAGCTAAACTTAAAATCTATGAAAACGGTCCAGAAAAATTCTTCTCTAAACCTCACATACCCTGGAGGAGTAGTTATGTGCGCAATTCCAGATCAAAAATTTTTTTGCGTTGACTGTAGGAGAGGAAATAGTTTTAAATATGACATCTAAGTAAGGGCTTCGCTCCCAGCTGTAGCTTCGAGCACATATTTAAAGTATATTGCATGCTTTACCATGCAAGAAATGGGCAGCAATGCTAGCTAAACAATGCCATGGTATCGGAGCCTAGCTCACTTCCGAGTTGGGTTTTACCTCGAAGGAAGGGGAGGTTTGGGGTTGGAAAGGGAAATCTATCAAGTCCGCTTCTATGCAGAGACCAATTGGGCTAATCCCTAGCATATGCAGGAAGTTACGCCCTGAGCACGAACTTTTCTTTTTGCTGAGGATTCCATTTTTGGTATTTCTGTGCGACATACTTCATTGCCTAAGCATAAACAGCTACCCATATAGTCTGCCCACTTAGAATTTTATCCACAAGTCAAGGAGCAAAGAGAAGGCGCAAGAGGAAGAGTGAAGACTTCAGATATCCCATAGCGCCACAGGCCAAAGGATGGTCTCGATCCTTTTCTAGCTGAGGAGTGATCCCAATCCAAACCTAGCTTGATCGATCGCGTCACAAAACTATTGATGAACCCTTATGCGTCGTTGGAGACTGTGTTACCAATAGGCGGAAGCCAACCTAAAATAAGGGCAAGACTGTTGGGGAGGATCAATACTCGTCTTTGACATAAAACTCAACATTTCTATAAGAAAGAGTGTAAAGCCAAGGCTATGAGGCACAATTATTTATCTTAATGGATTAATTTACGAATTTTTAGATATGAACAAAACTTATTGAGCACTAAAAATGTATGACTTAAAGACTAATAGGCACAAAAAAGTAGCGCTTATCAAATGTGATGGTTGCAGTATTGGCGTCGTTCGCGCTGTTTGCGCTGTTTTTGAAGAAAAAATTGCTTTTACAGCAAATGGAAGTGTCAGAATTTTTGACCCTTTTTGCAATAGTTGTTCAGAGGTATTGAAATTAGATCAGCAATGATACTTTACCCTTTTAGTTGCAAATGATAAATTGTATTGCATTCAATCTCATGGCCATGTATTTGAAAGCATCGCGATAGACTTCACGCAGTGGATTTGTATTGGGAGAAACACAATTTGCTATGGCATTTATGGGCTGCCATTATATTCGTTATATGATGGCTCGATATATTTTGTTGGCGCCCCAGTAAATCCTTCTTTGTATGAGTTCAATCTAAAAACTCGAAAAATTGTGTTTATTGATCATTTATTTTAAATGACGCATAATCTAATGTTGCGTTGCAAAATTAAAATTGTCGCAATTTATGTAAAATCTAAGTTTGAATGATGATACTTAATATTTGTCTAATGATCTCTTAGTAGGCTCAAGCTAAATTTTGCTAATTATTATTAATTGGCACTAATTTAATTGAAATTTTAAAAATCATCATTTTAATAAAATATTTAATATATATTATTAATCATCCTAAATGAATTACACAGAAAGGATGAAATTGTTTCCTCAATCTGCATTATTATTAGGGTCTGTGATATTCCCAATAATAACTTTTTGCTTGTATTTAATAGAGGTTTAGCAATCATCATTGATCAAAAGCTTAAGATTTCTGAAAACAAAAATATTGATAAAACAGAGTTATCTTGATAGGCTGATTTATGCATTTAATAGAAGGTCTAAAAGTACATTACTTAAGAAGCATAGATGAAGAAAAGCTGCAACTATAAATTTATAAATTTTAATGGGATAGTGTTTCTAATGAGAGTTTTGAAGAAAAAATTACCATGCTGGCACGATGCAAAGGATATTTAAAAGTTTAAGATCTTTTTTGCAATAGAAGTTCAAAGGTATTAAAGCCTGAAAAGGTTTTATTTCATCTATCCTTTTAGACGACAGTAAATTGTACTATATTCAACATGAATTTTTGAATTTGAATATTTTAAAAGAAACTGTAAACGATATTTTGCATTGGAAAAGATGCATTGTCTTATTTACTAATAGTATTCCATTCCACTCATGATATAATGGCTTAATGCATCTTATAGGGAGTATTGAAACTTGTTTGATTTCCCTCGCAATTTGGTGACGTCGACATCAAATTTGTCGTTGGAAGAGTCCACAGGATTCTAAGTAATGTTAAAAGCAAACTAATTAATTAAGCAAGCACTGCAATGCTAGCAGTTATCGATTTTGAGCTATTATCATAGCTAATCTGAAGGCATCTGACCCATCCATTTTTAAAAAGTTCTTTTTATAGTTCAATCGATTAGGCCTTGTGTACTTCCCATCGAAGGGCTTCAAATTCAATTAAAATCTCAGTTCCCATTTATGCTTTCGCAATTAATATAACTCTTTTGTATACAATAATCAGTTAACTTTAATATATTATCTAATTATGGATTGGGTACCACCGTTACCATCACTATTTTCCGGACTTTATACACAGAAACCTGGGCAAGTGCTTTTTAAGCCAAGACACATCAAATCTAGAGACAAGTTGCTATTAAAATATAAAAAATCAAGAAAATACAAGAAGGAACCTAAAAGAGCAAAGCTAATTAAGCCACTGCTATTAAAATCAGCAAGAAAAAATGTGAATCAATGCTTGCAATCCAATGGAAAATTGTTCTTTGCTTGGAAAAAACATATTGTAAAGCTAAACCTAAAATCTATGAAACCGCTACAGAAAAGTTCTTCTCTAAGCCTCTCATACCATGGAAAAGTATAGCACTTTCCCTTAAATAGCCCGATAAGGGGCTGGATTCATCCCATTATCGGGCTATTCAAGGGAAAGAGCTATAGTTATGTGCGCAATTCCAGATCAGAAATTTTTTTGTGCTGACTGTGGGAGAGGAATTTAAATATGGTGTCTTAGCAGGGTCATGGCTTCCGACTGCAGCTTCGAGCACATATTTATATTATATTGCAAGGTTTTGCCAAGCCAGAAATGGACAGCAATGCTAGATAAACAATGCCATGGTTTCGGAGCCTAGCTCAAGACCGCTTCCAAGTTGGATTTTATTTCGAAGGAAAAAAGGGGTTTCGAGTTGGAAAGGGGAAGTCTATTCCGCTTCTATACAGAGACCAATTCGGCTAATTTCTACCGTGAGCAGGAAGTTACGCCTTGAGCACGAACTTTTCCTTTTACTGAGGATTCCATCTTTGGTATTCCTGTGCGACATACTTTCATTGCCAAAACCTAAACAGCTGTCCATATAGTCTGCCCATTCAGCGTTTTAACTGCAAGACAAGGAGCAAGGATGAGGCACAAGAGGAAAAGTGGGAACTTCGGATATCCCATAGCTTTACAGGCAAAAGAGGAGCAAGATGTTTCGATCCTTTTCTAGCTAAGGAGTCATCCCAATCCAAACCTAACTTAATAGATAGTGAAGCAAAACGGGTGAGCCCTTATGCATCTTTGGAGATTGCGTTGCCAATAGACGGAAGCCAACCTACATTAAGATCAAGACTGTCAGGGAGGATGAATATTTGTCATTGACATAAGACTCAGCATTTCTATAATAAAAAGTGTAGAGCCAAGGAAATGAGGCACAATTATCTATCTTAACGGATTAATTTACGAATTTTTAGATATGGAAAATAATTATTGATCACTACAAACATATGACTTAAAGACAAGTAGGCGCAAAAAAGTAGCGCTTATTAAGTGTAATGGCATCAGAATTGACGACGTTTGCGCTGTTTTTGAAAAAAAATTGCTTTTATAGCAAATTGAAGTGTCAGAATTTTTGACCCTTTTTGCAATAATTGTTCAGAGGCATTGATATTAGGTGATCATTGAGGCTTTACTCTTTTAGTAGTATTGCATCCAATCTGATGGCTTTGTGTTTGAAAGCATCGCGAGAGACTTCACGCAGTGGATTTGCATTGGGAGTAACACAATTTGCTATGGTATTCTCAAGTTAATCTTGCTAATTATTATTAATTGGCACTAATTTAATTGAAATTTTTAAAAGCATTGTTTTAATGAAATGTTTAATTTATATTCCTCAGTCTGCAGATGGACTAGGCTTTGTGATATTCCCAATAATAACTTTTTGCTTGTATTTAATAGAGGTTTAGCAATCACCATTGATCAAAAGCTTAAGGTCTCTGAAAACAAAAATATTGATAAAACAGAATTATCTTGATAGGCTGATTTATGCATTTACTCCAATATATAGAGACACTATTTAAAAAAGTTAGATGAAGAAAAGCTGTAGCTATAAATTTGTGAATTTTAATGGAATAATGTTCTTAGTGCAATTTTTAAAGGAAAAATTGCATGCTGACACAGTGCAAAAGATGTTTAAAAGTTATGATCTCTTTTGCAATAGAGCTCAAAGGTTTTAAAGCCTAAAAAGTTTCTATTTCATCTATCTTTCTAGATGACATAAATTGTACTACATTCAACATGAATTCTTGAATTTGAAAACTTAAAAGAGGCTTTAAACGATATCTTGCATCGGAAAAGATGTATTGGCTTATTCACTAATAGTATTCCATTCCACTCATGATGTAATGGCTCAATGCATCTTATAGGGAGTATTGGAGCTTTTTTGAGTTTAAAATTAAAAATAACGACATTATTAAGCTTATCCAAAAACTTTACATTAATTTTGGTTTATTCTAATGTCATTACTGATTTCCCACATTTTTGCATCCCTCACACTTGCACAAAGCTGTGCAGGGTTTCCCAGCTTCATAGCATTCACAGTATTTTTTTACACAATTCGACCTCTTGCAATGGCAAGCTTTTTGAATTGTGCTGAAGTCTTCCCTAAAAGCGCCTGGATTTCTTTCGATGATCTGCTTGACTGCTTCTTCTCTTGCATTTTCGTAGCTTGGCAGATTGTGACAATTATGGCAATGCAGCATATACATAAAATGACCGTTAACAATAGACCCGGTTTTGGTCTGGGCTCAATTTGACTTGAGGGAGTCCATCTCACAACAGTAGCTGTGAAGCACATGATGTCCAAGAAATGGGGGCTATAAAGACGCATCTCCATCTATCTAATCTAATGGCAATTGCAGCCAATGCAATACCTATTGTTTGCAAAGCACTCGCAATAGAGCTTTAAACAGTGCGTTCTTTGACATCCACAAGGATTTGGTGCAGTTTCTTGCTGCTCAGTTTTCACTTCTTCTTCATTTTCTATATCCATGGCTTCTTCGACAGCTCGAATGCTGAAATTGCCTATGGATGGCAGAGAAGTCAAGCAGAATTTGGTGAATGGTGAAATTGGTGACATGTCCCCTCGAGAGATTTCTTCTTTGTTTGGGTTGTCCATAAGGTAAAATCTAATATAAACAAAATCATAATGAAACTAACGATATTCAATTGCTACATAAAGCCAAAAAATACACTGGTTAGGATAGAAAAAGTGATCAGTTAAAATTAAAGCATATATATTAATTTATTACTGCTGCTGCTTAAGCAGACTTAAATGCACGAAGCTAAAAAAATTTTTTGATGTCAACTTTTGGACATTTTCCAGTAATCAAAAAATAGTTGTGATTCTCCTAGAAAATCAAGCCAAAAGCTCATTTAAATCTCGCTTACTTATTTCTTACTCTGCTTATGAGCGAAAAAATATTTTGTTTACTTACTCCCCCCCCCATCCTTGATCGAACGACTCGCCATCGTTCGATCAAGGATGGGGGGGGTTAAAAAAAAATTTTTTAGGAAAAAAATTTTATATATAAAATAAAATATATATTTTTAATTAAGAGGGTTAAGAATATTTAATAATTATTTTTGCACCAAAAAAATTGAATTAATTTCATAAAATACCAATTTTTTAATATTTTGATTTATTAGTTACCCTTTTAAACTGTATAAATTTTAATTTCTTCATTATTAAATTAATTTTTTTTTTTTTTTTAATTTTAAAGAATCTCGATTTTTTAGATTATTGAGTTTTTAAGCCTATTTTGATGAGTAAATCACTTCAGATGGTTGATTTCGTAGCTTTCTGTCGTATCAAAGCTCTGAAGACAACTTCATTAGGTACATCTTCCCAAGCTTTTGATAGCTAATATATTTTTTTATATATATAAAAATTTGCATGACATGAAAATCGTTCGATCAAGGATGGGGCTTAATTTCCCCAATTTTTAGGAATTTTTTACAGTCAATCGTTCGATCAAGGATGGGGGGGGAGTTAGGAAAGGCTATTAAATTAGGTGAAAATAATTTTATAAAATTTAGAAATTCACTGTTTAATTCTTTAAAAAATATAAATTAGGTGCAATACTTTTTAATTTTAATTTATTTTTATGAAGAATTAAATAAAAAAATTAATTGATGCAGCTTGAAATTATTTAAGTAACATTCAACTATTGATAATTTGGATTTCTTAAAATCAGAAATTTTTTATTTAAAACAAGTTAGCCAAGAATACTGAGCAAAAAAACTGCTCTATGGCAATGGGGGAGCTAGTATCTATTTTAATCCTTATAACTAAACCAATTAATACTTTATCCTTTTGTGCTTGCTCTCAAATAATTCATATCATGGCATCTAAGATTAATCCAGAAGCTGCAACTCTGCAAGAAGAAGAAAAAGAGGAGCAAAATGGTCAAGAGCAAGCTACAGTCAAAAAGCCATGACTCAGTCAAACTCAACGTCGATTTTTAGTCGGTGTCGGGGGTGCAGGTGTCCTCGGCTTAGAACTCTACCTCATCCTCTACTCAATTAGCATTTTTCTCCCCTCTAATTAGTCCATTCTGTATCTCTAAATATAAATAATTATTCTTTAATATCAAATTTTACTTTTATCCAGCTGATTGCTTTGTCAGATACTTCTTCAGCCTTATGCAGCCCCATTTTCTCAATTATCTCATACGATTTATCACTTCCTTCTTTCCCAGTTCAGCTAAAATAAGAAAATAAAGAAATTCTTGCGATCAGGAAAATCGAATTTGTAAAATAGATCGAAAATCACTCGACAACTGTGAAACAGATCCAATAGACAAGCCAAAACCTGTCAGTTTTCTCTTCAGGCTCTTTTTCCTTGGTGATGAACTTCAGAGTTAAATATAAAGGCATAGCAACTCCTACAGCAAACTCAACCCAATATAGCAGAAAGAGCACGAACATATTTTTTATTACTCAGGTTTATTAAGCTAATTCAGGCATCTCATCATTTCTTTTTCGTAATAATCCACATTGTATTTTCGGAATACCAGCTCTCTGCAGACAGTTGCGCGGATTTTCTTCCCGCCTAAGTAGTCTACCTTGACTTCCCCAATCACCATATAAAAAGACTGCAGAGAGACAGGGAGATTGACTAGGTCAGTCTCGACCTCTATTGTAGAGATATTGTCTAGGCCTTGAAGAGTCAGGTTCTGGTTTTCAAATTTAAGTGCCATGCCTTGTGTGCGAACTACATTGCTAGGCATGGAGCTCATTAAGACTTCTTTGACCGTCATAAAGCGTCCTGGTTTAAAGTTTAAGTTCATTAATTTATTAATCGTTTATGTTATCATTTTTCAGTCTATTTCCATCTTTCCACTCCCCTTCTTTCCTTTCTCCATTTGCAGATGTGTAGATTCCTCTTCCATGCTGCTTCCCATTGAGCCAAAAGCCTTCATACTTCCTTCCGTCAGGCCACATAAAAATTCCGAACCCTTCCTTTTTATCGTCAATATAGTCACCTTTGTAGCACCTTCCGTCTGGCCATGTAAAAATCCCTTTGCCGTCCATCTTGTTGCTAAGTCAATCTCCAACGTATCTTCTTCCGTCACTCCAACAGTAAGCTCCATGGCCATGGATATTATTGTTGTCAAATTCTCCGTCAAAAGTACTCCCATCGCACCATATAAATTTACCTTTTCCATGCTTTTTGCCATTGATATACTCGCCTTCATATCTGCTTCCATCAGGCCACTCCTCAACTCCTTTTCCATGCTGTTTATCATTTTCCCACTGTCCAGCATACTTTCCCCCATCTGTATGTGTGTAGACTCCATATCCGTGGGCTTTATCATCTTGTCATTCTCCATCATATACGTCTCCATCTCCATGAATGAGTCTTCCTTTTCCACTAGCCCTGTCATTTTTCCAGTATCCTTCATACTTACTCCCGTCATTCCAAATTTGCACTCCTTTGCCATGTCTTTCTAGCTCTTTATTCCAATCTCCAATGTAGACTGCTCCGTTTTCTAGTTGTACAGGGCCTTTGGAGAAAGTGGGGACTCCGTCATTCAGCTGAAAGTTATAGACAAATGGCTCTAGCTTCCTTGCAGCTGCAATTGTGCTTGCATTGGAGTATGATGGTATTTCTCCTTCAATTTCGTGCAATGAAGTGCGTGGGTATTGGCAATGAGATAGCAGCCTTTGAAAAGAAGGAGAGGCTGTTCTTGCGTCTTTTAAAATTGCCCTATCTATGAATCCTCGAAGTACTGATTGAAGTTTGACTATAGAAAGAATGTCTATTTGTAAATCGATATTGATGGAAGTTGAAAAATCTTCAGGAGCTGCGTGCTCTTGTTTGAATTGGGAGGAGTGGATTTCTTTGAAAACGTTTAGCTGGTTGTCTTCTGATGTCTGATCTTTGAAGCACGCGCACTTTTGGCCCATGAGTTATTTCAGCTATTTTATTTTAGATATTAGAATTATCGAAATAAATTAAATAATCCGCTAAGACCTCAAAAAGAGATCTATATGTGCAAAGGGCATTTTTTATAAAATTCTTTAGTAAATAGACTATTATTCGTTAGTATTTTATAATATTTAAGAAATTTAGGCGAATTCATAAAAGTTTAATTGAAATTTAATTCATAGTCTTCATGGCTTTTAACGGTAAGTTTATATGACTAAACTATTTTCAAAAATTTAATTTGGGATTCCATACAAATCATAGCTTCCTTTATCGGAAACTATTAAGGACTGATTAATTATATATCTTCAAAAGAATTTTTTCCTTTTCTAAAAACGACTCCGGTGGGATTTGAACCCACAACCCCCAGATTAGAAGTCTGGTGCGCTATCCGTTGCGCCACGGAGCCTCGAAGATTTCCTTACTCATCAGCTATTTATCTGGCTCCTCGTAATCTGAAAATTAAGTTTAATGCAACTACTTCAAAAGTAAAAAAATCAATTAAAGTTCTAAGGATTTAAGATTTAACATAGATCCAAGCAGATCTGATGGATCATATTCTGCAGCCTGATGTTGTTCAATGATGAACTGCGTCGTGTTATGAGGAGCCTTGGGTGGGAAGATTGTGTGTTGATTTTGCGCTCCTGACTTTGGGTTGGGTCTGGATTTCATGCTCAGGGTAAGCTGAGTCCGCTTTATGGATTTTCTTTTGCTGAGTTTTCTGCCTGGAGCAGGAGCATGCTTGGTGTCAGGTTGTTTCATGTGATTTCAGATTTCGCTGCTCTATATCTTGTTTAAAGTTTATGGTTAAGAAATGGTCTACCTAAAGAAGTCTTTGAAAGCTCACTAACGCAGATTCTCGAATGAACAATTTATTTTTAGGTTTTTTTGAATTTTATGAAACAACTCTTAATTATAAGATTTAGAATGTCAAATATATAATTTATAAGCAGACACAATTATTATTTAGCAAAATAATATTTAAATGCTATATGCAATATATTATTTATTCAAAATTTAGTATCGGAATTAAGGTAATAGAAAAATTTAATAAATTAAATAAGATGAAATAATGAGGCAAAGCCTGCGTCTTAAGTATATCATAATAAAGCTTGCTGTATCTTGTATTCCATCAAGAATGAATGCATTAAGCTATGATAAATTTGATTAATGAATCTAAATAAAACTTATTTAAGGATTCAATATCCTTGATTTGGGATGTTTATATAAATAAATTTGAATTTAATATATCGAATACTATCTTAAAAATTTAACGTTATATTCCATGATGCCTTAATCTGAGCTTCACAATAAAGTCGCTTTGACACAACACGCTTGCCACAGCTCAAAAATAAAAACTTGGTCCCTTGTCAAGCCAGGCTAGGTCTACCTGGCTCTACGGCTCTACCTAGCAGTCCGCCCTTCTCGACAGTCCGGCTCTACCTAGCAATCTGGCTCTACTTGGCAGTCCAGCTCTATCTGGCATCCAAGCAGTCTAAATTCCAGCAGTCTGGCTCAATCTGACAGTCTGGCAGTCCGGCTCTACCAGGCTCTTCTAGCTCTACCTCAAGCTCTATAAGGATTTTTATGTATATTAATAGTTTTTAGTAAATAATAACCATCTAATATTAAATCAAAAATAAATATATTTAGTTAAAATCCTTTATTTACTTGGCTTGCTTATTGTTTTAAAATTACTCCATAGTTTTATAATGAATAATCTAGTAGAGATTTATAGATAAAAATTGATACAAATTAAACGGAATTTTTAATTATCAATTTATGTCTAGAAAATATTAATTGAGAAATTAGATTATCTGATATATTGCTAACTCCCCCCCCCCCCCCCCTCCGTGAGCGAACAAAACCATTAGAAAAATCGCCATTTTTTGACCAAAAACCCACCCTCCGTGAGTGAACAAAAATTTTTTTAATAGAAAAAATTTAATGGAAAAAAATTTTGATATATAAGTGATAATTAGTATAATGAAATCTAGAGCTAATTCTGTTTAATTTTAAACAAATTGCGTTTTAAAACATAAATTTTGCAAATTAAATTAATATTTGCTTCCCAATTTTTGCAAATTAGGATTTTTTTTAAATTTCGAAAAAAATATTTTTTATAAAAATTTATATATAAATTTTTTTTAAAAAAAAAAAATAAACCCCCCCTCCGTGAGCGAACAAAATTTTTTTGTTCGCTCACGGGGGGGGGGGGGGGGAGTAAGTAGCCACCAATAAATAAATCCATCAAAATTCTAATTTTTTAATTATATTACAAAGTTCATTTTTAAAATAATTTGTTTCGTACAGGAGCATATATTGATGATAAAATTCCTCTTCTCTTATTTCCCTTTCAAATTCACCTTTTCTATCTTTAGCTATATTAGAGATTTTGCAATATTTAAGCTAATAAGCAGCATATTAATATAATTAAAATATTTTATAATATAAAAAATATCTCATAAATATATATAAACTTCTCTGATAATATTAAAATTGATCATTTTTTAAAGACCAGTATGATGCTTCACTTAGAAATTAAGCGATTCAAATAATTGAGACTTTTAATTAATAGAATGAAAGCTATTTAGAGAGTTTACAAATATTTATATTGCTTTAGACAATTCTATCTATTTCTAAAATAATCAAATTTTTATCCAAAAAACGAAACAAGCCTCTTCTTTTATGGCTATAATTTATTTCCAATCCCTTATATCTTTATTTCCTTATAATTTAAATATCATTTTAAACATTTTAAAATGTATTTGATGATAAAATAATTTAGAAAGGAACTATTTCCAAGATGCAACTACTTTAATGAAGCGAGAAAACAAAATTTGAATTCCTGAATAGACTTAGATTATTAAATTTAAATCTATTCAGATAAAGTTTATTCAAGCTTCCTTTGGCATGGTTCATCAAAAAGATATATAATTGCATCATTCATAAAATGATATTTCGGCTCTTTTCAATTTAAAAAGCAATTTGTAAAAAATCTATACATATATCATTTTAATTTCGACAATAGCTCTGATTTAACGATTAAGCGCTTGAAATTATGAGCTTTTCTATTGCAGAATCGTGCAGTCTTCTTTTTTAGCTTTAAAAAGTTTTACTAGCATTTTGACTTAACTCAATCCGAGCATACCTAAGATGTCTGACTAAATATTAACATTTTCATAAGCATGACGCAAAAATAAAAATATATCCAGAATATTCTATTCAGTAATATTTTAAAAGTATCTACCCAAGCATTGTTGCTTTTAAAATTTCGACTTCAAATTCTACTAAAATTAAGAGCTACCTTATATTTCAATATACTCGTAAATTTTTCACCATAAATGCTAGCCTATGCTATTATATTCAGATTGAATAAACTTCTTCTAAATATTGCAAGTGATCATAAATTGACTTAATTTCTATAAGATTAATTCATGAGCTGCTAAAAAGTGCAAAAAGAGGGCAAATGGGAGCCTTCTGGTAAAAAAATTCAATTTTAGGGAAACTTGCAGATATTAATTTTTTGATAATGAGATTCAACTCAAGGAGAGGATTCGTAAGCTGATGTGAAGGTAAAAAAAGCAATAAATTCACAAGCTAAGCTCAATTACTAATAAATATTATAAATTTTACGATTTCAAACAGAAGATAATGCTGTGCCCTGGGATTAGATTTTGACTAATACTAGAGCTACCAAAGACTTATCATTTGGAGTGTTATTCACTTTTAGAAACAACTATCCAAAAAATTCATAAGAAGGCAATGTAGAGTCTTCTCTTTTTCTTTAAGCAAATCCGATAATTTAGCCATGCACTAAGGTGGCAGAAGTAGCGTCAACTAAGAAATGACTTCCCAAGATCTGGCAAGTACTGAAGCGCATCTCTTCTCAGCTGCAGTGAACAACAGCTCTTTACTCTCCAAGTTGTTGAAGGAAAAAGTGCTATGATCAGAAGGACCTACTTTCAATTCCAGCTATAAGAAAGGCAGCAGAAACCTACCTGCTTATACATTTGCTAAGCTCCCCTCAACCTTAATGTTTAGACTGCATCATTACGAGTACTTGCTGCATGCTTCGTCATTAATGAATTTTATGGTGAGTTTTTTTCAATTTTCTCGCATTTTCAAGGGCGTGCAGTCAAAAAATCTGGTTGAGGCACAATGAAATAAGGCAAAAAATTCTGCAGAAATTAAAATTGAAATATAGCAAATCGAAAAATAAATCTGATTATTTTTTTAGCTGCAACTGAAGCTAAAGAGAATGAATTAATCATTTAAAAATATATATAGTAATGAAAATGCAAAAGCAATAACAAGTTTTCATATTTTAATATTTATTAAAATAAAAGCATAATTTAAAGCTATTTAATTATGATTTACAGTTATCAGACCTTTTATAAAACATAAATTTAATTGTATAACTTTTGCGAAAAATTCCTTAAGTCTGCAAAATTTACTATTTTTTATGAAAATTCGAAAAATATTAGCTGATCAATATGCAACAATGGCTGATATTCCAATATAAAATTCCAACATGGATAGCAATCTCAACTCTCAATTTGTGTCACTAAGTGCGAACTTTACAATTCCGGTAGCTTCTGGGCCTAGTCTTAAATCTATTTCAATAGACAGCCTAACAAGCGAATTTTTTGAAGATCTTCAGGGAGTCAGCAATGAATGCGAATGTACACTTTTGTCATCAAAGAAAGAAATGGAAGATCTTGAATCAGAGAACAATCTTTTGTCAGTAATGGAGCAGAAGCTCTGCAAGCAAATTCAATTATTAATCCAATATAATAAAGAGCTGCAAGTCAAACTGTCTAAGAAAAAGACTAAGCTTCAAAAAAGAGCCTTATGCATTAAAATTGCAAGAAAATTGCGTAAGACTGCAAACTGTAAAGAAACTCAATGTTAAAGGCGTTTTTCGCCTAAGAATATATTTTTTAGAATTAATTTTGAAATTTTCTTTTAATGGGCTTAAAAATTTATCAGCTTACTAGATATTTAAAAGCGATTCTGCTTCTTTATTTCTTTAGCGACTTTACTCTTCAAGATGATGACTACCTATGAGGTTCTGCTTGCCATATTAACAGAACTTTTTATTATTAATCAATTATCCATCAGAAAATGGCTATGGTGAAATCAAGTCAAGATGGGTATTCAGCAGATAAAATTCAAAAATCTCAATACCGAATATTGATGCCTGACAAGTGATCAATATTTCAAAAAGTACAACTTCAGTCATGGTTAACTTCATTTGCTCCTGTGTTAGAAAATATAAACCATCATGATTAAATTTGCTCCTTTGGCTAATTGAGTTCGGATATAATAATGCTGATATATGTAGCAAGATTCCAATAGTTTCTACCTAAATTTCGAGGTTTAATTTAACTAAAAGTAATAAAATTTTTATTCGAACCAATTGCTTAAAATCTCAAATCTGGTAGCTTTTAAGGTTCTTAAATAGAAATATTAAAGCCAGTCTATTTAAATTTTCACCAAGCATTCCAGTTACCTGGCTCATATAAATAAGAATATTGCTTGTGGACTTTGACAAAGCTTCAGCTTTTTTTGTATAAAATTAAACATTGAGCAATTATTTTTGCAATTTAATAATTATATGAATTAGTTATGATTCTATATATTGAACATTTAAGTATGATATTGTATCAAATTAATATTGCACCTATGCATATGCATTCTTTAAAAATCTTTAAAATTAATTGCATGGGGTAGAAATATTCACAATAAGAAGATTAAGCTAAAATTAATTAGCTTTGATCTACTTAGATAGAATCTTCCGAAAACAATTTGATCAGTATTTTTAATATTTATAGTTTTTTGGAGTTAAAAAAAAATGGAAACATAAACGAATATTTCATATGATAAGAGCAAAAAGCCTTTCTAGCTGAAATTATGCTAAGAACTGGCTTAATTAGGGCCAAATGTGAGCATTAAGCAAGTTCATTGTGTATTTATAAATATTACTTGTATATTTTAAATAGCTATTAAGTTATGCTTTAATAATTTAATATTCTTAAAGTCTGAAAAAATCTACTAAGTTAATATAATATTCCTTAAGAGGATTGCAAATATATATTTTGGTAAGAATTAAATAATTGAATTAACAACTGATTTTTTAATTCAAGCAATGATATTAATTTAAAAATGAGGAAAATTTAAATATTTATTTGATTTTATAGTAGCATGCTTTTTTTTGCAAATTAATCTAATATTCTAAAACTGAGACATTTATCTCAAAAGTGCCAAGAATTTATAATGATTGGCTAGAAGTGATCTATGTAGTCGAATCAATATACTAGCAGCTTTGATTTGGATCACAATTTAGATAAAAGTGTCTTCGATATGTCCAATTTCTCATTAAATTTAAGATGTAAAGTTGCTTTCAATATCTGAAATTTATCTTAATAATGCTATCAAGAAGATGTCAAAAATTTTGAGCATATTGAAAGGGCTTTTGCATTCTATTCTCGACTTAAAGCATGGCTTACTCCCTCCTTTAAATAGGTACAAAATATCGATGAGAATGCTAATTTTATAAAACTCGTTTTGACGTAATTGGAAAAGCGCAATTATAGCATTTTTTGAGTTTTTTCATAGAAAGTGCTGATACTTTAAATAGACTGTGAGTCGGTTAATTTTTTGATTTAATTCTTCATAAAAATAAATTAAAATTCAAAATATTTCTTTCAATTTATATTTTTTATATAGAGAAAAGTTTAATCCTTTTAAATTGAACAGGATTTTTTGTTTCAAGAAAAAGGGGGGAGTTATACAGCATCATTATTTATAAATTTGCTCTTTTGCATGCGCCATTTGAATTTCGCTTTTGCTTTCAATAAGACTTAACTATGAAAGGAACTATATCTGATAGTCTCAAAAATTACTATTTTTATAGGATAAGCTAAAAGATTACGATTAACTTCTATTAGGATAAAGAATATCGTAATGACCTGGCCTATAAAGCATATGAATTTTGAAATCAGGTCCAGTATATTCGAATGGGAAACTCATAAGAGTAGTTTCAGTTCTATCATTTCTGTCCATGTACTCGATTTCTGCTTTGATTTGGAATGCTTCAGTCATAGCTATGATTTGCAATTGCTCGCATTCTCTATTCATAGGGTCTACTTCTGAATTGCAGAAACTTACTATATCGGGGTATCCTTCAACAAACCCAGAGTACTCGTCGGCATGAAGCCGTAAAAATGCTGAAACTATAAATCTTGTATACATCACATAGGTTAAGCTATTAAAGTCATATTGATGACACAGTCACATAAGACCTCACGTGCGGGAGGTTCAACCGCTTTGGACTCCAGCCCAGAGTGTCTTCTGTCTCGTCCTTACTTTATGGCTTCAGTCTTGATTGGGCGGCTTATATACATCACATAGGTATCAGCAATTATTTTGTCCTTAAAATCATCTTCTAGCTGAGAAATTTCAGTTGTAGGAATCATTTCCAGTTTGGCTGAAATCATATCGATGAAATCTTCATAACAAATAGGCAAAAATCCTGCAGCATTTAATATATCGCCAGAGTCCAAAACTTTTTGTTTAATCGCGCTATAAATTTGAGAGTAAGGGGAATCAGGGTTAGAAAGATGTGATTTGTTTTGGATTAGCTGCTCGAATAATGAGAAAATGAAGGATCTGTAAAAACAATTGCCGTCTCCTCTTGTTCTTCTGAATCCTGAATACTTTGATTGAAGATACTATGTGATAGTTACTGGGATTTTTGCTTGGAATGGAGGATTTGAGGCAAGCTGTTTTATGACGTTTACAATGAAAATTTTTTTTTCTTGCCCATTTTTTAATATTTTTTTAAGCCTTATATTTTCAGCTTTCTTTTTTGGCTTTTCTTTTATGGCTTACTACTTAAATAATTTAAATAATAGGTAAAATAAATAAACCATAAAAATAATTCGATAAAAATAGGACAAAAAATAGGATCGAAAAAACCAAAAATAGGCAAAAAACTCCATATGTAGGTTAATGTGAAGCCAGTTTGAGGCATATTCCACTTCTAGGCTTGAAAAATCTTGGACTGGAGTAAACATAGGCTGACGCTCTTCGATTTCTCTTAATATTTCGTCTTGCTGTTTGATAATTGAGAAATCCTCCATTTAATAATTAATTATCTGTTTTAATAATGAAAAACTCGTCAATAATCCTAGTTCTTGCAGTCTCAATCATATCTGGACTGTCCTGCTGTGTCTTTCCGATTGCGTATTGAATTCACTCTAAATGCGTTTTATTGTGTACCACTAGTTTGCCATACCCTAGGCTCTCAGAAGCTACTACATTTCAAGGCATTTTTTCATCACCCACGCTCGATAAATCATCTTCGGTATCAAAATTTCCAGCTACTCCGTTTACTATATAAATTGGCGCTGGAGGATTTTCAAATTTATTAATTCCAAATTGCATAATCTCATTTTTATAAACTGGCATTGACCTTTCATACAAATGAACGTTGCCTGAGATTCAAAGAGTTGCATTGTATTGGAAGAGCAGGTCTTCCAAATAGCCAGACAATATGCTACTATATTGTGTGCAAGCTGTTGTGCAGACTTTGCATAATGGGTTTGGGTTGCAGTAAATTGGCCTATGGGAAATAACTATCGTTCATGGCTGGATGTTAGTCTCTAAATCTTCTTTAAGAAATTTCATATGATTTTCTATCATTTCTTCTGTATGGAGGCGGCCAACAAAGCTTTCAGAATCAAGCATGATGAAATGGGCATAGCCTAAATTAAAGCTATAAAAGAGTCCTAAAGAGTTTTGTGGCTGGAACAATTTTTTGTAGTGAGTGAAATTAGTAAAGCTTTCATGACTCCCTGGAACTGTCATATAAGGAAACCTGGATGATAAATGCTCAATAGACTCCATAAAATGATCTGCCATAAGCCCGTTGTAAGACCACAAATCATAAGCAATATCTCCAGCATGCAAAATTATATCATAATTATCAAGGGATTTGGAAATTTGATAAAGATGAGGAAGGATGTTGGCTTTTTTTGTTTTAGAATATTTATCTTTTGGGTCTGGGTAATAGTTTGTTTGGAAATCTGCAAAAGAGATTGCAGTGATTGTAGAGTTTTGTGAAGGGGGAGATCTGAAAGAGAATTTTTGGGAGGAAATGGTTATGTTGGAAACAATGCATGAAATTTTATATGAATAAATTGTAGCTGGCTCTAGGCTGTTTAGCAGCGAAGAGTATAAAAATCGCTTGTATGGTTTTCCAGTGTTTCCTAACTCCCCCCCCCCTCCGTGAGTGAACAAAAAAAATTTTGTTCACTCACAAAGGGGGGTTAATTTTTTTTTTTAAAAGAATTTATATATAAATTTAATAGAAAAAATTTTTTTTCGAAATTTTAAAAAAATCCTAATTTGCAAAAATTGGGAACCAAATATTAATTTAATTTATAAAATTTATGTTTTAAAACGCAATTTGTTAAAAATTAAAAAGAATTAGCTCTAGATTTCATTATACTAATTATCACTTATATATCAAATTTTTTTTTTCATAAAAAATTTTTTCTATTAAAAAAATTTTTGTTCACTCACGGGAAGGTGGGTTTTTGGGCAAAAAATAGCGATTTTTCTAATGGTTTTGTTCACTCACGGAGGGGGGGGGGAGTAAGTACTCCAAAATATCCTTTTGATAGTTAGAAATTTTCTTTCCATCCATATCGATTCAGCAGTCTTTTCCATCTTCTTTCAGTGTCCACATAACTTGAATGGCTCCGTGCCATTTGATTGTAACATTTTTCCTCACGTAAGATCCTAGAAAACGAGACAAGCTTGCTTAGATCAAGCAATCCAGAATTAGAGATAGATTTCAGAATAGCTTGCTCAACAATTCAGACCAATTAATAGGCTAAATAAATTATGTTTTTTTCTTCATGTGAGATTTCTTCAGGTATTTTTGGCGATTTTTACCTCCTGAAATACGATAGAATTTTAACTTTTTTGTTTGAGAACGCCACACGATAAAAAAGGTTACTACTAACTTTAGAGAAATGCCATGCATATAAGGAAAAAAATTCTATCAAATGACTAGCAACGAACTTGAATTGAGTTTTCTTCTTTTCCGAGTGCAATGTGAACCTGGCTGACTTTCTGAACTCTATGCAAGACAATCGGGATGTTTTGCACATCTCCATCATAGGCAAGCCAAAATATATTTAAAATTCCAATGAAAAAAACTCCAACTACAATCGCAATCTTCTTTTGCATTTTTCACCAATAATTTTATTATTTTTTATCTAGCCTAATCTTTATAAATAGAATGGATTTAATTTAGCTAATATAATAAGATACTAGTTTTAATTTTAATTTTAATAGAATGGGACCTAGTGTATTTAATAGAATTTATATTTTTGTTTAAAATTTGCAGTCGTCTTAATAATTTTTTTATTTGATACTTTAGCAGCTTGGGGTATTATTGTTTTTTAATTTTTTGCATCATGTAGCCACTATAAATTTGCTCCATTTAAATCTACTCAAAATGGTTTAATATTAATTTTTTGTAAACCTGAAAATTTTTAATTAGACGCTATATTATTGTATAAATAAATAATATTTCTATACGGAATTCCTCTGCAAAACATGAGGCCAATAGTTTGGCATGTTTTTCGATTGCCTAAAGTACTTGTCTACACTAACTTTCTGATAGAATAAAACATACGCGTTTTCATCCACACACTGCTGTGGAAGAACTGAATAAACATTAGAGTCATCAAATAAGTGTCAGGAATTGTTATTCCTATTTTTAGCTGTCGCTGTATAATGTCCAGATCCCATGTCTCCTTCATGATCTATTTTTGCAAATAAATCGTAAACAGGCTTTTCCCTTTGTGTACTAGATACAAACTTGCTCAAATTTAAACCATGGATGGGAAAGCCCACAAAATTGTGGATTTTTTGGATTTCTTTGCCATTTAATTTGAATCTCTTCAAATGGATCACCAAAATTGGCGGAACTTTCCATATATCGAACTTCTTGAAAGCTTTAACAGTTTTGTCGCATTTAGGGCAAAACCAAGCCTTTTCCAGCTCTTCTTTAGTCGTGAATTCTTTTAAACAGTCGTTAAGCGTGAAAGAAGAAGATCTGTGAGGTATTGGAAGACTTAATGAGGAAAACTCATCAAACTTTTGTGACTGAAATTCGCATTCTTTGCACGTAACTGTTGACCTAAGTTGTCCTTGGAAGAGATCAACGATTACTGAGGAATGACAGCTTAAATGCATTTGCCAAGCCTTAGCCGCTTTCATTTCTTGTGTATTGTCATTAATGTCTATGTTTGCGAGAGCTGGACTAATAAAAGCTCGATTTAAATCTTGGTCAAGGCGGTCCAGTAAGAACGACATCAGTTCGTGGACGTCATTTTCTTTGCCAGCTTCAATAGTTGGGGCCAGATTTCAAATCTTTTGGGCGAAGAAGCTAGGCACGATTATGTCAAACTGATCACTCCAGTAGGTTTTGATTATTTCTGCAAATGCGACTGTGACCTGCCCTTTCTTCGTTACTGACGCTTTTATATCTTTTTTATAAATGTCTGATAAAAAATAATCCACGAGTGGTTGGCAGTTAAATAAGCATTGTAAAGCTGCATTAAGATAGCAGCTGTTTCCTAGATTTTCTAAGCCACAACATCCGATATCTGACTTATTGCTAACTAGATTTTTAGCATTGAGAAGGTTTGGAATAGACTCGTAGTTTTCTCCAAGGATTGTAAAAGTTGTGTTTAAGCTCATGGTGCCTGACTCTTTATATTTTTGGATATTATTTTTTTGCTCGTTTTCTTCAACTTCACCTCTTAAGCAACCACTTCCCATTTTATTAATTATGCATAATTTGCTGGATAAGGTTTAAAATAAACATTATTTCTGTCTTTTGTATATTTACCTAATTGTATAATATTATTTTTGTGCTAAAAATTTCTCGCCAGTTTTCTGGACATGCTCACGTCATCAATAAAAAATGGCTCTCATATTGAAGTTTTGAAAAGCAATTTTCTATTAAGACCAGCTAGATAAAAAAGTTATAGCAGCTGACTCCTTATTGGTTTCTGAGGAAAAGTATCTTTAATGAAAAATTTCTTTTAGCATTTTAAAAATATTCTGATATGCCAAATTTAAAACTGACAAGTCGGCGATATAAAATAAAATTTTTAAATCTAATTTTGGCTTTTTAATTTTAAATTAATTTTTCTTTTAAAGGTAATTGTCTTTGGAGATCTATAAAGGGCTAAGCGCTATAAGAAGAGATTGCCATGATACAACAAATTTAAAATAATTATAGATTCTTTAAAATAGCGTATTTAAATTCATATATTTATTTTATATGTGCTGACTTTGCTATAAGCCTATTATTTGCACCTTATTATAAGAAGAAAGCTGCTATGCTAATTTCATGAGTGCAATATACTTGCATTAGTGGCAATAAATGGATTATATACCTGTTTACCAAGAATCGCCCACTAAGGAGTATTTTTTGGTTCGCCATTCTTAATTTGGTTAGCCAGAAAATATGGCATGCCAACGAATTTGGCAAGCCAGTTATTACCCGGCCAACCAAAAAATGCTCCTTAGTGGGCTATTCTTGGTAAATAAGTATATTTTTTTATTGAAGCATGCTGCCTACTAATTGGGAGGTTACAAGTGACATAAAGCCTGCCTAAAATATAAGGCATTATTAAACTTATTTATTTTAGCATTTGCAAAGATCTTATGTGCTACTTTTGCCTTTATATATTTCTTTTCTATAAATCTAGCTACAGAAAGTATAAGGTATAAAACATCTTAATTTTCTTTCCCTCTCATCTGCAACAAATAAAGAAGCATATTATGCTTGCATGCTAAATTGTGGGATAAGCAGAAATGCTTATATATCTATTTCTTAAATATGAAAAGTCTTCAAACATCTTTCATAGAGCAACCCATAAAAATGCGCGTTTTGAGCTCTCATGTTTGATTGAATTTATATTCATGAAATCTAATTTATAATATAAGCTAAAATATAAGAAAGACAAAAGATTAAAAATATATTAAAAATTGTTTACTTACTCCCCCCCTCTGTGAGCGAACAAAACCATTAGAAAAATCCCTATTTTTGCCTAAACCACCCTCCATGAGCGAAAAAAAAATTATATATAAGTGATAATTAGTATAATTAAATCTCGAGCTAATTTTAAACAAATCGCGTTTTAAAACATAAATTTTACAAATTAAATTAATATTTGCTTTCCAATTTTTTGCGAAATAGGATTTTTAAATTTCATAAAATTTATATAATTTTTTTTAAAAAAAACAAATTAATTTCCCTCCGTGAGCGAACAAGATTTATGGTTCGCATAAAGAAGGGGGAATTAGTTTTTACAAATTGTGTAAAAGAAAAAATAGCTTATACCGAATTTCTCTGCAAAACATGAGGTCAATAGTTTGGCATGTTTTTTGATTGCCTAAAGTACTTGTCTACACTAACTTTCTGATAGAATAAAACATACGCGTTTTCATCCACACTCTGTTGTGGAAGGACTGAATAAACATTAGAGTCATCAAATAAATGTCAGGAATTGTTATTCCTATTTTTAGCTGTCGCTGTATAATGTCCAGATCCCATGTCTCCTTCATGATCTATTTTTGCAAATAAATCGTAAACAGGCTTTTCCCTTTTGTGTAATAGATATAAATAATAAAAAATGGCTAAGTACCGAATTTATTATCTCCGAGTGCTATCCTCCTCCGCGATGTATTATTACTATAAGTTTCAGTTTTCAATGTGTACTTTTATTCGCATGGCCAATATGAAACACTGTTTAAGGTATTTCGGCAGTCCAAAAAAATAAATAGCTCTTTCTGCCTAGCATGTCTGAGGAGAAAAATCTTTAGGTGAGCCTCGTGCTGGAGCTAAGCTTAGGTGGGATCAATAACCTTAATGAAAACTTTCTGGCCTTTTTAGTGAGCCTTCTGGAATGCAACAATACAAGATAGCTGCTGACATTAGCACTTGAAAGATTTAAAGGAGTAGATCATCCTGCGAAAAAAAACACTCTAAATCTAAATAACTAGCTGTGTACTAGATACGAACTTGCTCAAATTTAAACCATGGATGGGAAAGTCCACAAAATTGTGGATTTTTTGGATTTCTTTGCCATTTAATTTGAATCTCTTTAAATGGATCACCAAAATTGGCGGAACTTTCCATATATCGAACTTCTTGAAAGCTTTAACAGTTTTGTCGCATTTAGGGCAAAACCAAGCCTTTTCTAGCTCTTCTTTAGTCGTGAATTCTTTTAAACAGTCGTTAAGTGTAAAAGAAGTAGATCTGTGTGGTATTGGAAGACTTAATGAGGAAAACTCATCGAACTTTTGTGACTGAAATTCGCATTCTTTGCAAGTAACTGTTGATCTAAGTTGTCCTTGGAAGAGATCAACGATTACAGAGGAATGACAGCTTAAATGCATTTGCCAAGCCTTAGCTGCTTTCATTTCTTGTGTATTGTCATTAATGTCTATGTTTGCGAGAGCTGGACTAATAAAAGCCCGATTTAAATCTTGGTCAAGGCGGTCCAGTAGGAACGACATCAGTTCGTGGACGTCGTTTTCTTTGCCAGCTTCAATAGTTGGGGCCAGATTTCAAATCTCTTGGGCGAAGAAGCTAGGCACGATTATGTCAAACTGATCACTCCAATAGGTTTTAATAATTTCAGCAAATGCCGCTGTGGCCTGTCCTTTCTTCGTTACTGACGCTTTTATGTCTTTTTTGTAAATGTCAGATAAAAAATAATCCACGAGTGGTTGGCAGTTAAATAAGCATTGTAAAGCTGCATTAAGATAGCAGCTGTTCCCTACATTTTCCAGTCCTGAGAGCCCACTCTCTGATTTTATATTTTTTGGTGACCATTTATTGAGTAGATTTGGTATGGACTCGTAGTTTTCTTCAAGGACTGTGAAGCTTGTGCTTAAGCTAACGGTTCCTGTCTCTTCATACTTCGCACTTGCATTTTCTTGCTCGTTTTCTTCAACTGCGTGTTTACAGCAGCCGCTTCCCATTCTAATAATTATTATTTGAGTCACATTTTTTCGCCAATTTTCTGGATATGGTGATGCGCTTTGTAAAAATGGTCTTTGCATAGAAGTAATAAAAGTTATTTTGTCAATAGAACCAATCAGAAAATAAAATAAAGAAATAGTTAAAGAAATAATTAGTTTTCTGTTATAAAAGGCAATATACTTAATAAAAAACTGAGAAAATAATAGTTAATGAAAATAAACTTTTATAAATGAAATTATGGAGAAAATTTTAGTAAAGCTTTAAAATAGTTGTTTTCATTTTATAATTCTAGCATTTTATATTTGGGATTAAAAATTTCGCCAAAATATTAGGTTTATTCTTTTTGTTGCAAAAATTAACTTTAGCTGATTATTAATTTGCTCTCAATTTTCTTGCAAATAATAATTAACTTCTTATATTTTGGCAACTCAGCTACCTAAAAATAATCTTGAAATCTGAAAAATTAAAAAAAATAATTGTTTAGAGACCAATATCTACTTTGGCATATAAAAACTAAGCAAGATGAAATTGCAAGAGTCCACATATTGCATTGCTTTCTCATTCCAAGTTATAAATTTATTCCCCTAATTTAATTTTCAAAAAATTAAATTTGGTGTTATACAAAATTGTCTCCCAATATTTATGTCCTCCTTAGTATTTATGAATGAATTATTCAGAAAGAAAGTCAAAGATTTATATAAAAAAGACCCCAAAAACTATCAATCCTCCAGAAGTCCAAAACGAAATTTTCACAGCCAAATCGATTTTTCAAAACTTGAAATAGAAAGACGAGCAAAATCTCCAATAAACATAAGCAACAAATCCCAACTATTTATAGCAGAACTGCTACGTAAACAAGAAAGCAACCGAATTACCAGGCACTCTTCAAGGCCTTTAAGTCTCTTAAAACGAAAAAAAGCAAACGAAATGTTTTTTCCAGGATTTTCCCCACACAGCCTGGTCAGATATTCAAAAACCCCATCAAGCATTAATCGGCAAAATTCTTGTCGAGACGTTGCAGTTGAGGCCAAGCTCCCAATTATTATTAAAAATTGTTCTAAAAAGGATGAAGAAATTACAAGAGAAATCAACAATGCCCAGAAAGTGCCAAAACTAAAAAAATGAAGACTCCACACACAACAAACTGAGCGCATTTCTAAAGAGGCAGGGTCTGCCAAACAGCCGAAGCAAAAAGACGCAAAGCCTGAAGACTGGGTTATTTCAGCTTGGTAATATCATGAAATTATGTCTAATTTATAGGTTTTTTCCATGTCACAATAATGACAGACATGTTGTCGCAGCCTCTTCCTAGATTTTCGTCGACACTTCTTGCTAGGCACCTATCACAGATTTGCCTTGCGATTTCTTCTAATGACAACCTTCCCAGTCTGTCATATACGAAATCCACACACTGCTGTGACGTCAAAATATCCCAAATGCCATCACATCCAATCACGATAAAGTCATCCTCCTGTCCCAACTGCTCCACTTTGAGCTCTGGGCATGCTGTAATCATATGCCTTTCTGGCGGCACTGATGGATCTTTGTAATTGAAATCTCCTAAAGACCTGGATAAATTTAAATTGCCGTTAATTCTTCCGTCAATCACGCTTCCTCCTGCATCTTTAATTCTCCTAAATTCGTTTTCGAGCTCAGGCTTATGGTCCTGTGACATGTTGATAGCCCTCCTGTTTCTCGCAAGCACACATCTGGAATCTCCAGCATTCGCTACATACAGCATATTCCCTCGAATTAGAGCTACAACTGCTGTACACCCTGCATTAAATTGAGCTGACTCAGCCATATTATCGTCGATTAGGAAATTTGTAGGCAGGTCTCTTTGGAGACGATACAATTCCTTTTTTCCTTCCTTTGTCCTCATTAAGGCATCGAGACGTACAAAAGTGTCAGATAGTGCCTGCTCAATGCGGCGATTTTGGAAATGAGGGTTTAGCACAAGCTCAGGACCAAAGTGGCGACTTATAAACAAGCTGACTTCGTGACCTCCGTGACCATCGAAAACTCCAAAGCAAGATGTAGATTCGTCGATGTTTAAATTTGTCAAGTGAGCATCTTCCATAGAAACTCTCCAGCCTTGCATTGCAGAAACTCCAAAAGATATTTTGGAGTTGTTGCCTGAGGAGCTGCGTTTTTCAGTCACTGGAGTACTTAAATAAGGTCCCATATTATATGATATGGAGATATTTATATCTCGTGAGTTTAATAATATTGAGAGATTTTACGTATAATTCATAGGGATTAAGTTAAAATATTACCAAAAAGAGTCTTTCTGCGGATTAAAGAAAATAGTCAGGTGTCTTAATATTAAAATTTGGCTCAGCTCTTCTGGGTGCTGGGTCAAACTGGATAAAGCAGTGGTTTCCGAACTCATCTAACTCCATGAACCCAGCCAAGTTTCCACACCTGTAACAATAATTGGGCGCAGAAAAGACTGTTACCATGTTTCTTTCATGACACCAATTATAGCCTTCCATTACCAATTGGTGAGCTCTTGCTATTAATTTCAAGTTATTTGTATGATTAAACCTGTCAGACACGTCCTGCCCAAACGTATAGCCTGCTCCTCTAGGTGAAATCCCCCATCCTGACCGCTCATCAGGATCAGACCACAATAAATCGCACATTGCGCCTTCTTGAGGGACTTCTTGGACTCTGTCCAGCTGCTTTATATGGTCCAATGTATCAATTGAAGGAGACAACCCTCCATGCAGGCAGAAAATCTGGTTTTCCACAATAGCTGCCAATGGAAGATAATCAAATAAATCTGTGAAGTATTTCCAGACAGTCGCTGACCCATATTTCCTTAAACACTCGTCATAAAACCCATAAACCTGTGTGATTTGGCGAGACTCATGGTTCCCGCGGGTTATTGTAATACGGTCTCTATAGCGAATTTTTAAGCAAACGAGCAATGTGACGCTTTCTACTGAGTAATAGCCTCTGTCTACATAATCTCCCATAAATAAATAATTTGTGTCAGGAGGGTAGCCGCCAATTCTGAAAAGCTCCATCAAATCGTGGAACTGCCCATGAATGTCCCCACAAACTGTGACAGGACATCGGACATGCTGGACATTGCTTTCTGTTGACAAAATTTCTTGGGCTTTTTCGCAGATTTGTTTGATTTCTGCCTCTGTGAGGGGGTTGAAGTCAATCAGCTGAGAAATCTGTCTTTCTAGGGTTTGAATGTCAGAAAATGATAAAAGATTGGCTGACATGAGTATAGAATTTTATAATTTAAATAAGAAAAATAATTTTTGATGGGAAAATTATATAATTCCAGAGGATTTATATAGTAAACATTAATATGAAACCAAATAAAGTTGCTTTGCTTGATAAAAAGGAATCTAAGAAAACAAACAGGAAACTAGAGAATTTTGAAGAGAACAAAGATCTTGATAGTAAAGAAATTATGTTTATCCATGAAGGCAGGATATTGAGAATTAACCTAGAAACTCTTTCAAAATCAGAATCTCCACTTTATATTCAAGAAAGAATTAGTCCTTTTATCTCAATGTGCAGACTACCAAATAGCGAAGTTTTTTGCTATGGAAATGGGTCTGGATTTACATTTACTTTTAACTCACAGGGATCTTTTAGACAATTATGATATGGCAGACCTTATTATGATTCTGGCTGCGTCTATTATAATGGTAATGTGTATGCGTTTGGAGGATCATCAGGGTATAGAGTAGTCAATAGAGCATACAAATTTAGCTTATCCAAAAATCAGTGAAGCAGGCTTGCAAATATGCCAGCTGAGTTTATGCTTTGCTCATGTGCAGTTCTGCAACACTTACTTAGCTACTTAGATATTTAAAATGTCTTCCCTCTTCAGCAGGATGATTTAGGCATGGATAAGCCCATCCTTTTAACTCCTAATTGGTGATGTCAGCAGCCATCCTTCTAGCAGGTATTTCAGAAACGCACCTGTCAGGCCAGATGGTCAGCACTGGTCACGTTGTCTAGCCTGAACTTGACTCCTGCGCGTGTTCCGCCTAAAGGTCACCCTCATCAGGTGTATCAAGCAGAAAAACTATATGTCTTACACTATGCGGTAGTCCATATTGATGTTGCGGATAAAGGCTTACGTGGAAAACTGAACCCCATAATAATAGCGAAGGAATTCCGCACTGAGCCCATTTTATTATTATGCAGTTCTGCAACACAAAATTATAATTTCATGCAGCGATGGCTCACGTGTTTATGACCCTGAAATAGATTCTTATACAGAATTATCACCGAGTTCGCAAATCAATGGTCTAGTCGTGTATGTTATTAGAAATAGAGGATATATTTTTGGTTCAGGAGGGAAGATATATGAAAGTGGAGTTAAGATTAAGATTATACGGCCATAAGCAGGACTCCCACTAAATGGACTATCTTAGCTCCAAGAAAGTTGGCCTTCGCTGGGTGCATATACACGGAGTGCAAATGGTGTAAGGCCTAATCCAAATTTCACCCTCTTGAAGTTTCTGAAGAACACCTAAGCTAAAGATAAGCTCCCTAGGTTAGAGCGACCTTCTGTAGGGTATCCCGATAGTCCCGATAGACGAAGACTATGAGAGGCAAAATCTGTTAGCCCACCTTGCAGGAACTACGGAAAGTCTTCGGGGGAGAAACAAAGCTTCTCTCTTTAGTAACTAACTAACTAAAATTTAATTTATGGCCATAAGACCTTCAAGTCTGCCTTTCCCACAATTCTCTCTCTTTAGTAAGGCCTCCCCAAAACCTGAAGACCTCCTTCAAAAAGAGATAAAAGCCCTGTTTTCAGCAACACCAGGATGGGTCTGACCTGTCATAGAAAGGTGTCACCTCGGACTCCTATTTCCGTCAACTTCACCATTTATTTCTCTAACTCCCCCCCCCCCTCCGTGAGCGAACAAAACCATTAGAAAAATCGCCATTTTTTGACCAAAAACCCACCCTCCGTGAGTGAACAAAAATTTTTTTAATAGAAAAAATTTTTAATGGAAAAAAAATTTTGATATATAAGTGATAATTAGTATAATGAAATCTAGAGCTAATTCTGTTTAATTTTAAACAAATTGCGTTTTAAAACATAAATTTTTGCAAATTAAATTAATATTTGCTTCCCAATTTTTGCAAATTAGGATTTTTTAAAATTTCGAAAAAAAAATATTTTTTTTTAAAAAATTTATATATAAAATTTTTTTTAAAAAAACAAATTAAACCCCCCTCCGTGAGCGAACAAAATTTTTTTTTTGTTCGCTCACGGAGGGGGGGGGAGTAAGTGAAGTTAGGAATCCTTACAACTGAGAGCTCTCGGGAAATGTGACTCCATTGAAAAACACGCCATTTGGTTACTTTGGACACTATAAAGATGCCTTTTATTTTTTATTGAGGGATTTTTGCCTTTATAAATTTGATATACAAAATAGGCATTTCAGTAAAGTCGCGAGTTTTTCAGAATAATCTATTTTTGATTTAATAATAAATATCTCCTACCTTAATTTACTCAAAATTTAATTTTTAATTGAAGTTAACTCTGGGAATCTTTTGAAAAAGTCAAGAATCCTCCTGTGTGTTTCAAAATTAAACTCCTCATCAGTAAATTTCGTAAATCCCTGGTTATCAATTATATACATTAAAATGGTGGCACGCGCCAATCTGCCTTCTGGCACAACGGGTCCATACCTTATCGCTACGGCGAACTGGGACTGACTCCGAGCTGAGAATCAAGTGCAGGATCAAGAGATGTGTATCCGGGTAGGTTTTGGCTGCTTTCCTGTGGTTGGAAATGGAATTCCTAACAACGTCCTTTGATTCGATGACCCATGGGCATTACAGAGAAACCGGTTTCAACCCAGGCCACAGACGAGCAGGTTTTTCTTGAAGCATTCGAAGGAAGTCACTTCGAATCCCAAGAGACTCCAAGGGCTTGATCCTTGGAGTAAAGCTACTCCAATCTCTCTCCGAGGGTGGCAGAATCCATAAGCCGTCCACTCAAGACTGAATCTACAAGGAGGAGACAGAAGGTACCTGAAGTGGCATCCATTTTCGAGGGACAGACCCTCTGGGATGGACGGGAGGTCTTTGGCGACTGTTTCACAATATGGCTAGCATCTTGCTTTAAATTCCCTAATTATCAATTTGGAGATTTCCAACTACATTTCCTCTAACCTCAATCAATCCAGTTGTCCCTCTCGGAATATTGGTAATTTTTACTCTATTTTTCTCGTCACTTATATAAACTCCAGATTCATGCGAATTCTCAACCCTTCCTACTATTGAGACAAGCCTGCCAACTTTTAAATCTGAGCTTTGAACAGTCGTAAAAATGTCCGCCATAATTATATTTAAAATTATTTACATTTCTTTATCCTCATTATTTAATACCACAATTTTGTTTCTGCTTCTCTTGCGTCTGATTATCCATATGACTAAGGCAGCTGCGAAAATTACGACATTTCCAGCACATAAAAATACAAAAGCTAGTAAATGCTGGTCAGTGCATACATTGAAAAGCGCCATACCTACTGTAAAAACACACATCAGGTATCCAGTAGAATTCCACATGTTGAGTTTCCTTATAATACAAGGATTCATATATAATGAAAAAATCAGAATTATCGAAATGAAGGTAAAAGACGCCCACAGCTGATAGCTGATAAAAGTCCCATAAGGGACAAATGTGGCCGTCGCAGCAATTAATAGCTTACATTGGCTTAACACTACAAGAAAAGTAGCATCCATTTTGAAATCTAAGCCATAGTCTTGGAATTGAAGCAGTGGGAATAAAAAAGTGGCGATTGGATAGTAAACTGAAACTCCTAAAATTGCGAAAAAGATGTACCACCAGTGCTCAGGGGAAAAGCATTGCATATCTACTCCATAGACTTTCCAAGGGTTCTGGGTCATATTGCACGCAAAAGTGTTTAAAAAGTTTTTTACTATCATAATGTAACAAGATCCACCTAAAATTTGGACTGACTTGCTGAGCCAGAATTGCCAAGTAAATAATTTAGCTGGATCTCCATTAGACATTTTTCCTAGTCTGCCTTGCTTGGCGTATTTCATAGCTTTTTTCGCTAAAAATAGATATGCAAAAGTTAATCCGAAGCAGACCCAAAAGATTTCTCTGAAATAAGGGCTTTCAGCATATCCTGTTTCTGAAGCAGTATTCCCTTCTTTATTAATAATCTCCCATTGGACTTCTTCTCTAAACGCAATTGCAGACAGTGTATAAAATTCTACGACTTTGTTTATCAAAAAAATAATATTCGTCGCATTTTTTCTGACTGTAAAATTATCTACTTTTGAACGCAATTTTTCATCTGCTTCCTTTATTCCTTCATCAAGCAGTCTTACAATTTCTTTGCTGATTTCAGGCCAATCTGGACTTTTTCTTCTTTCTTTAATGATTTCATCATCAGTTATATCTTGAACCATAGGTCTTATCTCTTCTCTTCCTGAAAGATATCGATCTATTTTTATGAATAGTTTCACAAATAGCTTAGAAAAAAATTCAATTATGACGACGATCACATATGCGCAGCCGTCACAGCATTTTTCTATTTTATATTTTTTTCTTTTTTTTTGCTCCTGAAGATATAATTCATTAAGCTCACTTTGCATGAATATTTTTTGGTTTTCGTTAGAAGTTGTGGGTGGAGGGTCTATACTTGCTTTGGCTGTGGAAACAGTAAATGCTTCACGATGGGCTGTTAGTTCTTCTCCAATATCTGTTAAATCTTTTTTATTGACTTCATGCAAAACGTCACCTGATTTTTTTAACCCTTCTCATATTTCTGGATTTCGAAGCACTTTTGGGATGTTATTCATAAGGTTTGGGTATAAATACTCAGTTATTAATTTAATAATGCCTTCGTTTGGCTCAAATCTTTCGTATCGGATCTTAGCAAGGTCTAACAGCAATTCTTCATTAAAAACAGTCTCTGTCATTTTTTTCAGGACTTTTTTACCATTTTCGATTTTATATGAAATTTTCAGAAATGTCAAGTCTAAAAGAGAATCTGGGAAATATTCGGACGAAGAAAGACCACCAAGCTCTGTAAAGATTTTAAACGATTTATGATTAATTCATGGGGCTTCGTTCGGGTAGTCAACAGCAGCAAAAACATTAAACACAAGACTTAGCCAGTAATCTCTCAATTCTTTGTCACTTTGTATAGCAAAGCATTCTCGGCTGTTCGCAAGCTGATCATATCTTCTTCTTGATAAATTTTTCTTTTTGATAAATTCCAGTCTTGGATAATTTTCTTTAATAATTTTTATTGCTTTGAAATATCTCTCATTTAGCTCAAGGAGCCCTTTTTCGCTTTCATCAGCCTGCTCTTTAACAGTATCTATCGGAACTTCATCTAAATTCTCCAAATCAAAAGCAACGAGTGAGTCATCTTTTTTCTTGGCTGCAGCTTCTTTTAAAATCTCATTTTCTTCTTCAAAATTCGAGAAGCAGCCAAGCATTTTCCAGCAAGAAATTTTTTCTTTTTTTTTCATTTTTTCTAATAATTCTGCGTCTTCCATCTCTTTGAGTTTGCCCATCATTTCTGATTTCACAATAAATTTGTCGACTCTTAAATCAGGGTCGTCTTCTCTTATAGGGCCTTCCTATAGATGGCGCACAATGCGCCATCACCGAGCCATGTCGGGAGAGGGTTCCACATGAGGAATGGTTTCTACGTGTGGAACCCTCTTTTTGACCTGTGAGAAAACTACTTTCCACGAGTCAAAAAGAGGGTTCCACACGTAGAAACCATTCCTCATGTGGAACCCTCTCCCGACATGGCCCGGTGATGGCGCATTGCGCGCCATCTATAGGAAGGCCCTATACGCTTAGTCAAAAGAAAATGGCTCCATCTACTAAGTCTTTAAGAAGTTCTCCTAAGCCTGTAGATTTGCAGCGCTCATAAATTAGCCTTAAAATGTTTTCATTACCCCTAACAGCTATTTTTCTGAGGCCAATTCTTAGTTTTTCTACACAATATTTGGCTCTTTTTTCTTCCTCCATTCTTTTGAGGACCATGTTAAAAATAACGCTGGCAGCTGAAACTCCTATAATACATATAAATCCTGTAATGGCCAATGCTGTGTTGATGGTGGTTGATAGTCCTGAATCACTCGTATATAATGCTAGAGCACAAGGAAGAATACAAGCTAGTGGGATTATCACAAAGAGCCAGCACAATGAGGTAAGAATTGATATGCCAATTCTTCCATAAGAGTTAAGGACTTTTTTAATCTGAATAAAAGCTGTAAACATAATAGAAAGCTGTGTCTTCGCATGGCGACTATTTCATAGCAACTATTTTTTTCGGCCTATTTTTTTTGGCCTATTTTTTTTGACCTATTTTTTAAACTATTTTTTTTGGCCCTATTTGGAAATGATTCCATATTGACTATTTCGAGGTGATTTTCAATCAATTTTTCTATATTATTTTTAATAGAAAATATATTATAAAATATAGTATTACAAACAGGCCAAAAAATATTCGTTATTAAATAGGGCATTGTGTGAATGAACCATAGAAAGCACAGAAATGCCCACACAGAGTGTACTGAATATATTTTTTTGGACTTTATTGCTTGATAAAACCATTCCAACAATCATTAAAGGCAGGATAAATAAGCAGATAAAATGGTTTATTATTTGGTATTTTCTTTTCTTTTTGATGTAAAAAGCATTTAATGAGGATTCCTCTGATATTCCAGAAATCAGCTCTGTGAGAGAATCCAAAGACTTTTCATGGAGAGTCGTTCGTAAACTAATAGATGTCGCTAAGTAAGTGAATGGTAATAAAATAATGATACCTAAAATCACTCCAAGGGTCCAATCCAATGAAGATCCATTACAGAATACATACACAAGCCCAGCTACACATAAGGAAAATGATACAAACTCTATTAACAAGGCAAAATTATACATTGAGAGCTTCATAATCAAAGCTTTTCTTTGTGCAGGCGCTAGCCTGCAAAACTTTACAAGCCCTAAACCCAAATACAAAATTGTAGAAATCAATGCAATTCCAAGCAAAAGGAAAACAATAGGCAGTCCATAAGTGTTTGAGATATCCCCAGTCATCATATAAGGTAATATAAATCCAATTGGAAACACCAAAAATACACACCCAAAAGCAATAATCATCTGATAAACCGTCGAGTTTTGCAGTTTTATTAAAGACATTATTACCCAATACAATGCCGAAATAGGAGGAGTAATCACAGCCCATTCCAAAACAATTGATATTTTTGAATATGTAATATACATATATAAAGGAACACTTACAAGCAGAGGAACAAAAGACGATAAAATCGCACAGAAGCAAAATTTATCATCTTTTTGGATTTTTGACCCTGAAAATGGCACTCCAACAAGAGTGAACAGTGGGTTCAGTATAAAAATCATTCCACTTAAATAATAGCTTTCATTGGATTCTGAGTCTTTTGTGCCAGTAAAAAGGATAGATAAAGCATAGCATTCGCATCCCATCATTGTCATAAAAATCACTATAGATGGTATATTAAAGCACATTTTCCTTTTTTTTGAGACTAAAACTGTGGATCTGCAACATTTATTTAGAATTTCGATATAAAAATTTGTCTCGTTTTTTGGGATTAAAAAATATTTCACATGAATAAACACCCAGGGAAGACCAATTATGAGGAGTATTGGAGCTAGCAGGTAGCTGAAAATTGAGACTATGAATGATTGATTAATAGTCCCAGTAAGCATAAATTTATATAAAGGAATTCCTATACAAACCAAGGGGATTAAAATGCAGTATAACGATACCAGAATATTCGCAAAAGATAAAGAGTAGCGCGCAGCTGCATGCCGAAACCATTTTAATAGTAAAAAAAAGCCCAGTGCAACAGAGAATACTGACAGTAAAAATGCGGTATTGAAATCCAAATTTCCTCAATAATAAATCATAGGCACACAAATTGGTGGAATAATAGCTGAAATAATGATTAAAATCAGCCATTTTCTTGTGATTCTTGCTTTTATAATTCTAAATAAACGTTACATAAACCCAGCTAATGCATATACAAAAAAAGTAGGTATAAGCACTCCTACAATAAAAGACTTATAAGCATCCACCTTGACTTCACTATTATGTGATGCTAAAACCATCAAAGCTCCCATCGAATATAGAGGCTGCCTTTGAGTAGCGCTCTAAGCGCCCGAGACTTCCCGACGAAGTCTGGGCGGTGGTTTGACCAGCTGATGTTGGTCAAACCAGCAGATGTTGGTCAAACCAGCAGATGTTGGTCAAACCAGCATCCAATTTGACAAACCTTCTGTATGAGAAGAATTTGTCATTTTGGATGTTGGTTTGACCAACATCAGCTGGTCAAACCACCGCCCAGACTTCGTCGGGAAGTCTCGGGCGCTTAGAGCGCTACTCAAAGGCAGCCTCTATATCCTACCCCCATAAATACAAATAGCATAATAAAATCTGTATATCCTCATTCTCCAAGCCACCTGCATAGCACATATTTCTTTACAGGAGGAGCCCCAGGACTATGCATTTTTTCGATTTTTTCCTTTTTGGTTCTAAAAAAAATATCATCATCGTCTTCATGATTTTCACTTAAAAGTCCACCAGAATCAATTGAAACGTTTTCTTGGATTTCGTTTTTAGGCTGGCTGACTATTTTTGAAAACAGCAAGGAGCTTTCAGCTTCTTCAGCCTCTTCAGCATCTTTTTGTATTGGGATGATTTCAGAGAGTTCATTAATTGTCATTGACATGATTATTTATATCAAGATTTTTCTTTAATTTCTTATAATATGGAGTCATTTGGAGCTGTGGCTGAGTCTTTCGCACAAAAGGAAGGAGGGCACATCCGCCAAGCACTGCAATTGATAGACAGAAAGCAGTACCCAAAAGCTCTAAAACATGTAGAAAAAGCTTTAGAGGCTTACCCAGAATCTGGAGAAGCCTTATCACTAAAAGGAAACATTCTAAGCTCCCTCGGCCGCAAAGATGAAGCAATGGACTTCGCTAAGCGAGGACTTATGAAAAACTTGAAAAGTGCCTTATGCTGGTTTTCCTTATCTTTGATTCAAAATAATGATAGAAACTATGCAGAAGCTTATAAATCTATACAAAAGGCTAACGCAATTACTCCAAATAACCCAGCAATTATAAGGAATCTCAGCTTGCTTCAGCTTCAAAATAGAGATTTCAAAGGTTTTCGGGACACTAGGCTGTCTATTTTGACTGGAAATCCTGCAGTTGTCTTAAATTGGTCAAGTTATGCAGTTTCTGAATATTTAAGCGGGGATAATGAAAAAGCTTGTAAGGTCCTTGATTCTCTTATAAAAGCACATGAGAAAAATCTAAGTAATGCAGAACTGTCAGAAATTTATCTTTATAAGGCCAAAATTTTGGAAGAAATGAGAGATTTTGCTGCACTGGAAAAGTGGCTAAATGAGAATAAGGCGAAGATTTTAGATCAAGTTGCTTGAAAAGAGATGATGGCTAGGTGTTTGCTAGAGCTAGGAGTAAAGGAATCTGCAGAAATGGTAGTAAGGCAGCTATTAGCTTTAAACCCAGAAAACTTAATTTACCATGATTTATTGCAAAAGTGTAGAAATCCTGAAGAAATTTTGAGCGTCTATGCAGAGCTTCAAGAAAGTTTCCCAAGAAGTACTGCGATGTTCAGGATTGAGCTCGACTTATCAGACTCTACTCACTTTGCATCAGCTTTTGACAGATATTTGACTAAGCGGATACGCAAAGGGATTCCTTCACTCTTTTTCGACATAAAACCACTCTTAAAATCCCCAGAAAAATCAGAAATTATCATCAACATCATAAAGGCTCACATAGAAACTCTCTCATCATCCGAATCTTTTGCTATAATAGACTACAACACTTGAACCCACTCAAGTGGCCCCAAAGAGCAGCCACAATGCCTCATGTGAATTTTTTTGCTTTTCAGCAAAATCCATGATTTCTTTAAAAACCATGAAGAAGCTTTATCAGTTATAAATCAAGCCATAGAGCACACCCCTACAGTCCCAGACCTATATTTAGCAAAAGGAAGGATTTTGAAGCACTTGGGAAGACTCCAAGAAGCCATCTGCGAAGTAGAAGAAGCCAGAAATTTAGACTTTTCTGACCGATACCTCAACAATAAAAGCGCAAAATACTTATACAGGAATAACCAGACTGCACAAGCAGAAGAACTTCTAGGACTGTTTTCGAGAGAAAGAGGAGAACTGAATATTCATGATATGCAGAGCACTTGGGTAGAAAACGAAATGGGAGAAGCCTATTTGAGGCTTGGAGAAGTAGCGAAGGCTAAAGCTGAGTTTGAGTGGGTTGATAAGCAGTACTCTGATATGTTTGAGGACCAGTGCGATTTTCATTTTTACGTCATCAGAAAAATGAATTTTAATGCTTATACAGATTTTTTGAAATTCACAGACAGCCTTTATAAACAAAAGCCTCTGCTCAGGGCTTGTAAAGGGATTATTAGGTGCCATTTAGCTAATCAAGAAGTTGTTTCGCTAAAAGATGCCCAAAAAATGGTGAAATTCTTGCTAAACCATCATCCAGAGGATGCAGAGGTTCACGATTTCGCTCAGCAACTTCAAATCTAAATTAAATATATACGCTTTTAATTTTTTTCCAAAACTGTAAATAAAATAAATATGGGTTGTGGGTCAAGCACAGAACAAAATCCAGCCACTTTAAATAAACCAACTATAAACCCCTCTCTCACTCCTGTAGAAAAACCCAAAATATCGCTCTCAGTCGAAACTCAAAAATGTCAAAGCTTCTTTCCAGCCAAAATTCCAGCGCAAAATATATCTACAGAATCTCAAACAGAAAGGGAAAGCTTTATTAGTGCTCAAGAAACCCAAACAGAAGTAATAGAATACGATGATAAACAAACTGGCACCTTGGAAATAGCAAGTGAAGGTTTAGAATGAAATGAGACGGAAACTCAAACGGAAAATGAAAACCCAGATGAAGATTTAGGGAACGAAATTAAAAAAATATGCATAAATTTCAACATTGTTAATGAAGATTCAAAAAATGATGAAATCATTGGAGTAATTGAAACAATTATACAGCAGTGGAAAGAAATGGGAAATGTGCATCAGCATTTGCATACGAGGACAGAGCCTAACTTAATGGATTCTATAATGCTTAAGCGAGATTGGGGGATAAATTTGTAGCGCATCGCTGGAGATTATTTCAGCCCCTATCTGTGATACTTAGGCTTCAGGCCTTAGTTCTTGTTGATATCACCAAAAAAATGGTGATATCAGCAATCTCTCGGGCAGACTCACCTGGCCTAGCTGGGTCTAGCCCTGCAATAGAGGACTATCTTGGCCCTGGTAGTGCTAAGGGTATGAGGGAACTGCCATTTCTCCTTCTGGACGAGCTCACCTTTATCAAGAGTAAAGTTGCTACCTAAAGTATGAGCAGAGTTTGCGCCTTCGGTTATCGTCCGTAAGAAAAAGGGAAAAATCCTGTTGTGGCGTCCCAGCCAGGCTAAAACCCACTCTGGATTTCTTAAAGAAAGAGATTCACTTATCTGAAGCTGGATCAGTTCATGATTCGCCTGAAATTATAGCCATTTGCCATTTTTTAAAAGTGCTTAAGCGAGAAGATCCGAATAATGTTAGTCTAAGCACGCTTATTAGTGATGGCAAATTGACACCCCTTCCAGGAAATAAGGTCAAGGTTGTCACGAGGCAGCCAATAGTCAAGACAAAACACAATTTAAAAATTGCGAGACCTGATAAGGGGTTATTCCCTATTCAGGCTCAGTGAAGGAAAGATCTATGATCCTCTGAGAGCTTGCGTCAGCAAAGACACTATTCAGGGGCATGGGATAGTGGGAAAAGAGAGTTCTTCAGAACTGATGACAAAAGAACTTCTAATGATCATGCAAATACCGTCGATTTGCTCAGAGCGGAGTCGCTTTTTTCAACAGCTTGCGGGGGAATATAAAAATTTTAATAATTAAGTTATCTTATCAATCAAGACAAAAATTTCAGCAGAGTCTCATGGAAGAAAAGGCCCAGCTGCTAAAGAAGAAACGGTAGAAAGCAAAATAAACACGAGAAACGCTCTTCTCAAATTAGTGAAATCGACATCTCCAAGCCCTGATCATATTTTGAAAACAAGATTTGACGAAGAGCCCAAGAAGAACATGTCTCCATTTCCATTTCTTAAAAAGAGGAAATCAATTGAGTCAAAGCCACTTACTCCTCGCATCAATTCGATTCAATTGCCGTCATTCTATCAAGGATGGGATTTAAATAGGCCAAGCTTGATTTACCCCGCTAGGGTAAATTCCTCCGTCTTTTTACTGTTCTCAAAGGTAAACCACTGTAAATTTTCAATGATGCAGAAAAAAGTGGTCGAAAAAAAAGTGGTAAAAGTGACAGCGGAATTTGCCGTCATGTAAAAAAAATCCTTAAAATCAGAGGAGCTTAACCCAATGGTTAAAGAAGCGGAAAAAAACCAAATTAAAGAAATTTTTAAATATTGTAAGTAATATTTAAATATTAAAGAAGTAGTTAATCTTTATTTATGCCAGTAATATCTATTTTTTAATATGTATTATCACTTTAAATAATTTAAAATTTCTTTAATTTGTTTTTTTTACGCTTTTTACCATTTGGGTTAATTCCTCTTATTTTAAGGATTTTTTTGATATAGGGTAAATTTGCTGGCTTGCTTTTAACCTTCCTTTTTTCTGCACCATTAAAAATTTACGGCAGGATTTACCCTGAGAACAAAAATGGTGGCAGAATTAACACCAGTGGGGTAACTCAGCTAGACCCGTTTTTAAATAATATATAGTTTTTGGAATATAAATTTAAAATGCATTTTGCAAAAAATAGAGCATTATATTATCAAATATCAAGAAATCGCATTATAATTTGGGAAAAAGTGATTGCAAGTATAATCTCTGCTATAAAAATAGTTTATTGAATCTGAGGAAGGACAGAGGAGCGGCTTTGCGCTCAACCATTTAAAAGTCGCTCGAATAATGTGCAAATTTTAGGAAATTTTCAATGGTATCGTTCAATCAAGGACAGGATTTAGTGTCTTTGATCCGCTAAGATTCAAATTGCAAGAAAAAGTTAAAAAGCCAGGAGACAAGAGCCCAAAGAGGTTGTCACTAAATGAAGATATGTTAGGAAGCTTGCTTGGTGGGGCATTGACACCTGATCCTTCGGATAATTAATTAATAATATTTATCATCAATATATGCTCAATGCCAATCACTTTATATTCAGCATTTATTTAGAGTTTCTATATGATAATTATATATCTAAACATTATTATATCTAGCCTATATACTTAATTTATATTTAGCAATAATCAATTATACTAAAGATTAAAGTTCTTTTCATCTATATCATACTTTTCTAATATTTTCGATCTATTGTAGAGGTAAATCGCTGCTGTGACAACGACCAATGCACATATAAACGCCAAGTTGAATTCAAACTCAAAGAGAATTGAGCTTAAAAACGCTGTGATAAACATAGAAACTGTCAAAGAGATAACATAAATGATATTATCCAAAAATTTGAACAGGAATGACAGACTAAGTCCCATTGTTGACTGCACGAAAAGCACTTGAAATGTGTAAATATCCCACCCTTCAAAAACTCCTGGCTGTGAGTTGTCACTTTCTTCAGTATAAAATAAATAGATGGCATTCACTATGATTCCATAAATATATAAAACTGAGTTTTGGTACCAAATGCTGAGCTCTTTGGTCTTTTTGAAATACATTTCTGTATAAATGCTAGCAGAAGTACTCAAAAGACACATCAAAGTGATAAATAAGAGACCCACAAACGTCTTGCTCCCATCAAAGCTAGCCTCAGATACTCCAGGAGTAGCAAGAACAGCTCCACAAGTAAGTAAAATTAATGACAGCCACTGTATATCAGACAGTTTTTTGCCCATAATGATCCTATAAAGCACTCCTGCAGTAATAATTCTAATATTCCCAAATACATGGAATAACGCTGGGTCAATGTAGCTCAACCCATAGTAGACCAGTGTATTTGAGCCTGCATAAAAGACTGCAGGGACTAAAAAGTGAAGCGATTCTCTGAATTTTAAATTCGTCAGAGCACGTCGTCTGATACCTTCAGTGTTAGCCAAAGTGATGATTAATGCGGATCCACACACAATCAACTTGGCAAGCTCCACAAGGATAACCATGGTCGTTTTGTTATAGTTGTATTTCCCATCTTCTCGGCGAGAGGCTGAAATAGCCAAGGGCTGTCACACTTTGATGCCGATAGCGAAAAGAATCATAAAGGCCTTGATATAATTGTCTGAATTTGGAGGTTTTTTGCTGACAAAGGAAGAGTCTAGTTCTTCTTTTATTTCGTTTGTGGGGATCAATTTGAACTCACCTTGGTCGGTTTTGGCAAAACTGAGTTCGATGTCAGCTTGCTTTGAAGGCTTGTTGGACATTTTATATTTCGACATAAATATACTGGATAAACATGCTTATTTTTAAAATTTCTTATGTAGATTAATCAGTTAACAAAATAAAAATGAATTTGCATGCTTACTTCTCCCCCTATGTGAATAAAATCCTTATTTTTGGTAAAAACCACCTCTTGAGAGAATAAAAAAATTTTTAATATAATTATTATAATGCGAAATTCTAGCTAATTCTGTGTTTTTAAATTACGCATTTTAAAATAAAAGAAATTAAAAAAAATGATTCTTTCTATAAGCAATCAAAATTGTATGCCTATGCGGAGTTAGAATTGCTTAATTATTGCTAATTAAATATTTAGTACAATTTTGGACATAAAGTGAAAGTTTATAATGAAATTGCGTGGAGGTTAATGATTATGCGATCGATTATATTTTCGTTACTCAAACTTATAGGCGAATAATCAATAATCAACTGAAAATTTTTTGAAACAGTTTTTTTATTTTGATATCCCCATGAAATTATGCAACAGCTATTATTTTAATTAGATATTTATAGAGGTAATTGGCTTATCTTTACTAATTACCCCCTCTGGTGAGTGAAAAAATATTTTACTCACTGAGGCGGTTAATTATCAATTTTATATAATTGGAGAGAAAATTAATTGGTAAAAATTATGCTTTAGAATGTAGCTTGTTTGAATATAAATAGAATCATCCAAAAATTCCTTATATAATTATCACTTATATAGCAAAAAATATGAATTTTAAAATGGATTTTATTGGGAATAATAAAGGAATTGATATTTTGAAGATGAAAGAAAGACTACGCAACTATTGGATTTACCCAAATTCCATTTGGAGAATCGGAGAAAAGTTGACCCAGAACCGATTTTACCAATAAAAGATGAAAGAGAAGATGGAGATGAGAATGATTGTTAACGCGAAAAAAGGAGGGGATAAAGAAGATAGAAGAACTACAGCATAAGGGCGTATGGATTCCAGGAGAAGAAATAGTGGGCGAAGAGCCAATTCAAGACTTGGGTGAACGATTAAATATTGATGAAGCTATTGAAAATGAAGAATGTATGAAGTAAATGAACAAATGGAGATAGATAGGAAAAATTAAATAGATTAAGAGAAGCAGGAATGCGATGCGATAAATATTTGTCGTTATAATGTAAAAGGAAAGGATTTTGGCGGGAAAGCTGATGATAAAGTTGAGAAGAGAGGCTAAAGTTGAAATTAAAGAGTTAAAAAGAAAAAAAAAAACACTTTAGAAAAAGTTGGTCCTTTAAATGGCGATAACAGAATAGAATAGAACATAGCAAAATATTTTTTATATAAAAAAAATTATATTTTACTCACAGAGTGTGCATACATACATTCAATTTATTAAGGTTCTTGCTTAAGATCCACTACACATGCCCTGCACGGGCTTCTATACCTTCTTCGGAATTCCACGATCCAACATAGCATTGTGCACAACTGGCTCTCTGAATGGTCCTCGGCTTTGGGCGTTCTGATTTCGACGACTATTCTTCCAGCTCTCGAGCTTGAATATGGGTTGTCTGCACAGAAATTTCAAAAGATTGAATTTCCGGCTGACTGTCCGCAAAACGTGCAACTTGTAGCCCAGGACGAACTCCTTATTTCACGCTATGGAGTTGCCCAAATGATCAAAAGATGCTGCTGGGCTTCCGCTTTCTTACTCAAGCCTTTCCTTCACACGAGGCAAAGTCCAATCCTGAAAAGAGACTTGGGTAAGACTCCTTACTCTAAGGGATTGCTTACATAGTATTGCTATAATTTCTAATTGGTAATACCTTGCCGGTTATAATTCAATATGTGCTCGAGGCTGCATGATAGGGAGACCATGCCGAGCCGAGACGCCATGTTTAATTATCACTCACAGGGTACAAAAAATCATAATTTTTCAAGTGGCTTTGCTCACTCATAGATGAGAGTAAGCCATAATTCAGGCAAGAACCAAAAACAGCACCATTTATTTTTTCCAAAAACTTCTTCCCAGTTCTTTTTTATTCCTAAATCCCTCCATTAATAATCAATTGCATTTAAGCTTTTTTTTATAAGTTTTTCCTTACTCCCCCCCAATCCTTGATCGAACGATTGAATGTAAAAATTCCTAAAAAATTTTGGGAAATTAACCCCCATCTTTGATCGAACGATTTTCATATCATGACAATTTTTATATATATAAAAAAATATATTAGCTATTAAAAGCTTGGGAAGATGCACCTAATGAAGTTTGTTTCAGAGCTTTTAGACAACAGAAAGCTGCAGAATCAACCATCAGAAGTTTTTTTAGCCATCAGCCTAGGCTTAAAAACACAATAATCTAATAAAATAGAGATTCTTTTAAAATTTAAAAAAAAAATTTAATTTAATAAGGAACAAATTAAAATTTATACAGTTTAAAAAGGGGTAACTAATAAATCAAAATATTAAAAACTGGTATTTTATGAAATTAATTCAATTTTTTACTATAAAAATAATTATTAAATACTCTTAACCCTCTTATTTAAAAGTAAATAAAAAAAATATATAAATATATTTTTTATTTTATTATAAAATTGTTTTCCCAAAAAAAATTTTTTTTAAACCCCCATCCTTGATCGAATGATGGCGAGTCGTTCGATCAAGGATGGGGGGGGTTAATTTCTCTGTAATATATTGTTCATCTATATTTAATTATCAAACAAAGTTAAAATATAAATGAATTCCATCATAAATTTAAAAAAATACATAAAATCTGCATCTATCCTTATAAGGGAAGTAAATCATATCTGTTTCCAGGCAATTCTCCATTAAGTCTTACCAAATTATCCGTAAAAGTATACTCAATAGTCGTCAAATTATTCAAGACCAAATAAGTGTGCAACGCAAACAGCAATCCTAGTCCCAGCATCATCGACCCACATAAAATAAAGGCAAATCTCACTGCTTCTCTATTTAAATCAGACAATTCTCCAGTAAAGCTTTCGTCACCGTCTAAAATCTTTATAAAGCTATCCCACATGATTGCACAGATAATGAAAGTTCCAATTAAAATCCAAAATAAAAGAAGGTAAAAATAGCGATAATTATAGAGCCCTATACAGTTGTTAACCCAAATACAGTGATGATCCATTTTAAGGACACATTTATTACAGGTTGAGCAGTGGTGAGCTCTAGGGGGCTTTGAAAAATTGCATTTTGGGCATCATTGAGAGTCTGATGATAACTCTAGGCTTTCTAAGGATGTTTCTTGAGGGGTTCCAGGATCTGTAAACGCAGCTTTGTAATAATTATAGAGAATATAGCTCAAGAACTATTTTAGATCTGACTTACCGATCTTTTCTGAGAGAATGAGGGAGTTGGCAAAAACAGCTTATGCTAGTTTAGCCATGTCTCAAATGGCAGAAACCCTGTATAAAGTGGTTGTGCCATTTGGTTAAACCAGCATTAATTACTTTTGCCAACTCCCCTCTTTCTGTCAGAAAGATCGGTAAATCCGAACTAAAAAGTGCTCAGGCTATATTGAATAAAATAAAAATTCCTATGAATGTATAGAACAGTGCTTGGGAATAGCTTGCATTGATAATTGAAAAGAGCAAGAAAAAGTAAAAATATGAAATCTAAATAGAAAATACGCTGAAAATAAGGAGGTTTCCAATGAGCAGACATATTCATCCACCCTTCTTTAAAGCTTTACAAGCAGCTTCTTTATTTATCATATAAAAATATGAATATTTACTATTAGTTTCTACGCTCCCATACATTTTTCTTATTCAGCCTAGTTAATTTTAGTTATTTGGTCTCTCAAACACTTAATCCATTCCTCAGAAAATTTCGGCTTCAACCTCGGAATTTTTACTGTAAACTCCAGCCTTCTACTGAATTCTTCAATTTCTTTTTCCAGCTCTGGATACTCCATATCTCTATATTCCGACTTCGGCGATCCAGACGTGCTCGCAGTGGACGCTTTGCATCTTTTTTTCCCCTTGTTCCTTCTTTTTTTTTTCATGTCCTTCGCATCTCCATTAATAAACGACACAATGTCATCGACGCTCATAAAGCTGACATCATCATTGGTATTGTCTTCGCCGCTCAAAATTAGCTTAGAGTTCATCCTTTGTGAGTCCTCTTTAAAAACCTTGTCAGTGCTTTTCGTCGAAGACCTAACCTCATGTATATGGGACAGCCAAAACGCTCTAAAATTTTTAACACGGATTTTTCTCATTATAAAAATTATCCATCCAAAAATCCAGGGGGGTAAGTCTATTACTTAAAGACCTCAGCTCTAAGTTCAGGTTAATTACATCGTTTACCACACAGCTTTTATCTGCAACGCTAGGTGCAGCTTCTATTAAATTTTCAAAATGCTTTAGTACTTTGTCGAAAAATGCGAGTTTTGTGACGTTCTCACAGGTGATGTAGGTCGGCTCCTTTTCAAAAATCCCTGTGGTGATTTTTCCGAGCTCGCGGGCTGAGTTTTCGACTGTGTGGAATGCTTCAGCAAGACAGAGAATCCGGAGAATTAAGCTTTGGGAATCAAGAGATGCCAAATCAGTGAAAATGTCTGAGACAAACTGATGGACGGCGTCGTAGAAAATGCGGTAGATCATGTTGTAGGATTCTTGATGCACTATTTGTTTGACTTTTTGTGTCAGCTCATTGCGGTAATTGGTTTCTACCACCAGCTGGTATTGTTCGGGAGGGTCTGAAGCACGGAGATTCTCGAGCCGCTGAGCTTTGCGCTTTCTGAAGTCTTGGAGATACTCGTTGTAAATTTTGGTGAGGGCTTCTTGCAGCTCGTCTCTAAGCTCGATTAAACTATTTGTGCTCATATTTGAGTGAGATTTTTATAAATCTAAATGGAAACTGAGGGCCTTGTGAGCGAAAATAGGAGAAAGTGTGTTTGTATAGGATGCATTAAAATGTGGGGTAAGCTAACCTATTAACACCTGAAAGAGTAGGCTTATTGGGAAATTGGGGACATTGTGGAAGGGAGCCAGAGCTTGGGAATTCGCATCTTGTCAGGCTCTACTTGGCTGGCGGAGCGCAATTTCTGCTTAGCCGATCGCACAATAAGTCAAGGCTTTACCTCCGTGGGCAAATGAATCTTTGGAGTTGGAAAGGGAAGGCCAAGGATGCCACTTAGCCAATCAGGTAAGTTCCCCTAGCACGATGCCGAACAGAAAATTCGCCTTCGAATTTTTTGAAAGGCAAATCCAGCTAAAGTTAGGGCGTGGTGCCTATAGGTTTCTGGCTCTTAAGTAGCAAATGTAGGCCTCGTCCGTGAGGAGCAGCAAAATGGAAGATCAGAACTAGCAAGCTGGCTGAGCGTTGTGCGGAGGCGATTAGTGGCATACCAGCCTGCAAGGACTTCTCTATAAGTAATTTAAGTTTAATTCTTTGTATAGGGATTTTTATTATAATAATGCAAATACTTGAGAATGAAATTAGAGAAGTTCAATTAAATCACTCTGATATAATAATATACATTTCTGCTTAAAGATAAAGATAACAGTTCCTACATAACAATTGATTAAAGTGTGATAAGTAATTTTTTTATTTTTGAAGGAAATGAACCAAATGAAATAGGTATCATTATTTGTGATTAGAAAACTTTGAATATAGCATGGACACACTCAATATGCCCTCGAAACTATAGATTTAGGAAATTCGGTTATTCGCTAGATACTCAATAAAGTCGATCTGAAAAGTGTAAGTCTAATGATTTAAATCTCTTTGACTGAGATTATGAACATTGACAAATGTCTTAATATTGGCAGCTTGGAGAGCACAGTTAATTTTTCTGCTTCAAAAATCCCTTCAAAATTATTTTGATTAAATTTCACTATACAGCTTAGGTGGTTTCTACGATATTTTAAACATAATTATCTTTTCTTTATTCCTTACTCTTCTTTAAAGTTTTATATTAACTTATTCATAATACGATCCAAACACAATAACGACCGCAAAGATATTCCCTGATTGATATGAATGTGAAGCATAATTGTCAAATTTCGCATTCCATAAGCACTTAGATGCAACTCTCAGCCCCTGCCCCATATTTTCCCCTATAAAAGTCTGAACAATCAACTTGTATCTTGGCTTAACTTAGATTATTATAGAGACTTTTCATGCCCCTTGTATTGTTTCACCCTCTTGCTCGCCAGTCCAATTATACGGCCTAAAGGTATGTGTCGCTCCTCTCGGACGAGGGCATGTGCTCGCCACCCAAGAGTAAGAACCCTGGGCACCGTTCCGTATATTAACAGGACTGCCCTTTCCAAAAATTCCAAAGCGAATTTTCTGGCCAGGCAATATGCCCGAATGAAACTTTTAGCCCAGAGTGCAGCTTCTGGTATCGAGCTGCCGATAGGTCAAGCGAACTCCCTCTGGCCTTGCTAGACTATCCCTTTCAACTCCCGTTCCCAAGATAAAACCTCGCACTGGATGTGAGCTTGCGGTAAGTCAGCCCGGCATTGCACTCCACAAAATACTTTTATCGCACACTGCTTCCCGAACGTCCTGGATAGGTGAAAAGAGGGCAGGTTGATTCTCTACTCCATTTTTTAAGTGTGCTGTATCTTGGCATCCTTAAATTTTTGCATCTGATCTTGACAATATTGCTGATTTCAAGGGCTAATTGTTGGGCAGTAGCGTTGTCGTATGATTTGCCTTCAAGCTTATCTTGTAAAACATCGTTGACTATTCTTTTTACTTGGGCCGGGTAAAATTTCTCTTCTTCTTTAGGCTCTGTGCGGTGGGCGGAAATGCCATATTCAGGTGGAACTGCCATTTATAAATTATTGCTATCATAAAGATTCTAAAATTATTTGAAATGATACAGAAAGCCATTTCAGCAGAATTTAATAAAAGGCTTATTTGAGAAAATAATTTCAAGATAATTCAACTTCTAACTCCCCTATCTACGTGAACAACACAAAATCATAGAAAAAATCCCTGATTTTTGGGCAAAAAAAAAACTCCCTCAGTGTGAACGAATAAATATTTTTATGAAAAAATATTTTAATATATAAGAAATAATTAGTATAATGAATCTCAGGCTAATTCTGTTGAAATTAAATAGCTTAATTAAATTAATTTTGGCTTTCCAATTTTGGCGAATTTGAAATTTTTTAAATTTGATAAAATTTATATATAATGTTTTTACAAAAAAATAGCACCACTCTCACTCGCTCACAAGAGGCGGAGTAAATAAATTATATTATCTATAATTTTATAGAAAAATTTGCGAATTATCTCTAGGCAATTGTAATTCTCGTGAGATTTAGAAGAGAATATCCATAGATTGGCAAATTTATAAATTATGGCTTTCTTTTTAAAAGCTCAAATAAATCATTAAATTTAGATATTCATCGATATATATTAAAATAATTTTTCAATCAATGTATTTTTTCAAATTAATCTGCAAGCAAAAATGATGGAATAGTCATTTAAATATGACTATAAATTGATATCTTTCAGGATAACTTACAGCTTGCCTTTGACTATAAACTGTTAGTCTAACTCATAAGCTTTTTTAGCAGCTCTTGACCCTGTGCCACTCATAGTCCAAGCTAATCTATAAGCTATCCATAACTATATTGTAAAAATCAATATAAATGTGGGAAATGTAATTATCAATATGAAAAGCCCTCTCAAACTCAGTTTTCAGGTCAAAAAAATCCTCAAAAAAAACGACCTGCAAAATTTCAAAAAAATCGAGTTCAAGAGAGGCGGAGTCTATGGCTCAGAAAGAAAAACAATTCTTCATTTAGCTGCGAAATACTGCACAAACCACACAATACCCAAATATTTAATTAAGAAAAAGAAGGTGCAGCTGGACACCAAGACAAAGAAATCTTTGTCGACTGCGCTTCATTATGCATGCAGATCAGGAAATTGACTAATTGCCAAATATTTATTAAAATGTGGATGTGATATCAATAGGCTAAGGAGAGGCAATCAGAGCTCAATATTGCTATCAGTAAGATACAATTGGCTTGGAATTACCAAATTACTAATTTCAAAAAAGGCTGATATTAAAATCAAAGACAAAAGAAATTGGAACTTAGCACACTGGGCATCATATAATGGAAACTTAAAAATGCTGCATTTATTAGAGAAATCAGGAGTTTCTTTACATGATGTCACTGATAATGGCGAAACTTGCCTTCATTTGGGTGTTTGGAGTGGAAATCTTGAGTGTGTAAAATATCTATTGACAAAAATTTCTATATGAGAATCTGCAAAAAATGGGTCAATTCTTGAATATTGCCGAGGAAATTGAAGCCTTTTATCATGACTTTTGTTTAATACTAAATGAAGTGAAGTCCCAGTACTCGAAATTCTTTTATCAATAAATTGCCCAAGAGACCTGATACTTAAGCACGTTTTCAATGAATTAAATATTAGTTTTATTTTTAGATATGACCGAGATGACTTATTAAATGATATCTATGAAAAGAGCAAGGTCCCGCTTGAGAAAATGCTTATGATGAATATGCCTGAAAAGTGTAAAAGCATGGCTTTTAAGCTGATTAAATGGGGTAAAGTCAAAGGACTCATTTTTATTTATTTAATTTCCAAAAAAAATCATATGATATTTGGGAAAATTCCCAAAACCCTTATTCAAGAGATGGCTGAATATTTAGAATAATTTTCTTATAATAGGTTTATAAAAATAAAATCATGCTTGCTTATACTATTAGAAGAGGGATTTACAAGCCAAAAATCCAATTCCGGAGGAATAAAAAGCCTACTTTTCGCACAGCAGATGTAGAAAAGGCACCAATCCCTACAGAGCCATATCAGAGGCCACGCTACTTATCTTTTAAAGGACTATTAGAGAAAGACGAAATAGAGATGGTAAACCAAGGTGGATTTGAGCCAACCGTCAACTGGAAGAAGGTAAAAGCAATAAAATATTCTAAAGAAGATTAAAATTCAAACCTTTTTAAGTTTAACTATAAACAAACCTTTATTAGGAACTATTATAGCATCTGTAGCTCGTCAAGAAATAGCTCATATTGCTTTTTGCTTCTGATCCTGCTCTGAAGCTGGCTATTCAAAATTGGTCTTTTTAAATTTCCTTTTGGAGAAGGCATAAACCCAGCTGACGTTGGTGGCTGAGGCGACAAGCTGCCTTTCATTTTTCTTTCCAAAAATTCTCTTCCGAAAAAACAATTTCTCCTATAACTGGATTTTTTCATAGACTTTGGCGTCCTTATTACAGGCAGAGGGATTTGGGTCTTATAAAGAATTTTTTTCGTTTTTTCAGCTTGGGGACTGAAATAGGATTTGGCTTTTGGGATTAATTCAGATGATGGGCTTAGCTGGGTTTCGTCCTTGAGAGGTGCCAAGTTGACGAGACTTATGTCAGTTGGAGGAGATTTTGAATTTTTAGGCTTCCTGAGTAGGCGATCTTTGCTGCGTCTGTAGAAAGTATGGAATGAAGGGTTTGCAGCGAGGCCTGATACTCGATGCTCAATGGGCGAGAAATATGGGAGATTTTCAGTGCTGGAATAGGTATTTTGGTAAAAATTATCGTCAAGTGCATATATTCTTTCATTAGATGTGTTGTCTATGCTGAATTCGTAGTGTCCTGAAACTTCAGATATCATTTATAAAATTATGTTTCCATTAAATTTTGAAATGTTGATTTAATTTTAGCTAGCTATTAATATAGACTAGAAACTCCCTTTTCCTCAAGCAAGGTAAAAATTTGGATCTCTATAATTTTTGATATTCTTTATAAATTTTTATGATAAATTGAGCCGATGAATTTACTACAAAAATAATATTTTTGCTTTTTTGATTGCTTTCCATACTTCATTTGACACTAAATGTTTAACGCTGATATTCTATCACTTTTAATTCACTATATATCATTTCAATATATGCAAATATCTTATATAAGTTTTTAGCATTAATTATGCTGAGGTTTGTAAGGAAATTATGACGAAGCTCTGGGATCAAGACTAGAATGCTTGGTTTTTCCTCACAGGATTACGAAGGAAACGAGACAGAAGATCTCCAGATATTCTATGAGCAAAATGAAGGCTTTTTAGCAGAGAGGATGAAAAGAGTAATCTAGCTAGAATATTGAAAAAGACAGATAAACGAATTTTTCTTCTAACTCGGCCTCCAAATTGTGGAATATAAAGGCTTGCTAAAGAAATGCTAAAATATTTGAACGAATTCATCTCAATTACTTATAACATGCGCACAACTAAAATAGAAAATAATAAAAATGACACTTTGGCTGCACTACTATCTTACTCATTTAATAGTTAAAGTTAAAAGGTTAAATTGATCATAAGCGGGCAAGCCCACTAATCTTTGCCTCTCTTTGGCTCTAAAATAGCATCCTCTACTGCCCCATGAGGCAAAAGAGGAAAATGAAAGGCCTCTATTTTTGGATTCCGATCTGATCCAATTGTTCAAGGGATCGGCTCCCTAGGCAGAGCAACCGTTTGTAGAGGCCCCTATGGTCCCAATAAGGGAAGACCATGTGGTAGGCAAAACTTTCTGCCCATCTGGCAGGGAAAGGGAAAGCCTTCTGGGGGAGAAACAGCTTCCCTCTTCAGCAAGGCATCCCCAAAATTGAAGGTCTACTTCAAAAGGGACAGACGCCCTGCTTTCAGCTTCATCGGGATTATTCCTACCTGCTCAATGGGGAGTGCATTTGGAGTTCAATTTTCGTCAATTCACCATTTTATTTCTTCATTTAATGGGCATCTCATATTAATGCAGCACCTTAAATATGTATATTCTGATAGCAAAAAAGTTTATTTTGGCTTTAATATCAAGGCTTTGATTCCAAGGCAAACAGCATAGAGTCTTATCTTAAATTAGTCCCAAGGCTGGGGAGTAAGACTTTCCTTACTCCCCCCCCTCCGTGAGTGAACAAAACCATTAGAAAAATCGCTATTTTTTGCCCAAAAACCCACCCTCCGTGAGTGAACAAAAATTTTTTTAATACAAAAATTTTTTATGGAAAAAAAAATTGATATATAAATGATAATTAGTACAATGAAATATAGAGCTAATTCTGTTTAATTTTAAACAAATTGCTTTTTAAAACATAAATTTTGCAAATTAAATTAATATTTGCTTTCCAATTTTTGCGAATTAGGATTTTTTTAAAAAAAAAAAATTAACCCCCCTCCGTGAGTGAACAAAATTTTTTTGTTCACTCACGGAGGGGGGGGGGAGTTAGCTTTTTGACCAGAAAATTTAAAGAAGAGGGACAAGCTTTCAGTACTTTTAGCTACGACTGATTTCTTGCCAATTAACTCAATAATAATTGCGATCTAAAAGTGGAGCATATGAAGAGCTTTATGCTGGGTGACTTTCGAAAGAGGGAGTATTTCGTTATTAGAAATGAGAAAAGTAACTAAAAAATTGCATAATATGATCTACGAATTTCATGTGGGAAATATCCTCGAAATAAATGATCTATTGCTTGATCAAGATGAAGCGAAGCTGAGAATCATATATTAGAATAAAGGAAAAAAGAATTCAATGAATTTGCCTTATATATCAGTAGCAAATGCAAACTTAAGGCCTGATGCCAAAAAGTACTGATAGCAATATATCAAAAGCTATTAAAATAAAACTATGTTTCTAGAGAATTTCTTGACAATGAATTCGGCACTGATATAGTCATATATACTTAGACATAATTTACTATATCCTCAAAGAGGGTACATTCTCAGGAAAAGAGAGAGAGTTGTCAAGGAAGCTATAACCTTAAATTCTCAATCCATAAATTTGCAGTTGAATAGCATCTCAAACCTTTCAAAGGGAATTAATTAATCTAAAGCATTTTGCATAAAGAAATCTGAGGATTTTCCGTCTATAACTCCATAAATTCATCAAAAACCTCTTCTAACATCTCTAAAATTGATAAAAAATATCTTGATAACTCTGAAAATAAAGGTGATAAATGCAGCATAAACTCTGAACTTTTTTCTCCCCTAACCCATAATCTATTTTTCTTTTTTATCCTTAACAAAAGTTTTTACCTTGCTCTCCCCACTCTATAATCTCTCAAATTACACAAATGGCCATATTAATTTGTGGCACAGATGGACCGTCGAGCTTTCACAGTAAAAGATGTATCGGCTGCAGAATTCATAGCTGCTTACGCTGCATACCTAAAAAGAACAGACAAAATCGAGATACCTTCATGGGGAGACTACGTAAAGACAGGTGTCAACCGACAACTAGCTCCATATGACAAAGACTGGCTTTACATTAGAGCTGCAGCTCTCGCCAGAAAGGTATAGAAATTTCCCATAGATGGCGCTGTTTGCCCTTGATTTGCCCATGAGGAAAATTTTTTGGTTTGACCAAACCATATGGTACTTGTCGAACCAAAAAATTTCCCCAGTGGGCAAATCAATGGCAAACAGCACCATCTATGGGAAATTTCTATATATCTAAGACGCCACTTGGGAATTAGTGCTCTTCAAAAGATTTACGGAGGAAGCAAAAACTATGGCACCACTCCTCGCCACTTCACTACAGGATCAGGAAAGATTATCAGATATCTTTTGGCTCAGCTTGAAAAGCAAGGAATTCTTGAAGTTGACACAGAAGAAATTGAAGGAAAGCATGGAGGAAGAAGAATTACTAGTCTCCCAGGTAAATTTTTTTATTTTTATTATGTATTGCAATAATTTCTTTTATCATGCATATGCATGCCATTTTGAATTTGGTATATGAAAACCAAATATGTTTTTCAAAATGCTGATTTTGGTGCGGCAAATCCATAATTTGAAATTTCATAAGAAAATGGTGCATATAACGTCTATAAGAAATTTTACCAACGAATTATAGCATAATATTTTATTTTTAATAAATAGAGTAAGAAAGGACAACAAGAACTTGATAGCATTGCTAAACAGATTTCTCAAGCAGCTTAAGTTAAATACCTTCGAATATTTTGACTAAACAATATCTATATTACTTTTTGTAAAAGCCTTTAATCCAACTGAAAACTCCTGAATTATTATCTACTTCAGAGCCTTCTTCTGCAGCTAGCTGCTGGTAAAGAACACAAATAAAATGGCGACGACACCGACCCGTCCTCTCCCGGAACTGGGGTTAGATTGGGGACCTTGCTGCGGCCTGAAGCCAATCCGCCCAGGGAAAGGTCTGGAATGGGTACTGGTAGTTTGTGTCCGGCTAGGTTTCCCTCGTCCCGATAGGACACGGGGCAAAAAGGGTTTTTCCTCTAGGGACTGCTAGTGCCAATTTGAAGGGCATGGTAGGAGCCGACAAGAGCTAAGGAGTTAATCCTTAGCTCTAACCCTAGTCTGGCGACGTGAAGCACGGTGACCCAGTCCGCCTACTTCCGAGATAGCATGATCAAGCCCCATGACCGGAAGGAGCTGAGTGGTGGCCTGTGGCACTTAGGTACACACTGGGAGCAGGGCAAGGAAAGCAAGCGAGGCGTCAAAAGGCGGGAAAGAAAAGGACCTTCGGTCCTGGCCGGGAGCTACTCTATAAATTTAACTAAGACTAAGCTGTTGGTAAAGTTCTCTTTGTTTGGTCGTTAAAGTTTTTGGGACTTTTAGCTTGAAAATTACATAGTGGTCGCCTTTGTTTGTGCTTGGAGGGACATGGAAAATTCCTTTCCCTGGGATCTTTTTCTTGAAGCCAGGAGAAGTGCCTGGGTCGACTGATACCTTGGTTTTCCCATGAAGGGTTTCTACGTCAATTGTAGCTCCTAATGCAGCTTGTGCTGGGGATATGTAGACTTCAGACATAACGTCAAAGCCTTCTCGTTTAAAAATTGGGTGTTCCGCTACATGGATTTTCAGCAATAAATCTCCTGGAGGGCCTTCTCCTTGAGAATGGTGCCCTTTGTTAGCCATTCTTAGATGTTGACCATTGTGAACTCCATTTGGGATGTTAACTACTTCCATTTTCATCTGATAAGATAACCCACTGCCATTGCATCTTTGGCAAGGATCCCTTATGATTGTCCCTGCTCCCTTGCATTTCTGGCAAGTAACTGACATAGAAATGGGACCTCTTTGTATAAATACGACGCCTCTTCCTCCACAGGTCAAACATTTCATAGGATTTGACCCTGATTTTGTCTTTTTCCCAAAGCAGCTGTCACAGACTCCTCTTTGTTCATACTGTATTTGTTTTTTTGTGCCTAATGCAGCTTCCATAAACGAGATTTCCAGCATGACTGTAATATCTTCGCCTTTAAAAGACTTTTTCTCTTTTTGCCCTAAATTAAAAAAGTCTTCAAATTCCCCAAAAATATCGTCAAAAGTGGTATACCCTTGTGGCCGCTGCCCAGAAAAGTTCCCAAAACCGCCATATTGCTGCTCAAACGGGTTAAAGCCTCCTGAATTAGAAGAGCTATAGGCTCCACCACCAGGAAATCCTGAGCTTTTGGCTTGGTCTTGTTCATCACCTGTCATCCCTGTGGCATCATATGTCCTGCGCTTTTCAGGGTCACCTAGAGTTTCATAGGCTTGGTTTATTTCTGCAAATTTATTTTTTGCGTCTGGAGATTTGTTTACGTCGGGATGAAATTTTTTGGCAAGGTTGAAATAAGCTTTTTTTATCTCAGATTCTGTAGATTTAGAAGAAACACCTAAAATTTTGTAGTAATCTTGTCGAGCGAAAAGGCGAGAAGAGCTTTTAAAGCTTCTTACTGCTGAAAAAATCATAGTTTAAATGGAATTATAAGGAAAACTTCTTAATTAAATATTCAAAAGTTCTAAAGACAGGCTTGATTTATTTTTAGGTGCTTTTTTACTTGTAAGCCCAGATCCTGTTAAATAGAGCACAAAATAAGCTGTGATGGCAAGAGTTAGATAAGCACAACTAGTCTCAATATCAATACTAGTTGCGAGGATCCCTACAACCATAGGCCCACCAATTTCTCCAATATTCATAATTATATTTGATATCCCAGCCAACTGGTCAATAAGCCTGTCGTCTTCTTTGTATTGGTACTCCTCATAAGCCAGCTGAATCATATGAGGAAGCGAAGGTGTGTACATAAATGCTTGAGCAAAACCAAGTATAAATAGTCCAATAAGCACTACCCAAATTTCTCGAGGGTAAATGAGTTTCCATGGTCCAAGCATTGAAAATCCTATAGCTTGGCCCAGTAGTCCTACAGCCATCAACTTCCTTGCATCAATTTTCTTACTACCCCTCCGAGACCGAACAAAAAATATTGTTCGCTCTTAATTTTTTTAAAAAAAAATTATATAAATTGGAAAGCAAATATTAATTTAATTTGTAAAATTTACTTTTAAAACGCAATTTTTTAAAATTAAAATGAATTAGCTCGAGATTCCATTATAATAATGTGTCAAATTTTTTTTCATAAAACATTTTGTTCGCTCAGAGGGAGAGTTAGATGAAACTATAGCGAATATAGAAAATATTGAATATGATAAAGTATATAAAGTAAAGCACAGTCCAATATAAGTGTCCCCAATGTTAAAAGTCAATAAATGGATTTCTAGTATAGGAAAAACGTATCCAAATGTAAAAGTGAAGGCAAATTGTACACCTGCGTCTAGTGCAATTTTTGGTCTTGCTATTAATTCGATGGAATTTACAGCATTTTCTGACATTACATAGGGTCGTGGCTCTCCTAAAAGATATAGGTGTTTTCCCTATATAGCCCGATAAGGGCCGTGGGTTCTCCGTGGAATCCCTCTGCTGGCTGAACCAACAGAGGGATTCCACAGAGAACCCACGGCCTTATCGGGCCATATAGGGAAAACTCCTATATCAGCAGATTGGTGTGTATATTGCAATGGCGATTCCTGATATCATGAATGATAAAAATGCACCTCCTATTGCATATAAAGCAGAGCCAATAAGAGGTCCAATCAACTAGTGCAGGATTTTTAAGAAGAAAAACTTTTATTATTTTGTAAAATCCGAAAAAATATTTTTTTAAATAAAAATCTTGCTGTCGGTATTTATTAATCAGCAAATAGCTTTGGTCATAAAAAACCAACCACTAATCAACAAACCCATTCCAGCAAAAACTTCCATAATCCCCATCACCTTAGTTAGCTCTCCTGGGTAATCACTTGTTAAAATTGCGTCTCCAGCTGTCATTTCACAGGCATATCCTATTCCTCCAAGCATCCTTGAAATAAAACTTAAAATAAGTATAGGAGGAGCATCAAAAAATTCTATAAAACTAATTGCAATCATAGATCCAGCCAATAAGCCAACTCCGAGTGTCAATATAAACCTACGACCGAATTTATACATGTTGTTGCCTAAATATCAGGACGCTACAAATGCAAAAATCGGGTCTAAACTAAAAATGAAGCCTATAGCTCAGAAAGGGATACCTTTAGACTCAGCTATTCCAGGATAGAAAGGAGCAATAAACGTATAAGAACTGCAGCAGAGCAAACCTCCTATATAAATTGCTGCCTGCTTAGAATAGTAGCCCATTTTGTTTACCTAAATTTAAAGATGGGGTTGTTAGTATTTAAAAGCATAAGCGTTTCTTTATTAACTAATTATACCTTAGCAGATAATATGATCTAGGTAAATTTAATAAATTCTCACTCAAAATAGCATTAGCAGTTTTAATTTCTTTAAGTTCTTGTTGCATTTTTTCAGAATCGAAATCTATACAATTTTTAAAATTACTTGCATCTTGGTAAGAGCTTGAATCTCTTATGGCATGAATTTTTGCCACTTCTAGACGCTTGGAATCATCAACTTACTCTTTCGATCATTGCTGCAGCTTATATTTAGCTTCTTTATATTTAAGGCTGATAGAATCGCCTTGCATATTATTTTCTTCATAATATCCTTAGCAAATCTTGTGTTTTATAATAAATCAAAAAATTGCTCCGTTCTGAAAACAAATGTCGATGTTTGGATCTGCGCTTATAGCTTTGGCAACGTCCATAATATCGTTTTCCATACATGATATTAAAAACTCCATCCATAATTAACCCTCATTTTAATTAATTTTAAATTTATAACTTTATTAAATCAATTAACCCTTCACTAATTTCTGACTGGAGCTTGTCACAAATATTCATTGCATTTTGATATTCAGAATAATTTAATTTTTCTTTAATTATCAATAAATTCGTTGATATAATTGTAGACTTTCTGATAAAAATTTTTTTACATATTAAAGCTTTCCTATCTATTGCAATTTAAAATAAATTAGCCAACTTATACCGGTGCCATTCTCGCAAGAAGCCACAATAAGCCTTCTCTGAGCCCTTCCCCAGTCGTAGCACATGCTTTCACGATCTCCCACTGTTCTTTCTTACTTCTATCAAGTTCCAGCATGTCTGTAAGCTGTTCTTCTGTGAAATCATTCGAAATATCTTTTTTATTCGCGACTATTAAAAAAGGCAAACCCCTCAGGAGGTCATCTCTCAGCAATTCTTGTAAAGTGGCTTTGGATAGCTGAATATTGTCCGCATTGGACATGTCCACTACAAAAATAATGCCCTGTGAGCCTTCAAAGTGATGTCGCCAGAAAAATCTGCTTTGTGCGTCGCCTTTCAAATCATAAAACGCTATTGTGAATTTATCCACTTTGAATTTGTAGCACCCGAGCTCTGGGAGAGGCTTTGCTGCGCGAGGATACTGGGAGCTTAAAAACTGTGTAAGAGTAGACTTCCCTGAGCCTTGCAAACCGAGACAAAGGACTCTTCTGTGGTTTTTCCCAAACCATCTAGCGTGGTTCATCTTGCTCATTTTTTCGCCCATTTGGTTATTTAAATAATCAATATTTTTTAGAAAATTATAAGGCTTAAATCTGCGTCAGTTAAGCCATTCGCTTTGTGGGTTTTAATAATAGACCTGGATATTAATGTAGAAAAGTGGTGAATTTTCTGTATTGAGAAACTTGGTAATTGTGTTAAAATTAGGGCAAGAGAGAATAAAAAGTTAATTTAAGGAAAGATATTAATATAGCTAAAGAAGGGCAGGGATAAGCACATTATGCTTTTTAATCCTCAGTTTCGTGCGATTGATTTGGTAAAAAAGGCAATTTATAAAACAAGATGAAGGATAAACAGATATTGATTGTGACCTAAGATTAAAAGTTGCTTATAGAAAAAATCACTTAATGGTATAAGTATGGAAAAAGAGAATAATTAAGCTCCTTCTTCATGGCTGCTATTAAATAAGATGTTAAGCACTAAAAAGATAATTTCGAAAACGAGTTATTGAGCAAATTTCTCTTGTTGAAAGATTATCAATTTTTTCATTTTCCTTTTTTACATTCATTTATTACCTATTATCATTTATATTTAATGATCTTTTTCTATTGCTAATTATATTAAATTTTAATCAAATATAATCAGCAATCAGATTTTTTAGTTTTTATATAATTTAAATATACTTCTTTTAAGAGAGATCAAAAACTCGCTCGTTCTTAAAGGAGGGAATGCTTTAGGGTATCTTATTTAATAGTATTGAATGGATAACAAGGCTCATTGTTTCGGAGTTAATTTCGCTTTTTCTTTGCTTAATATTAATATAGATTATTTTTATCAGAAAATCTGCAATTATATCAATGAATTTATTGGTAATTAAAGAAAATGAAAGTTTAGGATTATTTAAAAACACTTTACTAAACATTTCCCATAAAGCGTGTTTTCTTCATACAACTTCTAAGAATATTGTATTTTCCAATGTCAAATTTAAATGGAAGAAACATACATCGTCGAATTTCTCATTCACGAAGCTACCACAAGGATTCTCCACATCGCAAAACCAGCAGTCTCTATCAGATTTCTTCAATTCCCAACCCTCACAATCTACGGCCAATTCCAAGGAAAGCTTCAATTCGGTAAAGGCAAGGCCTGCAAATTTGTGTTAGATGAAAAAATATTACGAGCAGCCCTTCGAAAAACCCCTCTTTACGTAATGCTAATTGACGCTTTTCCTCAAAATATCAGAATGCTGGGGACTGCAGCTCTAGATCTTTCTATTTTTGCTGACATTGACTTTAAAACTTCTAGTGATTTTAAAAGAAGCATCATAGATCTTTATGATCCAATTAGAAATGCCATTGGGAAATTAGATTTAAGTATCTCTATTTCTATTCTTAAAAAAAATCCAGAAATTGAAGGAAAACCAGCTGATGGGATTTTTCAAAATATCACACAGGAAATGATTAATAAAATCCCAGGCGAGCTAAAAGTAAATAAATCTATAGAAACTGACCCGATTCCACCAATATATAAGACGGCTGCTTCATTAGTTACGAGAGGGACGATTACAGAAGAAGAAAAACCTGAGCCAAAAGAGACACAAACTCCACTTTTTGGGGAATCTTATCAGCCACCTCCAATGTTTTATAGTAAGGCTAAGCCGACAAATAAAACAACGAGCACTTCTTATGAAGAACCTCTTCCGCAGCCTCAAAAACAAGCTACACAGTATATAGCTCCTCCTCCAGAGCCGACAGGTTTACTTATTGATCATTTAATTCAAGAAGTTCAGATGCTCAAAGGAGCTTCTTCATTGCAGCAGCAATGAAGCTATCCGCCTCTTATGCAATTTGACAAACCAAAGACTCAAAAAGTATTTACCACTACAAATGTGGATAATCTTACAATAAAACCAGCTGAAAAAACGCGAAAAATATATATATAACTCCCCCAAGCAAATCATATTTGAGGGAAATTTGACACCTTTTAACTTGCAAATTCTTTTTTAATATACTTCTAAAAAATTGCTTTTTTAAACTTTAAAAAAAAAATCCATAAAGATGGAGATAGAGACATAAAGAAAATTTTAAAATTTTAAAAATCACGAGTCTCCAACGACTATTTTAGGCAGCTAAGCATTTTGTAAAATTATGCATATGGTGCAAATTTTATCAATAAACATCTATAATATTTTGCTGTTTTAATCATTTAAAGTATATGAAGATGATATTGAGATAATTGTCTTATGCCAAATGAGGAACTTCTAAATAGCTGTGATTTAATTTTCATAGATATATTAAAAGAGATATATTCTATAGGGAGATAGTCTAAAATTCCATTTTCACTTTTTATTAGGTTTGCTAAATAAGCTGGCTCCGCAATCCTTATGTAAAAATGGAACAAAAAACACAACAAAGTCCAGTGGCTCATGAGGTAAGAATTAGCTAGACTTTATTATCTCAAGCTTCTGGAAACCCTGATAGAGCACCATTATACTTCTAATCAAATTTTATTCTCTTTGACTTAGAATTTAAACTATTTTACATTAATCTTCACTGATCACAGTTATCTAGATCACTTATTTGACAATGAGTATTTAAAAGCTTTTTTAAGGGCGATTGCTTGTTCTCGAGGGTTAAATAGGGAGTAAGTGAAAGTCTAAAAGAAAGTCTAAAAGAAAGCCAAAAAGAAAGTCAAAAAGAAAGCCAAAAAGAGAGTGAAGACCACTACTCTGAAGACTTTGAAGAAAATACGAGCTCGATTCCGCAGAGCTCAGAGAGAAGAGTAAAATGCTATGTATGTTTAGAAATGATATTGCCTAGCGAAGCTGGCGACCATCCAAAATTCTGTAAAAATGCAAAATCAAGGACTATATCTTTGCTTTCTCCTAGAGAAGAAAGTTCAGAAGGATGGAAAGAGTTAACGAAATCAGTAACCCAATCTAGCATCGTAGAAGAATATGACAGCGATTTTGAAGACGAAAGTGAAAGATAAATATTTAAAAAATAAAAATATTGCTAATAATAATTTTTATTATTTTGACATTTTATAAATAATTTTATATGGATTTTTATATAGGAGTATTTTTTATTGGAAAATAAAAAAGGACTGCATAGCCTTATTAAAATTGCCATTCAAAGGGAATATTAAAGACAACCATTAATTCATTGATTTAATGACTCTCATGCATGATAAAACTCACGAATAATCAAAATATTTATAATTAGACTAGTAAATGAAAGTCAGGCTTGTAAAAGATGACGAGCATTATGACCCAGTTTTAGTTCCAGATTCCTATGACACACTAAAATGCATGGCAATAGAAGCCTTTGGCAGTGTAAACTTCTCCTATGTGTATCTTACTGATGAAGGCGAGCTCAAAGAAATCAGTTCAGACGAAGAATTATTTCGAGCAATAAACTCTATGCGAGTTTGTGGACAAGACACATTAGTTCTTTTATTAGAAAATATTGATAGATTCCATAGCTATTCTCAAGAGCCAGTTTTTGATCCTCTTTCTATTCCAAAAATATCGCCAGTCAAGGTTAACCAAAGCCAATATGAGCCTCCTGAAATCATATGGGAAACTGACGAAGACCCAGAACCTGCCAAAATTATCAAGCAAAAATCGTCTGAGTATGGAATGAAGCTTGTCAATGGGAAACGAAAAATCGAAAAATTTTGCAGAGCTGAAGAAGTTTTTGAGGAAAGATTTAAGGTAAAAAATGACGGAATTAAGGTATGAGAAAGAGTTGACTTAAAGCTGGAAAAAGGCACAATTGAGATAACCTCTATATTTATACCAAGACTTAGGCCAGGAGAAATCGGAGAAATTGTAGTAAAAATGAGAGCTCCAGCAATAGAAGGAAAAGCTTCTTTAGAGTTCAGTCTGTACACAGGTGCTGGAGTTTCGTTTGGAAATACTATTTGCTATGAAGTGAAAGTACCAAGCCCTTTGCTAATGCAACTGATAGCGATGGGGTTTGGAGAAAAAGACGCACAACTTGCGTTAGATATGTCAGACGATATAAATGCTGCTGTTTCGAGTCTCTGTGGAGAAGAAATTGTATATGAAGAGCAACCCGATGACCCTGAAATACTAAAATAAGCATTAATTTATTATTTGGTGTTTGTAAAGAAATGAGATTTAGGTTTTAAAACAGTTTTTAAAGATATACCTTAATTTTTTGTATATGCCTTGATATTTTATTATAAACATTATGCGAAGACTGAATAGATAATGATGATCTATCATTGATTTTTTTAGTTTTTTATGAAGAAATAATAATAGTAGAAATCTTAATTTTATACGGAAAAAAATTTAGCGATTTAAAAATTATTCTATTTTTTGCATTTTTGCTTTAAAAGCAATGAGATTTAGCATAGAAGGCGAGATCTGTATTCGTAAAATAAATTTTTGGTATTAAGTATATATACAGAAATTAAATATTTCATAAGGAATTAAGCATTTTTATCGGTTTTTTAAAAATTGTAATTTAATATTCCTAGTCAATTAAGACAGTAGTGCCTTGGAATAGGCTTCGCCCTCTTATTCAAGTCCCTGAATTTTTAACGCAAATGCACAAAAAAAGCTATACTCTACTTGTTGACGGTAAATTGAGGAAGTCCTATTAAAACTGTTGGTGTAACTTTCGCCCCAAATGAATCGGTAATGCTAGTTAAATCCATACTCGAAGATTTTGGCTTATTTTTTGATATAAAATCATAAGTTGTCATTTTATGTTTAATAAGCCAAATATGAAACAATAGCAGATAGCCATTCGCAAATAATATAGCAATAGTTAAAAACTCAAAAGCCGAGCAAATAGCTATTAACACCACATCTGCATTTTCTCCATAATCCTGATTTATCTTCTCTTTTAAGCCATTTAAATCAGCACTCCAATTATAAATTGTATAAGTGCAGCACACTAAAAAGATGGTTTCCACCATTTCCATCAATATAGCAGTTTTAAGGAATAAATTATAATTACTTTTTCCAATGCATTAGCATTAACATAAATATAGAGAAGTTCGCCGTAATTCCCAAAGGACTATCTCCACTTGTAACGCTCCCACACTCGGCTGCTGACTTCTAACCATCTCACAGCCTTCAAAGTGCTGCTTCTTCTGGATGAGGATGTGCACTAGCTACCCGAAGTTGGATGAGCTGCGCCACCGTGCCGTACACCAACAGAGTTATCTTTCCCGAAAATTTGAAAAACAAAATTTCTGATCAGACTTATGGCCAAATGGAAATCCAAAGCTTGGGACACAACGCTCAGTATTGCGCTAGGAAGTTGCCCGATTGGCCAAGTGCGAACACCTGGTATAGCTGAGCCTCCCCTTTCCAACCTTGGAAACCATTCACCCTGAGGTAAAAAACCCCCTGAACAGCGGTCAACCGAATTTGACGTTGCCCTCCACTATCAAGTAAAATCTAGCCGGATATACACACCGAGCGCCAAATCCCTTCCACAAAGTCCCCTGCCTAACCTGCTACAGGTGTTGAGAAAAAAGGGCTGGCTCGCCATGGCCATTTTAATGTATATTTTCCCAATGCAATTGTTAACAAATTTGCAATGGTGGTCAAATTTGTGAACGCACCTATTGCATTTCATACAATGTTTACTGTCTGGGCTCACTTCAGAATAGCATAAAGAGCAGAATGTAATATACGTCTCGTCCAAATTAATTTTTTTCTTTTTGTACAAAATCGGGTCAGTTGGGTTAGATTTGGTTAAGAGAAAAGCGTAGAATAAAAGGAGCAGCTGGGAAAGTCCAAATAGTGAAGACATCAAAATTTGGATTAAGTAAGGCTGGGATGGGACAATAAAAAAATAAAATACAAAAATAGATGCAAAATTGTAGAGCCAGGTGAATATTTGGTAGGGGTGGGGTGGGCAGTCTAGGCCTGATTTTCTCGAGTTCTCCATTTAATGTGAAATTTAATATAGCAAGCTTTGAAATAAATTTTTTAAATTCTTAGGGGTTTTGAGGCTTTAATATAATATTAATTTATGCAGAAAAACTTCTTGAGCTTGATTTTGAGATTATTTAAATAGCTATTTGAAAATTATTTGAATTCGGCTTAAAATTATAATTAATATATTATGGCTTACAATTGTTATATTTATTACAAGAAATCCATTCATAAGCCTAATTGACCTCATGCCTTATGATTTACTGATAAAATAAATCATTTCTGTCTCATTAAATGAAAATCATTGATTTAGATTAATCTAGTTTATTATATATAATTTCAATTACTATGGCAAATCAACTGATGCTCTATAAGCATGAGAAGATATCACCAGTCTTTTTTCTCTTCTTGATAAAGACCGTTTCCATATATTAGGAGTCGCTCTTTCAATTTTATGGTCAGGAGATGGCGTAGTCCTTGACAGCAGCAGCGCTGATAATTTTGACCCACAATTAACAGAATTATCAAGCTTAACTGGAGGCAGTCTGCTATTTATTCAAGTAAGCAAAATATTAGTATTTCTTGACAATTCCACCCTTACTTTGTCTTTTTTAATCGCACTATCTGCAGTTCTCAGCATTGTTTTAAGGGTTTCGCTTTGCAGCTGGACTGCTTGTTGGAACTGTCTGACTAAAGTGTCGCAATTATTTTTTAAATTTTCGAAATCATTTTTTTCTGCCATTTTTGCAGAAATTTGGAATAAATCAGTTTTTTCTGCTTTAGAAGAAATAGCTTCTTTGAGATCTGATATTGAGTTATAAAGAGCGGCGTAATCTCTGGACTGGGTTTTCTGTGACTGACTGCTGAGTCCGTATTTATTGATGTCCTCAATAATATTTTCTATGCTTACCAGCATTTCTTTGAGCTGCTCTTCTGTTGAGCTGATTTTTATGTTGAGTTCGGAAACTGAGGAGTAAAAAACTTCTTGTTTTAAGAGAGTTGATTGGAAATTTTGGATTTTTTTTATAAGGAAGTTTATTAAGAATATCACAATTAGGCCAGTATTTAATATTAAAACTAAATTAATTAAAAAATTGCTTATTTAATGATTTAAATCAGATTTTTTGTGATATATCTTCCTTTGATCCTTTTGTCAAAATAATTTCATCAAATCTTGCTTGTGCTGCTTCAAAAGACTTTAAATCTCTTGAAAACTTGTCAAGCTTATTCCCAAAATCTTCAATTTTTGGCAAAATATCAATTTTCAGCTTTCTAAACTCCTCACTTGATGCTTTCGTCTCCAAAATATCGTTAATTTTATCGATTTCTATCATTCAGGGTTTCGCATTAAACATCCCAGTTAAGTCATTCAGCATTTTTGTCAATGAGTCTTTATCCTTATTCTACTCCTTGGTAGCGAGCAGGAATTTTGTTCACTAAAAGTGTTTATTTCTTTATAAAAAAATTTTTCAATTTTAAAAACCCAATTTTAAAAAATCTTATTTAAGTTATATAAATAGTTTTTTAGGACGCACAGTTTTAAAATTCTATTAAACTAGCTTGAGATATATATTATTATAAAGATTAAATACATGTTAAAATATTCTATAGATAGTTATTTATATAAAAAAAATAATTGCATGGGTTGATTTTCCTAAAAATACGATTTTTCTATGTTTTGCTCGCTAAACAAAAAGGGAAATTAGAAGTTTTTAGCAATATAGCATCTATCCTATTTTCAAACACATCCTGCTTCTTGTTAATCATAAAAACAGCAGTCTCATAAGCTTCACAGTCCATTTTCAAATTTATCAGTCCCCTCAGCTCATCGTTAATTTTTTCCAAAGACTCTTTTACCTTATCAGCTGTCGGTAACAAATTAAGCCTGTCCTGGATTATTTCTATTTCTTCATTAATTTTGGCAACTTCACTACGATAAGCCAGCTGTTTTACAGTTCCTTCTAAAATCACAAAATTTTCCAGAGGTGTAAAAGTATCAACCCTATGATCTAAATTGTCAAGGTCTTTAATTTCTGCTTTTAAAGCAAGAACATCTTTCATATCCTTATTTTATCAAGCATTGCTATAATTATTTTCATTAACAATTATTAACAATTTTACATAAATTTGCTATATAAAGCACTTCGTCGCTTAAAGACCCTGAAACATCCCTCAAATTATTGGCTTGGTCCTGCAACAAATTTGCTTTGGCATTAACTGAGTCTGTTAGTCTTCTCAGCTCAATAATAGCATCGTTGAATTTTGAATTGGAAGACGCTGCGTTAGAATCCATCAGTTTAAGCTGCTCTTCTAGTGAAGTAAATAATCTCATGGTGTCTTCCATAAATTCTGCCTTGAACTCTTGTTTAAGAGTTGTTATGATAGGAGAAGGATCAGTTCTGAAACGTTTTTTCTTGGTAATCAGGTCATTGAATTCTTTTAAAAGGCTGCTGTGAGAAGCGAGCTGCTCTGATATTTGGGTGACTTCATTGCGAAGCTGCTGAAGGTCTATTGGAGAGGTAGATGGATTATCTCTGCTGGCTTGTGCTGACATCAGGGATTAAATATGATTATTTATGTAAATTTACCTTAATATACTTCTTTTTTAGCAAAAATGAGATTATTTATTAAATAAAGATTACCCTCCCTCAGCAACAAAACCATTAGAAAAATCCCTATTTTTGCCTAAAACCCCCGCAAAAAATATTTTGATATATAAGTGATAATTTAGTATAATGAAACCTCAAGCTAATTCTGCTTAATCTTAAACAATAAATTAAATTAGTATTGCTTCAATTTTTGCGAATTAGGATTTTTTTAAATTTCGAAAAAATAATTTTTTTTAAAAAATTACCTGACTCCCCCCCCCCCTCCATGAGTGAACAAAAAAATTTTGTTCACTCACGGAGGGGGTTATTTTTTTTTTTTTAAAAAAATTTTATATATAATTTTTTATAAAAAATTTTTTTTGAAATTTAAATTTGAAAGCAAATATTAATTTAATTTATAAAATTTATGTTTTAAAATAATTCATTTAAAATTAAACAGAATTAGCTCTAGATTTCATTATATTAATTATCATTTATATATCAAAATTTTTTTCCATAAAAAATTTTTGTATTAAAAAAATTTTTGTTCACTCACGGAGGGTGGTTTTGGGCAAAAAATAGCGATTTTTCTAATGGTTTTGTTCACTCACGGAGGGGGGGGGGGAGTGAGCGACAAAAATTTTTTTGTCCACTTACGAAAGGGGGGAGTTAATTTTTTATAAGAGTGCTTTGAGGCTTATATGCTTCAAAAGTATAAAATTAATAAATTATCTAATATTTTTTGTAGTAAATTTATAAGGCCAAAGATCACCCCAATGCGACTTCCTAGCAAACCTATATGACTCTTTATCATACTTAGACTTGCTGACTATGTATCTCCCTTTTTTCCCTTCTTCACATACATCAACAATCACATTTCCCTTCCTCTTAATAGCAGGATGCACTAATCTTTTCCAAAAAAAGCTTTTTTCTTGCAGTGTCTCTGCTTCTTCTTCATTATTTAAATACTGCCTCGGCAATGGCCCTCTGTGAAGCAAAATATACGAAAACTTTTCATTATCAGTCGGCATTTCTTTAGGGCTTTTTCCTATAACAGCTTTAGGTCACCTACTGGCAAACTGTGAAAAATGACACCAGTCGTGTTTATCGCTGGCCTGTGGGCATACACCTTCATGTGGGCAAGGGGCTACTATATTGGCTTCTTCTCTGGTCATTGTATTTAAAACCCACTCTCTAATGGAATAAATCAGTCGAAATCCTTTTGGGGTTCCTGGCTCTATAAAGAGGAGCAGTTTATTTGTGCGATGCCAAAGGGCGTCTAGGATAAGATTGCGGGTGACTGCGTTTTCTACTTCGCCAAGGACGTAGCTGCACAGTACAATATCAAATAGCCCTTCTTCGTCTCCGATTCCAGGCAGATTCGCTAGAGTTTCGTACCATTGTATTTGAGGTAATTTTTCTGTTAGTTTTTTCCCTATTGTTCTCATATTTTTAGAAGGCTCTACCGCAGCTATCACAATAAATTATGAATAAATCCTTAATTTTTAATAAAAAACTTAAAATTCCTATTAATTATAAAAAAGTATACAATTTTTGTGTTCGGGTATAATGTCATTGCAGCAAAAGACCCAGCCCCAGTCCCCGCTCCATAGTCCAAAATCTTTGTTGGGTTAATATTCGGCAGCCTAGTTACAGCTTCACTTAAACACCTATACACAGTCCCATAAGATCCTGGCATTATTCTCCACGTATACCCAATCGCATGCTCTTCTTGATACTTCAAACTCACAGCTGGTGCTTTTTCACTTACAATTTTAGGTATCTCCATCTCCCCAGCGACCATTTTCGCATCAATGATCTTCGGCAGCCTTTCATGCCTATAGCTTTTCAGCTCCTTTACAGGCGTCCTTGGTCCTATCAGCTCATAAGTGGTGGCAAATGGCTTTAATTTAGTAATATCCTGAGGTTTTTCAAGCCCATGAAGCTCTGTTAGTATTTGTGCTGTTTTGTATCCCCATTCTTTAATAGTCTTTGAAGGCCTTCCAGAAAAGACCTTTTGGGCTGACTTGTGAAGCTTGTCTGGGAGGTCTACAAGGGCGATGTATCTTTTTCCCATCCATGCTCGATCTTGTAATTGGACTGCTTTTTTTCCAGGCTCTGGCTTTACTAGAGGTTTTTTGTCGTCTGCTTTTTCTTTGGCTTCAGTGAAAAGGACTGTTTTTTTGACTGACCTGGCAAATGAGCGGGTAAGCCTAATTAGCATAATATGTAAAAAATTATGAGAAAGACTTATGTTATTGTTTCAATAATAAATTTTAATAAACTAGCATAAAAGTCTAATAATAAGCTTATTATCAGATTTCTCTATAAAACAAGGCAAATGCTTATAATTTTTATATAAATTTAGTAGAAATAATATAAATAGCCTTGCTTTATCGTAGCCTACAGCAACTAATTTATCTCTACACATCGCGATCCCTGTAAGTAAGGTGTTAGGGATTTCTTTAGAAAGGACTAATTCCAGCTCATCTCTTTGTAAAGTTCACACATTAACACAGCAGTCTTCAGAGCAGGAGGCAAAAATCCCTCGTTCTGGGTAGCTTGCAAGTCCTGTAATCCACCTTGTATGTGACCAGACACTGAATGCGATTGTATGGGTATTCATGTCATAAATCCTGATTTCTCCATTTCCGAAAGAAACACAAGCGTATCTATAGACCATGCAGGCGCCGGTTCCTGATACTCCAGCCCCTTCTGTTTCTAGAATTCTAATAGTGTTGTTTGCTCTGAGGTCCCAAAAAGTAACCCCGCCAAGCTCGTCACAAGTTAAGGCTTTAACTCCTAGGCTGACTATTGCTGATATAGGAGCTCTTCTTACAGGAGAAATCGTAGATTGTGGGTCTATTTTTATAGTATTTTCGCTATTTTTTATCAATTTTGGGTACAAAATCTTTTTAAAATCTATTCTTGAATGCCCCAGTATGCCAAAAATCGCTTTTTTACCTAATTTTTTATAAAAATACTAAAAGACTATATTGTGTATGGCCTTCTTCTGAAACTCTCATAAGAGTAATAGTCCCCAGCGAGCTTCCAATAAGAATACAGCTCAAATCCTCACAGCCATAGCCTCCAGTAAAATAAGTATCTGCCCCAGCTCCTGCAAGTTCCCCTTTATTAAAATAAGCGAGCATGGAATTTCCATCTTCGCTTCATATCTGCATGTTTTGCTCCAAACCTAGAAGTAAAAAGTATCTTTGGCCTAAGCGGACGTAGCCCATATAAAGGATGGTGTTTGCGTCGTTGTATTTCACGGTAGAAAAAACTGATGCTTCTGGGCTGGTTATGGATTGGAGACTGATGAGGTGGATTTGTGGGTTTGGGGTTGTAGCATTAGTGACGTATGCCAACCTTTGGTCTGATGCGGAAAGATTGTTGTGGAGCAGAGAAGGTGTTACTGGGATTGCTACTGAGTTTTCCATATAAATTGTTATAAAATATAGCCTTTTTTCAGCAATTTGTATCCTTTTCTGTAATTTTTAAATCTTTATGTTTATATTTATGACATTTTAATGCTTTATTTATATTATAAGGTATAAATTTCGCTATAAATTGTTGCAGTTTATCTAACTTCTCTAAAAAAAACCTCTTAATATACTATTCTTCTCCTAACATAATTAAATTTTTACAATGTAAATTTAAGTTAGGTCCTCTCCAAGCTCTTCCACAATAAACCGACCTTCCTCTCAACAGAGCCGCAGTATAGGAAACTATATCATCGGCAAAACCATCGGCGAAGGCACTTTTGGAAAAGTGAAACTTGGCGTCCATATTCTAACTGGAGAAAAAGTCGCAATAAAAGTCTTAGAAAAAGCAAAAATCAAAGACCAAGCTGACGCCGAACGCGTTTCTCGCGAAATAAAAATCCTGAAAATGGTCCATCACCCCAATGTAATTCAGCTCTATGAAATCATAGAGTCTACCAAGCAGCTATATCTGATCATGGAATTTGCTAACGGTGGAGAGCTGTTTGACTATATAGTTTCAAAAGGACGCGTAAAAGAAGGAGAAGCCTGCAAATTTTTTCAACAAATTCTGTCTGGGATTTCTTATTTGCATAGGCTGAATATCAGCCATCGTGATTTGAAGCCTGAAAATTTGTTGCTTGATGAAAAAAATAACATAAAAATCATAGATTTTGGGCTTAGTAATATATATAGGCCTGGGGAACTGTTAAAGACGGCGTGTGGAAGCCCGTGCTATGCAGCGCCAGAGATGATTGCGGGGAAGCGTTACCATGGGAATAGGGTTGATATTTGGAGTACTGGGATTATTTTGTATGCGCTGATATGTGGATATCTGCCATTTGAAGATCCGAATACTGCTGCTTTATATAAAAAAATTTTAAGTGGTACTTATGTGTGTCCTAAATGGATATTACAATATAAATACTCTTAATTAGCAGAAATAATAGTCAAAATTATTTTTTATAAAAAATAATATCAGATTTATAAGAAAATTAAATTTTTTTTTTAAAAAAGAATAAGCACTGATGGAAAAGATTTAATGAAAAGAATTTTAAATACAAACCCAGAAGAAAGATACACAATTGATATGATAAAAAGGCATCCATGGTACAGCCTGCACCATCCACAAGCTGTTAACATTGAAACTGATGTCCAAATTGATGAAGATATATTAAAAGAGCTTCCGAAATATGGAATTGACAGTGAAGCAGCCAGAATTAATCTGCAAAGCAATAAGCACAATAATATAACCACAACCTATTATTTAGTCAAGAAAAAATGAATTGAAGAAAAGCCTAAACTTTCCTCAACCTTTATAAAAACTATAAGAAATGAAGAAATGATGAAGACTTTAGATAGAAAACCTTTTGAAAGCACAGGAGGAAGCTCTTCTAAAGATCATGATTTAGTCTACAAAGGACCTATTTTAAGGTCGTATTTTAAACATACACGAGCAGAAAATGCTCAATCTGCAGTTAGAGGCCGCCAAAATGTATATATGAGTTCTGTATCTCCACATTCTCCAAGAGAACAAAGATCATCAAGCATAAATACATCAACAAGGCCACCAGTTGCACCATTAATTCCAAGGATCCCTAGTAAATCGAAACAATCTGTTTCTCCAAGACCAATTCGTGGAGGGAGAACTTATGTTATATCAGCAAGAACAAAAACTCCTTTAGACCATCAGTCTTTAAATTCGTCACTGCGACAATCTCCAAGGGTAGGAATTGATGGTGATTTATTTGTTTTTAAATATTAAAATAATTTTTTTTTTTTAAAATTGTTTTTTATATATAAAAGAATTGACACTAGCTCTAAAGCAGACGATTTTTCTTTTAGACTAAGCTAATTTGTTGTAATTACAATTAAAATGGACCATATCACTCCTGAGCAAGTTTTACAGTTGAGAGAAGCAACCCCAAACTTCCTCTGTCCTCTTTCTGCGAATATTTATAACATAGAGTTCGTATACTTCAAGGTCAGGGATTTAGAGTCTGGAATGGTTCTTTTTGAGGTCCAAAATGACAGTGAAGCCCCAGCAGAGCCAATTGGAGAAGACGATTCTGTGAGGACAATCAAATATCATTTGGGGCCTGATTTTTTAAAGCTCAGAGCATTGGGGAGCACGATTGACTTCACAGTAGGAGCCAGAGAGGTAAGAAACTTCCGAATGATTGAGAGACATTACTTTAGAGATACTTTACTTACTCCCCCCCCCCCCCTCCGTGAGCGAACAAAAAAATTTTGTTCGCTCACGGAGGGGGGTTAATTTGTTTTTTTTAAAAAAAAATTTATATATAAATTTTATAAAAAATATTTTTTTCGAAATTTAAAAAATCCTAATTTGCAAAAATTGGGAAGCAAATATTAATTTAATTTGCAAAATTTATGTTTTTTAAAACGCAATTTGTTTAAAATTAAACAGAATTAGCTCTAGATTTCATTATACTAATTATCACTTATATATCAAAATTTTTTTCCATTAAAATTTTTTCTATTAAAAAAAATTTTTGTTCACTCACGGAGGGTGGGTTTTTGGTCAAAAAATGGCGATTTTTCTAATGGTTTTGTTCGCTCACGGAGGGGGGGGGGGAGTTAAGAATTTTGATTTTACATTGGATTTCTGCATCCCAAATACCAGAAACTCTTGGGAAGTGATATATGAGATTCCTGAACTTCCTGAAGACCTCCTACAACAAATGATTGACAATCCATGGGAAACTAAATCAGATAGCTTTTATTTCGTTGGAAATCAGCTTATAATGCATAATAAGGCTGAATATAATTATTCACCTTTAATCTAAAGGCTATTAGAATAAGTATTATTGCTATCTGAAAGCTCTTAGTTTAAAATTATTATTGGTCATTTTACCGATTATTTTTTATTAATTAGCTTAATTTCCTTCCTTTAGTCTGGCTGTCCTGGCTCCTTGATTTTTTGAGTTTATAATTTTCTGCAATAACATCCTTTACTTTTTCAACTAAATTTTGCGTTTCAGCTGAAAAAATTTCACATAATTCATTGATTACTTTTTGGTTAGGAGACTGCCTGATTTTCATATATTCTTCAAGGATACAGGTGAGCCATTTCCAGATTTGATGGACATTTGGGCTTTTATCGAATGTATTTGGAGGAGAGCAATCAATTATCAGCTTTGTCATATGCTCTATTTAATTAAATTTGACCCAAAAAATCTGCTATTTTCACCTAGAAAATCGGAATAACCCTTAAAATTATTGAGGCAGTTATTATAGAAAGATTTATTATTTAAAAGTTTTTTGTCTTTTTTGAATTTTTCATGAAATTGATAAAGATGCACCACTTTTGAATATAAATCTTTTCTATGCGAAACACCTACAATTTTCATCATATCTCTGCATAAAGAGCTTACAGATTGAGTTCTATCAGTCATAGGCTGAGTTAACGTGCTTTCTCTAGTTTGTGTGGCTTCTAAATAATTGAAATCTCTTGACAGCTTACTCGGGCTTTGAGATTTTTCTGCTTTAATCCTATCGATTTCTTTTAAAAGCATCAGCCTTTCTTTTTCCAGCTCATTTATTTGGCTATCCCTCACATTTAGCTGCTGCTGATAAGAATTAATAAGCTTGCCATTATCTGACTCTTTTTTAGTCTCATCTTTAGATTTCAGCAATACATTTAAATCTTTCAGCCTAGTTATTTCATCAAGCAGCCCATCTACTTTTTCCGCTTGTCTTTTTGTCCTTTCAAGCTCTCTACTTGTCATTTCTTTTTCCCTTTTCATATTTTCAATCTCATTCTTGTTTCTCGCAATTTCTATGTCTTTTTCATCTAAAATTCTCCTGAGACCATTATTCTCGTTGTTTAAATTTTCTAGTTGCTGCCTATAAGAATGGTTTTCTTCCTGAAACCTTTTGAGGTCTTCAGTATTTCTTTCAATAGAATCCTTTAGATCGCTTTGTAAGAAAAGCAAGTCTTGGATTTTTTGGTCTTTTTCTTTTAATTGTTTGTCGAGAAGAATATTTTTTTCTTTTTCGTATTCGAATGGCTGTGTAGGCTCCCAATGGTCGTCTGGGGTGTAGGATTCTTGGATGTGGTTTTTTAAAGCGTCAAATGTGGCAGGGATGTTAAAAGAATTTGAAATTGAGGAGTCTTGGCTGGATTTTGAGTGCGAAATTTCTTCTTTGTCGAAGTCCTTGGATAGAGATTACCTCTTCTTCTAATGAGTTTCCGAGACGCCTTAGAGTAGCTCGGATTGTGGCGATTTTTTCTTCGAGACCTTTTTCAGAGTATGGGTCCATTTAGGGTTAGTTTATAATTTAGTGGATTTATATACTTTGATAAATAATTTGTATAGAAAAGCCAAATTTTTGATTTTAATTGATTATTTTAGCTATAACACCCAATCAAAAGCTAGTCACTTCACTATAAGAATTTTTGATTAATGCAAATAGGAATCAGCAGAGCTTTTAGACTTACTTTACCTTATAAAAGTTATCGTTTTGTAGAGGCTGGTATCTTAAATCAGTTTTCAACTCCTTTTTTCCTCCTGAAAAGTTCTTTAAATGTCCATTTAAATCTAGCCATTAATAAAAATGGTTCTAACAAAGGGAAACAACACAATTTGGATGATAGGTGGAATAACAGCACTATTCCTTGGATACCAGATGTATAACCCGAACAGCTATTGGAACTCAAAGACAGCTGTCAGGGTGATAAAGAAAGGAGTTGCTGCTGAAGTTAAAGACCAAATGCCCCGTGCTTCAGAAAAAGCTCAGGAGCTGAAAAAAGAAGTCAAAGAGGATATTAAAAGTCATATTCCTCCCAAATAGATATAAAATATAGCATTTTTAACAAATATGGATCAACAATTAACAAGGAAAATGCTTGTTTTTAAAATTTTCTATTAAAATGATGGAATTTGGATAGTTATTTTAAACTAGAACAATATAAATTAATCAGATTTAAAAGTTCAGATTAATATGAATTAAAGCTATCAGAAAATTCTTGACTTACCAATGAAGAAATTTTAGCATTTCTTTATATTAAAAAATGGATCCAAAGGTGTATAGCAAAGCATTGATTGCAGTAAGTGTTATTTTATTTCCATAAATAAAATGGCATTCGGTCCGAGAGAAATTAGCTCTGCTAATTTTCTCTCCTTCTGTACAGCAATAGCAGCTTAACTCTGGCAAATAAGCCGAGGCACTGCTCCAAGCACATCAAGAGGCTCGAAGTTTTACCTCTCAGCACACCCGAGGAAGGTGACCCTTAGGCGGAACACACGCAGGAGTTGAATTAAGGAAGAGCGAGGCGAACGCAGCCCGTCAAAGCCGGAACCATCGTATTTGTACCGTGCCCTGGCACAACAAAGTGGATCGATCCAGAGGTCCATGGACCTGACACATGGATAAACATGGTGGAAGCCCTGGACAAGGTGACCCCGTAGTGGACGTTAAACGTTATAAATAATTAAGTAAGTAAGTTATTTTATTATTTTCTGGTGCAATATATCAACTTTCTAACCCGAATAGTTTTTTGCACGAAAGAGCAGCCAGAAAAGATTTCGTCTTAAAATAATTCTCTGTTTAATTATATAAAAAATATATTATTTATAAAAATACCCCAAAAAGATGATATTGGTGCAGATCAGACAAATATGGAGTCAAGACTCCCTGAAACATCAACTCAACTAGGTGCATTGGCAGGATTAAAACGAGATTCAACGCCTGGCAGACCATAATTTCTAATTTAAGATTTCTGTTTCCACTAATAATTTCAGCATTCATCGAAAAAAATCCATAATTTAAATAATTTCAATGATCATTAGCCATTAATAAACATAAAAATGGCATTAGAATAGCTATTTAGTAAGCTATTTTGGCTTGATCAGCAGAAAAAAGATAATGTAACCAGAAAGAAAGCATAGACCAATCCTGCAGAAGTTGAAAGCACAAGGCCAAAGAAAAATGTTGATAATTCAAATTTTTTTCCTGATGGAGTAGAAAAGAAGGTGCAAAGTGTGGATGACGTACCTATTAGATATAGGTATATGCACTTCTATGAAACTAGAGAAGGAGAGGACCAATATTTGTCGATGACGGAGGACCTGAATTTGTAAAAATGGGAGAATTACCTTAAAATAGTATTTTGGTTATTCTTATATTATTAATCTTTAAGAGACGTATAGAAGATAAAATCAGCTCATTTAGAAATCTCCTGGTCAGCAAGTATATCAAGATATTTTGACAGTAAAAAATAATTAAAATTAGTATCTTAATAGCTAAAAATAATAAATTCCTGCTTTTTTAAAGGAAAGTTCTGATAGTGACGATTCGGTTCTTCATTTCTTTTAAAGAGACAAGGCTTCAAATGAGGACTTTCAAATTATTTTAAGATTTTCTTAGAACCTGCTTGAAAAGTTAATTTATTATTTTACAATAGTGAATCAGAAATTTTTACTCCAAATGCTACCTCGTTTTGGTTATAGAGATATTGATTTCTAGCTTTTAAGGGATATTTTTATTAGTAGGTACTACATTGATTTTAAGATGAAAAAAATTCTTTCAGCTTCACAAAAATAAAAGAGTTTTATAGAGAGATAATAAAAGATAAAAATTCGGATGATAGTGATGGTGGTGGAAATGGCGGTGATACTATAACTTTTGTGATAGTAATTTTTTATTGTGTGTAATAGCGCTAATATATATATGCATGTATTGGTAAAAAGGCCTATTCTAGCTAATCTTTAATCTTTAAAGCAATTGAGCTTTATAATAGTTGATTAATTTTAATGCTTGCAAAAGACTTAAAATCCAATTTAGGTTGTAGAAGAGGAATAATCTTTCAGCTTTTAGTTGATATTTTTGCTTGGAGAGTTTAATATTTAGGAGAAATAAGAAAAAATTTAAAAATAAGAACATCAATATTTGAGCTCAATAATAATAAAATTGATTTTCTATTCATATCTTATATATAAATGGGCGCTAAAAATACGTTACAACATCAAGAAATAAGCCTTGGAAAATGCGGAATAGGTGAAATTGATGATCACATTCAAATAACTCTGCCATTAATAAATGAAGTAGTCATAAACTCAAGAGCTTTAAAGCATTCAGCAGACTTATTTAAAGCCTCAGTTGGGCTATCCTTGCCTTGGATTTATAAGTTAGCTCCTTGCTAGCCATATCGACTTTTCACATCATTTGCTTCACTCTAACCTTACTTGGCAATCCGATTACGCAGCCTGAAGGCATGTGTTGCTCCCTCAGGACGAGGTCTTGCATTCGTAGCCCGGACGCTGAGTTCCTGCACCTTACGTCAACAGAGCTGCACGAAAATTAAAATGTAAAATTTTCTGGTTAGAGAAATTGTTGCCAAATACACAATTCCTGGTATCGAGTTAAGAAAATGCTCAATTGGCTAAACGAATACTCTCTAGCCTTGCTAGGCTATCCCTTTTCAACTTCCAAGCCCCATCTTCCCTCAAGGTAAAACCTTGCCTGGATGTGGCTTGCGGTCGGTCTACCTGACATCTCGCTCCACCAGATAAACTAAAACTGGACACTCTCACCGTACGCTACTCTCTCTTCCGCAAGGTCACAGACATCCATCTGGCTACAGGTGTTACGAGGACAGACTGATTAACCATTTTTAAGCATCAGTTGGGCTATCACAAAAAAAAGAAAGCATGATTTTCGATACTACGCTGTTTAGGCCAAATGCAGCAGTATTTATATTTTATACAGTAAAAAAAACTATTTTTATGAATTAGTAAGGATCCCCCCCTCATTTGTCGAATTTTCTAGTTTTTTTTTTCTAACTCCCCCCCCTCCGTGAGTGAACAAAACCATTAGAAAAATATTTATTTTTTGACCAAAAACCCACCCTCAGTGAACAAAAAACTTTTTAATAGAAAAATTTTTTAAGGAAAAAAATTTGATATATAAGTGATAATTAGTATAATGAAATCTAGAGCTAATTCTGTTTCATTTTAAACAAATTGCGTTTTAAAACATAAATTTTTATTAATTAAATTAATATTTGCTTCCCAATTTTTGCATCCCAATTTTTGCAAATTAGGATATTTTTAAATTACGAAAAAAAAATTTTTTATAAAATTTATATATAAATTTTTTAAAAAAAAAAAATTAAACCCCCTCCGTGAGTGAACAAAATATTTTGTTCACTCACGGGAGTGGGGGGGGAGTAAGAAACAAAAAATTTCAGGACCTCATTTGTCCCAAAATCTAGTCAAATTTATGCTTATTTGCTTTTCTGCAAGCTGCGATGGAGATTTTTCAAAAATTAATTTAATTCATTCAGATGCATTCCCTTATATTGAGTTGAATAAAGAATTGCTTACTCATAACGTATGCTAAATATGTTTTTAATATATCAAATTGTATATTTTTTTTAAAAAAATGGTTTTTAGAATATTGGTGAGTTAAAGATGATTATTGAAATATCTATGATAATTGGCTCAATTTCTGCACAGTGCTTAAAGATGCTGACATACTACTAACTCAACTTTCTCTTTATTTATATCATTTTAAAAAATCTGAATGCTACAAATTAATTAATTTGCAAAAATTTTTTATAATGAAAGTTGCATTATTATTTAATAGAATTTTTGGCGAATTTATTATAATAGCTATCACGGATGTCAAAATAATTTTATAAAATCTTTATGTTAGCCCTCAGGGTGGTTTTTGCCATAAATGAGGATTTTTCCAATAATTAGTTGCTTAAGGATGTAAATAAAGAAGTAGATGTAGATGAATTCGAGAAAAAATTTAACCCAGAAAACTTACCTGGATGGCAAAAAGCAAAACTGCTAGCTTGATGCATATTTAATGTTGGGAAACTAAAAAAGCTTATGAACGTCGGAGAAGAAGTCCGGAGAATTCGGGCTGAAATACAGATAAAGGAGATACCAAGTTTTATAAGTCAGATATTTGAAAATGACCTTGAAATAGTTTGTGAAGCTGGAAGAGAAGCTGTGCATGAGGATTTCCATAATCCAGAAGGAATTTGCGATAAATTTTGGCCAAGATTAAGATCTGTTCCAATAATGCATGATGAAGAACTTTCTCATCACAGTCATCATTATAACCCAAGTAATCATTAAACCATAGTAATAATTATGTCAATTAAAATTAGCAAGACATTGCAATCTTTTACCTTAAATTGATATGCCTCCATATTTATTATTTTTAATTAAAGTTATAGCAATCGAAGGCTATTTAAATTTAGCATAAGAAATATAGAACTAGACCTACTAGAGTATTAAAAAAAATTTAAAGACTAGTGCTTTATTTTGCCCTAAATTTTAAAGTAGTTCTAAGGCATTTAATGACTCAATCGCCATTAGAATTTTATGCTATGCCTTTTTTGAGAAGATTTTCGTTATAAATAAATAAGATTTACCTTGTTTTAAAAATTCATAAGAATGCATAGGAGCCCAATGAATCTTATTATAAAGCCTTGCTTAAAAAGCTAGATGAGAATTGTGCTTTAAATATTACAGCTATCTACTATAAAATAATCAGTATAAAGAATAGTCAAGTAGAAAATAATAATTTTAATAGTTTATTATTGTTGGCCATTAAATTTTAATAATTATTATTTTAATTATAAAATACAGAGCCACTCGTAAGATTTATATCTGAATTCTGTCATAATAAAATACCAACTTAATTATAAATTATTAAAAGTAAACTGAGAAAGGTGTAATAAAAATGGATCCAAATCTGACATCTAAAATCTTGATGGGCAGCGGTGTTGGCCTTGCAGCTATGCTTGGCTATGAAAAACTAAGCCCAAATAGTTATCTCAATCGTCGGTATCTACAGAAGCACCCAGTTCCTAATAAAGCACTTGACATTGAATCATGGGTTCCTTATTCACATTTCCAAGCTGTATCAGAACATCAAGCATCTATGCGATCTGATGTAAAAGAAAGACATAATATTAAATAACCTTTTCAGTAATAAATCACTATCTTATTGCAGCTTTGATACTTATTTTCTAATTAATTATGCATTAAATTATTTACAGCATGTCTTTATCAATATTGCCTTATATAATAGCGTCTGCTGTTATTTCTTTATATCTTGCAAAGCAGCCTAATATTAGCTTTTATTTTTAATAATTTTTTTAGTTTAGCAAAATATTATTCTGATGTTCTTGATGTATAATTAAATATTTTACTTACTCCCCCCCTTCCGTGAGTAAACAAAAAATTTTGTTCACTCACTAAGGGGGTTAATTTTTTTTTTAAAACAATTTATATATAAATTTTATAGAAAAATTTTTTTTTCGAAATTTTAAAAAAATCCTAAAGCAAATAATAATTTAATTTATAAAATTTATATTTTAAAGCGCAATTTGTTTAAAAATTAAACAGAATTAGCTCGAGATTTCATTATACTAATTATCACTTATATATCAAATTTGTTTTCGTACAAAATTTGTTCTATTAAAAATATTTTTGTTCACTCACGGGGGTGGGTTTTTGGAAAATATCGATTTTTCTAATGCTTTTGTTCACTCACGGAGGGGGGAGTTAATAATTATTTGGTTGAATCTGCTTTAAATTTTTCCTCATTTCTTGTCTTTTAATTGAAAGTATTTCATCTACTGTAAGTGCCCTTGCTCTATTAATAGCTGTTTCTTTCGTATTTGGGGCTAGATTTTCTTTTGGCTTATCCTGTTCTTTTATATCTCCAAGATGAACCCACACACTTAACAATGCCCTTCCGAGTGGACAGGGCAACTAACTCCTCCCCCCCCCTCCGTGAGTGAACAAAAAAATTTTGTTCACTCACGGAGGGGGTTATTTTTTTTTTTAAAAAAAATTTATATATAAATTTTATAGAAAATTTTTTTTTTTTTCGAAATTTTAAAAAAATCCTAATTTGCAAAAATTGGAAAACAAATATTAATTTAATTTATAAAATTTATGTTTTAGAAAGCAATTTGTTTAAAATTAAATAGAATTAGCTCGAGATTTCATTATAATAATTATCACTTATATATCAAAAATTTTTTCCATAAAAAATTTTTCTATTAAAAAAATTTTTGTTCACTCACGGAGGGTGGGGTTTTTGGGCAAAAAACAGCGATTTTTCTAATGGTTTTGTTCACTCACACGGAGGGGGGGGGAGTAAGAGGTTTTATGAAGAGATGCTGAAGCAAAAACCTGGAGAGAAGCAGAAGAACAGGCCAGATTGGGACCATCGAGTCAATCAAGGCTAGATAAGTACTTTTGGGCAAGTCCAGAGAGAGATTTAGGCTAGATTCTGCCATTTTAATAAAATTCGCCCATAAGGGAGAGTTGAGAGGTCGGATTTCTGGCCCCGTATAATAAACCCTCCCTACCTTCCTCTGGAGGCAGGCAGTTGCAGACATTTTTAGGCTCAGGGCTGGGCTCAATGCAAATTCTTACTAGAAGATGGGTGAATGAAAAAGGATGAAATTCATCTTCAAATGGCTGTTAGTTTAAAAAGCTATTAGAGTGGAAATTTTATTGAAATTAGAAGTTAGTGGAGTACTTGAAGGAATTATTAGAGAAAAATCTATGATGCATGAAATTGCACTTTATTTTCAAAGATTTGTGGATTGGATGGAGGGTCGAGGTGAAAAGAAAGAGGAATTGACAATTTGATAAAGATTTCGTTTTTGAAGTTATAAGAGCTAAAGAGGGAAATGCTGAAAATTCAGAGCTAAATTAGGTAAATAAATATCTCCAAGATATGCAAGAGTGCTTCAGCATGTATCATACACGCCTTTCAAAATATCATTAATTTCACCATATTCTTCTTTATTATATCATTTTATTTTATTTAAAAGCATTGCCCAGCATTTGCCAATAATGCAATTAATCATTCTATCTTAAAACATTACTTAATAAAACTCTGTATAATATCAATTCCTGCCTTTAAGCTATCAAGCTTCATCAAAATTCCATTTTTAATCAGCCCTTTAATTTTAATTGTATCAATCTGCTCTTTTGGCTCTTCAAATTTCGAAAAATTCCTATGAAGAGCTTCAATTTCTTTAGTTTTCTCAACTATTAATTGAGAAAGCTCATTTATTTTTTCTTCAGCAGTTAACATTTGTAATGGAAAATGGTATATTATTTAATATAAATAATTAAAAAATAAAAAGAGACATTATCAAGGCAAATATATATTTTCTAGTATAATCTTGGTCAATATTTATTTCATTAGTAGAATAAGGCTGATATTTTCTGGGCTCTTTTTCCTGAACTATATCAGGAACCATGAAATCCTCTGGCACTTCTATCCCATGAGCTTTCAAAATCATATCCAGCTGCTCAATCCTGGAATTTTTATTCTGCAACGAATTTTCATACTCTTTTTGGATTTTATCAAAAGTATCCAGATCTTCCTGCAGCTGAATAATGGTCTCATCTCTTTCATTCAGCCTCGCAGTCAGCGCTATCATAATATCTCTTTGCCTTAGCAGCAGCTGTTTATATCTATCAATCTGTGCTTTGTCTTGTTCTATCATTTCCCTTTCTTTTTCTATTTCCCGCATCCTGTTATCGTACTCTTCTCTCATTTCTCTATGCTTTTCTTCTAAGGCTGTTCTAAACTGAGGGGTGTCTTCAATCTTTTTCCCTCCAATCAGCATTTGTGAGTCCATTTTTTTAATCAGTTCTTCTAGCTTGTTTTTTTCTTCTTTTTCTTGTAAATATTCCCGGGACCTTCTTTCTAAGGCTTCTATTGCAGCTTCTTTGTCGGCTTCGCAGTTTCTCATTTCTTCTTCAAGCTCCATCAGCTTTTGCATGTCGATGACCCCTTGGCTTTTTTCTTCTAACTCCCCCCCTCCGTGAGTGAACAAAAATTTTTTTAATAGAAAAATTTTTAAGGAAAAAAAATTTGATATATAAGTGATAATTAGTATAATAAAATCTCAAGTTAATTCTGTTTAATTTTAAACAAATTGCGTTTTAAAACAAAAATTTTATAAATTAAATTAATATTTGCTTTCCAAATTTTACAAGTTATAATTTTTTTAAATTTAGAAAAAAAAATTTTTTATAAAATTTATAAATAATTTTTTTTAAAAAAATTGACCCCCTCCGTGAGTGAACAAAATTTTTTTGTTCACTCACGGAGGGGGGGAGTAAGGCAATTCTGAGCTTCTGCAGCTCAATTTCGTATTTTCGGAGCAAGGTGCGCTGGTCGACATCTTCGTTGATTTTTGGGGCATTTTTTATGTTTTTGGCACGGTTTGCGAATTTTATAGTGGAGAGTGACTCGCTGAAGGACTCAAAGGCAGGGGATATCATAGCCATCATTGTAGTTTTGCAGTTTCCGCCTAAGGAGTCTTCAAGCAGCCTTGTTAATTTGGAGTCTCTATAGGGGACGTGCGACCTATTTTTTGTATCAATAAGTGCAGCTATCACATTTCCTAGTGCTGATAAGCTTTGATTGATTTTTTTAGACTCTTCTAGTCGCTTTCCAGTCGCCCCAGTGACCCTAACTCTTTCACTTCCTGCAAGATCCACGATATTTAGCTTCCCCACTTTGATTTCTGTAGACTCTTCAACTGAAGTCAGCTGTTCTACTATAAGTATAAAAACAGCATGGCTTCTGCTTGACATATCGTTCATTTTTGTACAAGCTGTCGCCCTCGCCAGCTCCCCTTTCTGCATAAGTGAACAAATTTCACTCGGCGACCTTACAGCCCATTCTGACAGTCCTTCCACAAAGACCCCTTTTCTCTTTTCCTCCCTAATTTGTAGAGAAACCCTATCATTTTTCAATAAATCTGAAATATTTTCATTGTAAATCTGTAAATATGAAGCTCTTACCATGAATTTGCAATTAGAATTGTCAGTAGATTCAATAAATTTAAAAATATCCTCAACTGCTCTGGGGATTATTCCTCGTTGTGAGTCGTTTGAGTCGTATTTGAAGCCTTCCATGGTATATGTTTTGCCAGTGCCTGTTTGTCCATAAGCCAGCAGTGTTGCATTGTAGCCTTCAAGAATTGAAGAAACTGCTGGCCTGGCTGTAGTTTCGTACTCATTTATAATTAACTATAAAAGCAATGAAAAATAATTTTTATAAAGGAAAATTGATAGAAAATAGCATAAACTTCGACTTGTGTGGCGTTTTGATCATAAACATGATCAAAAGTATAGGTATGATAGTTGCATAGTGCTGGGTTTTCGTAGATATCTTGCTCTCTGGCCATATCATTTGTGGCTGATCCTAAATAGTCAAGAAGAGTAATAGTGTTTTGGTCATTACCGACTTTGGCAATTGAAGAGAAACCATAAGCTGGGTCGATTTCTCTTTCAAGCGGAGGCCTGACACGAATGGCTACTTTAAAGTTTTCTTTTTCACTGTTTAAGAAATTTGTACTTGCGTGAGTCAAGGATTCCCTTTCTCTGAGAAACATTTGTTTAAAAAGTAAAATGGAGGTAATGTTAACGACTTTTTTAGGCTATGATAGGAGAAAAAATTCTTTAAATGTAATTGAGAATATTAAAATTGAAGGATTATTAGCCTATATGAATTGAATAGGGTACAAATTTATATATTTATGTAAATAAATAAATTATTATAAAATATTATAATTTCAAGCAATAAATAAAATAATTTTTAAAAAGTTTGCATAGCAGATACAAGGATTATAATTATTAGATAAACTTATAGAGACCAAATTTCCACACGTAATTTATTTAATATGGAATCTGTCACAGAAAATTAAGCTGATAATAAATATGTTCCACATTTGAACTATGGTGTGCTAATATTATTTTTCAATAATTATATTGTGCATTTAATTGAATTTATATAAAAATTCAATAAAATTATCTATAAAAATAATTTTACCATTTAATGATAAATTTAATAGCATTCAGAATATTATGAAAGCATTGATTTTGGTAGGTGGATTCGGCACTAGACTTAGACCGCTAACTTTTTCATGCCCTAAGCCATGCGTTGAATTTTGCAATAAACCAATTGTATGCCACCAAATCGAAGCTCTCGCCAAAGTAGGGGTTACAGAAATTGTCCTTGCTATAAACTACCAGCCAGAAATGATGAGAGAAAGTATTGAAAAATATGCCCGAGAATACGGAGTCAATATAATTTGTTCACAAGAAACAACCCCATTAGGCACAGCTGGGCCTTTAGCTTTAGCTAAGGATATTTTGACACGTGACAACCCGGAAGGCTCCTTTTTTGTGCTTAACAGTGACATAATCTGTGATTACCCATTCCAAGAAATGATCGATTTTCATCGTGCCCATGGAAAAGAAGGGACTTTAGTCGTTTTCCCAGTCCCTGATCCTTCACGATATGGTGTTATAGTTACCAATGAAGCCAATGAAATTTTGTCATTTGTGGAAAAGCCTAATCCCCCTCTCTAAGTTGACATAAATCATTAAAATCCCTATTTTTTGTCAAAAAGCTGCCATCCTTGAACGAACAAAAAATATTTTGATATATAAATGATATAATTAATATAATGAAATCTCTAGCTAAATCTGTTGTGTAATTTAAACAGATTGCAATCTCAAACATAAACTTTATAAATTAAATTAATTTTCGCTTTTCAATTTTTGCGATTAGTATTTATAAATTTTGAAAAAAACAATTTACCGTAGAAAATATATAATTTTTTTTTAATTAACCCCGTGAACAAAATTTATTTGTTCATTTATGGACGGGTAAGGAATTTATCAGCAACAAAATCAATGCTGGGCTTTATTTATTAAAGACTTCTATGATAGATAGAATTGAGCCAAAACCAACGTCTATAGAAAGAGAAATATTCCCTGTTATGGCTGCTGATAGACAGCTATGTGCGGTTACACTTAAAAGCTTTTGGATGGATATAGGGATCCCAAAAGACTATTTGGCAGGGACTGAGCTGTATTTAGCACATTTGGCAAAGAAGAATTCACAGGAGCTTATACATGGGAGTAAGTTTGCAGGGAACGTAATGATTGATCCTACAGCTGAAATTGAAGAAGGGTGTATTATTGGTCCGAATGTGTGTATTGGCCCTAATTGCAAAGTAAAATCAGGCACAAGGATTTCCAACTCAGTGATTTTGGCAGGGACTGAAATTAATAGCCACAGCTGGATTAACGGAAGCATTATTGGATGGAAAAATAAGATTGGGAGATGGGTAAATGAAGTTTATAGTTAGGATAAAGAGAAAAATGGAAAGCCGCCATTTGGATTCTCACCTGAGCCACTTGTCTCAAAACTAGCTCTAGGTAGAGTCACCCCTCAGTAGATGCCTCAGGTGTCCCGATAAGAAAAGAGCAAAACCTGTCTAGCCCATCTGGTAGGGACAGGAAGCCTTAGGTGAAAATAAAAACCGTTGCAGGTCTATGATCGTGCATTTTGATAGTGTATATTTCACTGAAGTACATTATGGCAAAAATTGAGGATTTGACCCAAAAAAAAAAGTTAAATTTCGACCAAAGAAATATACACGGTGTTATTTGACATGGAGCTATACAAACCACCCTGCTTCAGCAGGCTTTTCATTGAGATGATCTACTTCGCTCACTAGGAGCATTTTTTCGCCACCCATCATTCGGCCCATCGCATTATCAGTATATGCATCTTGGAGTCCCTATCCCATCACCATTTTATTCCTTGAGAAGGGTAAGGATTGAAGGCTTAAGTGTATTTGGAGAAGATGTTGTGGTAAAGGATGAAGTTTTCTTGAATGCGACTATTATTTTGCCTCATAAGGAAATTAAAGATAGCGAGTTTGCAGCAGGGAAAATATTGCTTTAGAGTTAATTCACATATACTTTATAATAAAATATTTTACAAGCTGCTTATATTATTTTCAGATAAAATTAATATTTTTGTATTAAATTGCTATTAAATCTTAGTGGGTATATTTGATTAGGGTAATATAAAGTTCTAGCTATATTTTATTAAAAAATATACATACTGATATTGCGAATAGTCAAGCTAATAAATTAAAATTGATAAATTTATCAATAAATAAAGCAAAATTTTAAAATTAAATTAGGTATCATAATAAGAAAAAAATTATGCAGCACTATACTGCTAATTTTTGAAAATTTTATTTTATGGAATATAAAGATTTAAATATAATTATAAACGAAATTTTTAAGAAATAAAATTATGATTCATAATATATCAACTTATCATTCTATTCTGAAAATGCAAAAATTTAATTTTATATGCTTTTAAATAAAATTGCAATGCTATTATATGAATAAATATAATACACTAAAGCCTATTTTATTATTTTGAAAGCTATAGCAGTTCTTCAAATGCTGAGGAATCAGAAATTTTTCACAGATATTAAATTATTTTAAATATTTTTTATTTTTCTTACTAACTCCCCCCCCCCCTCCGTGAGCGAACAAAAAAAATTTTGTTCACTCACGGAGGGGGGTTAATTTTTTTTTTTAAAAAAAATTTATATATAAATTTTATAAAAAATTTTTTTTTTTCGAAATTAAAAAAATCCTAATTTGCAAAAATTGGGAAGCAAATATTAATTTAATTTGCAAAATTTATGTTTTAAAACGCAATTTGTTTAAAATTAAACAGAATTAGCTCTAGATTTCATTATACTAATTATCACTTATATATCAAAATTTTTTTCCATTAAATTTTTTCTATTAAAAAAATTTTTGTTCGCTCACGGAGGGTGGGTTTTTGGTCAAAAAATGGTGATTTTTCTAATGGTTTTGTTCGCTCACGGAGGGGGGGGGGGGGGGAGTAAAGAATTCCCTCACATCGCAAATGATTATAAAGCACCTTTGAAACCATTAAATTACCCTTTTCGGAATAATTGTATTGTATAGATTTTAACTTTATCGATAAATTCCTAATTAAAAAAGAAAATGAATAGAAGCGATATTAGCTCTCCCCTTGGCTAGCGATCTATTTTAGAGAAATTAACCCCTTTTGCTAGCAAACAAAATATTTTTGTGATATAAAATATTGGTGAAAACTATATTTTATATTTAATTAATGACTATTAAAAAAAACCCCTAATATAAGCTTAAAATAGATTAGCCGTTTGCAAGCTAAAACTCACTAATTCACAAAAAGGGGGAGCAAGTAAAAAATTACTCAGAATCACAGCAAGCGTCTCCACTTGGCTCAAAGACTCACACGGATTATTTGATTACGAGTCTAAATCTCTCGTAAAATCTACCATTAACATTCAATCTCCTTGTGTCTTGATTCGTTCAGCTAACGACGTAGTAATTTCTTCAGACTTTAAAGGAAATACTACAGATTTTTATAAAAATTTAGCTAGCATCAAACTTATCGATGGTATCTTCTATATATATTTTTTCAATTAAATATCCCGTTTAATACTATATTTTCGCATTTACAAGGGCCCTTTGGCCTAACTAAAGGCTTATAAATTCACCTTAATTCAAATTATTGCAATATATGATTTTTTTAAAAATAAATAATCCGATACAAAATTCATTAAAATCCCATATAGGCCATTTTGCAATAGCTCCTTCAGATTGAATTGACGGAAAAAAGTGTGACAGATCCCAATACGAGCGAATTTGACTTGTCGTGAAAAGCTTAAAATCCACCCCCAAAGGCTATAGACTCTGTGAAGGAGACGTCATAAAACTAGGCCGAATTAAATTCAGGGTAAAAGAGCTGCATCAAAAAGAATTCCAAGACCAAGACAGTAAAGTCAATTTACAAGAAATTCTCCAAGACTTGGATCACATTGAAAGCGAAGACGAAACTGATGGGAAAACTTTTAAGCTGCCTTGCAGAATTTGCTTAAGCGAAGTTTATCAAACTAATAACCCCTTGATATCTCCTTGTAAATGCAATGGAACTATGAAATATATTCATTTAAGCTGCTTGCGGAGGTGCTTGAAGTCAAAAATCGTGAAAAAAGCCAACGAAAATATATTCAAAAAGATTAATTTTTTTTGAATTATTATAAGACAAGCACTGTAAATAATTTAAAAATAGAAATAGCCTTTTTTAGATTTTTTAGGCTTATTTAAGCTGAGTTTATGATATCACTTGCGTGGAAATCTTTAAGCTGTGAACTCTGCATGAAAAACTATCCCTATAAAATCGCAATTGGCGAAAAAGTGATAGACCTTATAGAAGTCCCGAAACCTCCTGGAAACTATATTATTTTAGAAGCTCTGAATAAAGACAAAGTCTCTCACAAGGGTCTATTTGCTTTAAGTCTTGCTAATAAAACTGCTATAAAGCTTGGCAGAGGAAATGACTGTGAGCTTAGAGTCAGCGATATTTCAGTCTCACGGTTCCATGCCCTTATAAGATACCAAGACGGAGCGTTTTACCTTGAAGACCATCAAAGTAAATTTGGGACTTTGGTACAAGTAAAGCGTCCACTTCTGCTAGATGTAAATTCTCATTTTATGATACAGGCTGGAAGATCGACTGTTGAAGTATCAGCTAAAAGACCATGAAGCTTTTTTTCAGGGTGTTTTAAAACCTATACATCATCATTTGATATACTGGGTTGAATTAAAGTTGCTAATATAAGGCTTTATTTATAATAGTGACAAATTCAGATTATTTCTGCATATTTATAATATTCCTTATAGCCAAGCAGATCTGCCTTTGCTGCCAATGAACACTGGGATTCCTATAAGTGTTAATGATCCTGATACACTCTTAGGAAACATAGGATACAAGATGGAAGGTATTGATAAGTATAAAAGCCATCCCAATTTGTTATTCGATCATTGCCAACTCGGAATAAACAGTTCATATGAAGAAGAAAATGAACAGGATTCACCTTCAATCGAAAAAGTCGAAATTGCTGATGAAAATATTGAGGATTTAAGTGGCCAAGATATCGCTCAAGAAAATTAATGTATTTTTGATAATTGGATTATTTACTTAAAACGAATTATAAAAGGCTAATTCAGTCAGCAATAGTAATTAGTTAAGATAGATGATTTCATCTATATAAAAGAATACCGCCTATTAATTTTAGGGGCTCCCCAAACTCGTCTCTGCTGGATAGGGAATCAAAACTTTCTTCTTTTGGGATCTCTTTAGTAGGCTGCTCTAACAGCACAGGCTTTGAACAGAGATTAGCTAAGCTTGTGATTGATTTTTTTTGGCTTATATCTATAATTGTTTCTGGCCTGCTTGTAAACTGAGAAATTTTCTGATTATAAATTACTTTTCGTTTGAACTGGTTTACCTTTTTTTTGCCTTCAAGAAGTCTTTTTTTGGCTCCGCCCCTTTGTAAAGATTACATCCAGTTCATCATTTAATTTTCTAATGCCATTTACTTTTCAATTAGCAAATAATTTTCTTAATAATTTATCAACAAAATAATTAATCCTTCATCGTAGAAGGATTGTAAATTTTATTATCAATTTTATCATTTTTATTTATGAATAAATCTAACTTTTTTGGTTATATTAAATCAATTTATGGACTATTAAATTTAAAAAAAAAAAAATTATTAATTATTCTAAGGGTGTAAGAATGGAATTTGAAGATGAAAGTGGAGTTTTACTATACCTATTAAAATGAAAAAAAAAATTATTCTCTGCCTAAAACATTTTTCTATTAGTATATGAAATAGAGCAACAAGAAAAGCCGAATGTTTATTTTCACTATACTAGGGATAAATTATTTAACTTATGAAAACGGAGCCAAAATCATTGACTGCAGCTCATACTCACATGGATGTCATCCTTCTAATGTGCTGAATTCTAAAGATAACAAGCTTTGGCTTTCAAGAGAAGGGATGCCTCAATCATTCACTGTAGATTTCAGCACACTAATCCAAAAACCATCATCCTTCCAATGTCTTGGCGTATTCTGTTGGCATGCTTATAACTCAAACCCTGCCATCATTGATTTATTTGTAAGTCAAAATAACGATGACTACACAAAATGAGCGACACTTCAGATGGAATTTCGGGCAGGGGCTCAATACTTCCCAATAAACCAGCTATCAGCGAGCTACAATTATTTAAAACTAGTTGTAATCGAAACATATGGAGCAAGCAGGACTTATTTAAACCAAATTTATTTTTTTGAAGAAATCCCAAAGGTCAAAAAACAAATTTTAACTGAAAATCCATTTCTTTCCTCAATTTCTATCTCATTTTAATCTGAATTTGTTGGTTAAAAGATTATAAATATAAGAACTCGCCATTGATTTATAACAGTATACTCCTGATAGAGGCTATGATTTTTCAGCAGCCACTTGCACCCCTGAGCCTCTTCTAATCCCTGAGCAAAAGCCAATCCCTTTTCAGCCTCAAAATTTAGACCGAAAACTAAAGGAGCAGCTATGTGAATTAACTGAAACCATGAAATCCTTACAAATAGAGTATCTCAGCACCAACAAGCCTATGATTTTTGAAGAAGAGCCGCCTCAAAAGCCTCAGGAAGACATAAAAAAAGAAAACGACATGCTGGCAACCACTGTAGATACCATGAGATCTCAAATATCATCTTTAGCTTCCCACGTGGATTCTTTACAGAGAAACATGTGGTCAAGCATAGGTCGCAACCAGACACCCCCACCCCCAATAAGGGAACCTCCCACCCCCCCTAAAAATGGTACCCCCCCCACCCCCCTTTCACAGATGGCACCCCCACCCCCCCTCTCGGGTTTATCCTATAGAAGTATTTGATAGGAAATAAGCAGAATAAATTAAACATAACCCAATTAAAACACTATATTTTTAAATTAAGTCCACAAATTACTTTATATTTATGATTAATTAATAAATTTAAATTAATTAGCAATTAATTAGAAAATATATTAAATTTGCTTTTTATATTTATAGATATAATGTCAAAGATATAGATAATGGCATTAATTATTAAATTAACCAAGGATAATACAATAACTTGCTTTAAATTTATTGATTCATAAATTAAAGCTAATCTGATTACCATTGTACAAAGATTGCAGGACTGAATTGGTAGCAGGATTCAATAGTGCTAATAAAAATAGTATTTGCTATTGTCAGTTTTACTTTTGGATCTCTAATTCGACTTTTAGCCATTGTTCCACAAAGTTCATAAATATATGCAGGATATATTGCTAATTAATACCAAAAATCATTATTATGCTTGCTAACAAATTTTTTCAGATTTTGTGAGCTTACTAGTTATAGGAAATTCTCACCCCATTCCATCTACTCCTTAATCGATTGTGCTACGCTATGTGGATATTGCATAAATCAGTAATTTTGAATATTTAAAATAATAATTTTATTTATTACGTCTGCTCTAAATTGGCATTTTTTTTCATATATTTTATGCTATATTATGGGGGATGGGAGTGGGGGTGCCATCTGCGAAAGGGGGGGTGGGGGTGCCATCTGTGAAAGGGGGGGTGGGGGTGCCATTTTTTAGGGGGGGGGGAGGGTAGGGGTACCACTTTTTAGGGGGGGTGGGGGGTGGGGATATAGGGTTGCTACCTGTGCTTGACCAAACATGCTTAGCAGCGATTATAATTTTATTATCAGCAGAATTAAGGAGGATATTTTATATGAATTACAGTCAAGGAGAGATTCCAGGCCTGAAAGCAGAAATTCTTATAGAAGCCAGTCGCCTGAGGAATTTGCGAGCCAGTTTGAAAATCATATTAAAAAATGGGAAAATAGAGTTTTGACGCCGATTTTGATGAAAATGAGCAAAAAAAATGAAATAAAGCAGCAGGAAATACAGAAGGAAATTCAGAAGGAAATACAGCAAGAAGCTGAAAATCCGGGAGAAATATTGGAAAAGCTTCAAGCGAAAATTTCAGAAAAAGCGGAAAAAATGAGAGTTCTTCAGGAAACAAGAAGTAGGAGGCGGGATAGGCCACATCGAAGCATTGGATCTTAAATTTATAAAATAACTGATATTCTCTATTTAAATTTGTATTTTGCCAAATAAGTAATATAGCTTTAAAAATATTTAACAATTTTTAAATAAGATTATTTACAAAAAAATCCCTAAACTTTTGATAAAATTACATCCTGAAATTCCTGCAAATCAATTTCTCCATCTCCATTTTGATCTGCCTGTACAATTAAATCATCCCATACTTTATCATCGCTGATTACTCCCCCTTCTAGTATTTTTTTCAGCTCAGCAGCCGAAATACTGCCACTTCCATCTCTATCAAACATCCTAAAAGCTTGTTTTAAGTTGTCGCTGGATAGCAATTTTTTCATATCCAGTGTGGCTTTTAAAAATTCTGTATAGTCTATATACCCATTATGGTCTGCATCAACCTCTTCCATAATTCTATTTATATAGAAATTCATTAATATTCACAAAAATTAATTTATTTTTATTTATTTATTAATATTTTGGAAATTTTTTATATATAAAATAATAGGAGTTACTTCAATTTCTGCATCAGCCTCCCCGAGCGACCATACATATTGCTCCATCAATTCTTCTCTACTTAATTTGCCGTCCCCGTTTTTATCCATACTTCTAAATACTTCACGCAGAAGTCGTGTATCCTGCATAGAAATGCATTGAGAAGCTATAAATGTATTTACAGCGTCACGCAGTTTATTGGAATTATGAAAAGTCGTCAGATTTCTCATGACGACTTGTATGATTTCTTCGGTAGCAATAGGTCGATGGGCTCTTGAAGTAATCCAAGGGTGTTGGAGGCATTGAGAAGCTGACAGTCTGGACTCTGCTTTGCAGAGAAGCCCGGTTATTAAATTTTTGGCTTCATTGGAAATCCTTCCCCATGGATCATCTATTATATCAAATTTCCCGATTTGAGCTTTGTTGACTATTTCCGAGTCTTAGTCTTAATTAAATCTATCACGTTTAGCGAAAATCCTAGGTAGCCTGCTGATACAGATGCCTTTAAAGCTGCATGGCGCATTCATTCCATTTTCTATCAGCTTTCCAAAGTGCGGCAGCATTGATCTTCTTCTCTCATTCAATAATGAGGATGCCAGTCTTAAAAAATCTCAGGCACTCTAAATTTCCATGTCTTCTTACCTGGAGTAGGATATGAAATAAAATTCTCTAATGTCAGGGGTTCGATAGGAAAGCTCTCAGCCCTTACTTCCCTGACTCAGCTGGGGTAATTTCACTACGTGAAACAAATCTCTAAATTAAAATATGCTAGATAAAAATCTTCAATCGGAAACCAAAATGTCGCCATATTTTAATTATGAGTATTTCCGAGTCATCTCTGCCGTCAAAAGGAGGCCTACCTGATAATAATATATACAAAATAACCCCACAACTTCACATGTCACATTTTTCGCTATATTGGCCACTTAAAACTTCAGGTGCAATATAGTAGGCAGTTCCCATTGCGTCTTTTATTTTATTATTTGACATAACAGCTGTGCCAAAATCAATAAGTTTTATATTCAAAGTGTCGTTACTTTCTTCTAATAAAATATTTTCTGGCTTTAAATCTCGATGTATAACATGGTGGCTATGCAAGTATGCAACGGCAGAAAATAACTGATACATAATCTGTGCTGCATGGACTTCTTGGAAATTTTTTCTTTTAATGATCTCATCAAACAGTTCACCACCAGCACAATGCTCCATAACAATGTATGCCTATTTAATATAACTTTTTAAAAAAATTAATATTTATCAAGCTTAGTCTAAGAATTTTTAACACTCTAACACCCTAACACCCTGACAGGTATAAATTCTTTTTTGATCTTCGAAAAACTCATATAGTCTTACTATATTCGGATGGTCCATTGATCTTAAAATACTGATTTCTTTTTCCAAGTCGTCTCGCTTGCTTTCACTTTTCATAAGGTCTTTCCTCATAATTTTCACAGCTCGTTTTTGTCTTGTGTCTCTTTGGAAGCAAATTTTAACTTCGCCAAAAGCCCCAGAACCTAAGCTTTCTCCTATTTGGTAGACCTCAGCGAAACGATGCTGATTTTCTTGTACAAATTGGTCCTTTTTGATTTGTATTTCCCCGACTTGGCTTATGCGTGGTACATCAGTGATTTGTGGTCGTTTCATTCGTGTATTGATGCTGCAGCCCATCTTTTAATATTAATTACTGTAAAAAGTATGCCATTTGTCATTTAAGCAAGGAGAAATTATTTAGATTTTCTTGGTAAAAAATAATGCTATTAAATAATTTAATTTTATTGAAAAGAATTTAATTATTAAAAAAATCAATTAGGCGTTGTGCAGGGATGATAAAATTTCGATATAATTAAGCAGCTGCGGTAATTGGTCATTTTTATCAGCAGGCTGATCATAGTTTCAGTATTGTATATTGTTGAATTCGGCGATAGAGGTGAGTTCTTTAGTATCTGGGAGCTGACGAACCTCAATTATATTTCCAATTAGTCCATCTGGCATAGGGATTGTGGCTCCATTGAGTTTTCGGCCATAAAGAGAGCCACAGTCTTCTTCAGGCAAATAATCTTCTGTATTAGCTGGGCCTGAGTAATCAATTCTGCATGGCAAAATTTTGACAGTGGTGTTTTCGTTTCCCGCTTTAGTTAAGATGACTTTCTTCATAAAATGTCTAATAATATTACTCAATAGTCAAATATATCAATTTATTTTATAAGAGATATTACACTAAAACATCAAATCGTATTTAATAAATTTTAGCCGAAAAATTTGTTGATTGCCCATAAATTCAATATTTCAAAGTTAGGGAAATTATAACCTTTAATGACAAAAATTTATCCATATGCACACTTGTGATTTTTTCTTATGTTAAGATCTTATATCAAAAAGTAAACTATATAAATTATTGCTGCAAAATTACCAAAATTAGACTGTTTTACAATAATAATTTTTACCATAAAAAGGGTAGATAATATAATTTCCTTATTCATTTAAAACTGATTTAACTTCCCATCACCCACAAGATTAATTTTTATTAATTTCCACCATTATTCTTACTCCCCCCCCCCTCCGTGAGCGAACAAAACCATTAGAAAAATCGCATTTTTTGACCAAAAACCCACCCTCCGTGAGTGAACAAAAATTTTTTTAATAGAAAAAATTTTAATGGAAAAAAAATTTTGATATATAAGTGATAATTAGTATAATGAAATCTAGAGCTAATTCTGTTTAATTTTAAACAAATTGCGTTTTAAAAACATAAATTTTGCAAATTAAATTAATATTTGCTTCCCAATTTTTGCAAATTAGGATTTTTTTAAATTTCGAAAAAAATATTTTTTATAAAATTTATATATAAATTTTTTTTAAAAAAAAAAAATTAACCCCCTCCGTGAGCGAACAAAATTTTTTTGTTCGCTCACGGGAGGGGGGGGGGGGAGTTAGCAAGCTAACTAAATTTAACTATAATTTGAAGATATTTAATGTCGAAAATTTATCTGATGATTTATATTTTATTCGACACTTTTATGTTGCTGAATTTCAAAAATCAGTCCCTATAACAAGATCCAGCTATATCCAAACCATCCTTAAATTTATCTTCATTTCACAGACAATTTCCTAATTTATTTAGTGTTAGTTTGAGAAATTTTCTCTGAATATGGTATTCAGCTTTGAGCTGACAACGCTCGTTTTCAGTGCGCTATCCTTAGTGTCTAGTGTGTGAGTATCCTTAGTCTATTATTACAATAAAGAACTGCATCAGCATCCATCAGAAATCCTTGCCTGAATTTCAATATTTGAGATTTCTATGTGTCATCACAGTATCGCTTTAGCTCTAGACACAGATTTGTCAATAAACGGAGAAGGCCCGCATATCGTGCTGCAAATCCTCAGTCTGTATTCAATAGATGAAGAAACAGCAAGGGGTATTACATGTGCGATCAATCAAACGCTGTTCTGTGGTGCGGTCACTGCAGTCATGTCTTATAACCTGTTTCTTTGCATAGATCTCATTATTCTTTTCTAAATAATGATAAAAATTTACCTTGATTATAGGGTTATTATATATAAAAAAATAGGTTTTTTGGCTGTTTTTGTATAAAAATATATCAAGTAAGGTAGTTTATTACATTAAGAAACCCTTTAATTACAGGCAGATCAAGGATGAAGTATTATCATATTTTTGGGTTTTTGCTAATGATTGCTCAGATGATTTATAATGCCGTTGAAAACTCAGAAACCAGGGAGTGCCGCATGAGCATGACAGACTACTATATAGAGCTATGAAACTATGGCTGACTAGCAACTATTTATGGGGCGTATTTATTAGCAGCCGCAGTATCTTTGGTGTACTCGTGAGTAAGAATTGCGATGGATTATACCTCACTGCATGGAGGTGCCAAGGAGTATTTCCGGAGGCACATTTCTTATATCATCATTTTTACCTTTGTATGATCTTTTGCAATGGTAAATTTCTTTGATAAAAGCACTGGTTTGGCCCAGCAATTTGGAATTATGCTTATTTATGTGTTTTTTTATATATTTTTACTACAAATTAATAATTATTTTAATAAAAATAAGGCTTTATATTATAAAATAAGCTGTTCAGCTTATCTAAATAAACATATTTTAGTCTGTTCTTCTGGATTTATATTGGCATTCGTCAGAAATGGCGAACCCTTATTTTGGAATGTCTCCAAAAGGTGCATAAAACAAAGGCAGCTCAGGCATGATGCTCCCTCAAATTATATCGAGCTTTACTGTGATATGTGAAATATTCCTATCTCGCAAATGATGCAGAAAAACTTAGGCTCCCAAACCACTTATTGCTTGCTCTATGGGATTTATGAAGCTTTAAGGCGATCTCAAGAGGTGGATGAAGCTTTCACCTATGATACATTTAATGATGAAAATTATAAAAATGTGATACCTCATAAAATTTCTGATAGAAATCTAAGTCATGAGCTTTATGGGCTGAGGATCGCAACCTCTCCTTATTTCCTCGTTGAGGAATATGCACCAAAGGTGTTTCAACATTTAAGACAGCTCGACCAATTAACTGCAGAATCAACTAAAAATTCAATAAATCCACAAAATAATAAATCAACATTATTTTCTGTTCATAGTGCACAAGGAGGTTCTGGGAGCTTATTTATTTTTACCGAGGATGGGAAATTCGTAATAAAAACTATAAGAAAAGCCGAAAGAAAAACCCTGGTAAAAAATCTGCTCAAAGCATACCATAAGCATATATATTTTAACAGAGGATCTTTTTTATGTAGGATTTACGGAGTTTATACAGTCAGAGTCCCTGGGCTCGCACCATTAGAGCTGCTTTTAATCGAAAACCTAAAAAGGCCTGACATGATTAGATTTTATGACCTAAAAGGCTCAACCCACAAAAGATCAGCCAGCAAAAAATTTGACGAAGCTTTTATTGGCCCTTTTAAGGACCGAGATTTTTTGCTGGAAAATCGAAAAATTGAGGTTTCTTCGAGACACAGGAAACACTTATTGAATGAGATCTTAAAAGATGCGAGTTTATTAATGAAGCATCAAATTATGGATTATTCAATATTATTACAAGTGTTTAGGAAGGAACAAAATGACTCGTTTTCTAGTGACAGAGAGTTTGAATGGTATACATTTGCAATTATTGACTATTTGAATCAGTATACGTTTAAAAAGAAAGTTGAGTATTATATCAGGTATATTCAGCTCGGAAAACACATAAAAACAATATCAGTGAGGCAGCCCGTTAAATATTTCAGGAGGTTTTTTAACTTTCTTACTCCCTCCATGAACGAACGAAACCATTGGAAAAATCCCTAATTTTGCACAGAACCCACTCTCAGTGAGCGGACAAACAATTTTTATGAAAAAATTTTGATATATAAGTGACAATAATCATCATGAAATCTCTATCTCTAATTCTGTTTATTTTAAATAAATTGCATTTTAAAACATAAATTTTCCAAATTAAATAAATATTTGCTTTTGCGAAAAAATACTAACCCAGAGGAAAAACGATATATATGAACTGTAATCTTTATAAATTAATTGATAAATTTATAATTTTTTTAAAATATTTTTTAATAAAATACAGTTATGATCCCCAAATAAGCATAGCCTATGTAGCATTTACTTGGAAAAGCGTTTGGTTTGACTTAAAAATCATGCCATTATAGATTTCAAAGTCTTCATTTAAATACAATCAAGTCCCATTGGTGCTAGATTTTTGGCTTCCTACGTCTCCATCCATTAAAGTCCACCCTGACACAGGATTATAAAAAACTGAGCACTGGATTTTTGAAAGCAAAGGGTCTTCGATTTTTATGTTACAATTTAAGCTTCTTCCTACCAAAATATGTGAATTCACATGCTGGGCTGCGTGGAAAGATCATACTTCTCCTCCAGCAGATCCTGTGTACATTTTTAAACTCAGCTTAGGCGGACTGCATTCAGGGGTGGAGACTAAATTGACGACTAAGAAGCTTTCGCCTAAGTTAATCAGCATGTTGTCTTTTAAAATCTATATAAAAAATACCAAAGCGTAGTCTAGCCTTACAAAGGCTCCGAAGCCTTTGGATAAGTCTCGAATTCAATAGGAATCTTTGTCTATTCTATACTTTAAATGATTATTAATATTTTAGCAAAAAAAATAAGGCATTTTTATAATAAATTCATTATAGCAAAGAATATAATAAATCACAAAATGCCTTCCTCGATGGTTTTCTTTTGTTTCTTGGTCTTTTAAAGGTATCACAAAATCATTCACAATTGCTCCATTCAGCTTTCTTTTTGAGCCAAAATATGTGTATCCGTCATTTGAGTTTCTTTTTGATCCTATCAAGCCAGTCGCTCTAATGTTTAACAGTGTTCCTTTTTCAATGTTTCCAGAATTTATTACTTTTAAGCGAAGCGATTTTGAGCTTGATAACGACTGCAGTAGCATTATGTGCTGATCTATATTAGGTATCCTGAACTCTGCTTGACTTTGGATTGATGATGGAATAAAGCTTGATCTTAATTCGGAAGGCTCTCTTAGTGTCTTATTTTTTGGGGATGCTAATGAAAATTCGCTAACTTTGGAAGCTGCAATTGCGTCACAGCAGCTGAATGCTCCACTTCCCATTTTTAAATTTATGTAGTAATAATTATTAAAAATAGGGTAAATTAGGGATTATTTAGATAGCTCTTAAAGTAATTTTATAGATATAACAGTAGTCTGCTCTGATAAATGGGATTATATTTAATCCAAAAAATATAACTGAAGTGTAATATATTAACTATTTTCTTAGATTTTTAGTAGAAATATTTGTAATGAATGGTGACTGTTGCAGTTTTATTTTGGCTAATCAGCACTGTGACAGCTAATCAAAAATGCCTAATCTCTCTCCCTTCTTGAGTGAGAAAAATATGTATGAAAATTTCTCATAGAGCACTATTAAACTTTAGGTGACTGAATTGATAGGACTTAGCTTTATAAGGTGAATAATTATTTTATTATTTTATAGCGAGATAGTTTTAGCTTGATAACGGCTAGCATTATATATTGGTATATATATTTACTATACTCAGCAATTCTTGGCTTTGAAGAGATGATGGGATAAGCTTGATCTTAATTTAGCGAACTCTATTAATATTTCGTTTTTGGAATGCTAATGAAAATTCGCTGATTATGAGGGTTCCAATTGCATTAAAAGCAGCTAAATGATAATTGTTCGTTTTATTATTCTATTATTATAAATTATAATAATTGATTCTTGCATATTGTGCTTCATTAAATGGTCTCTATATAAAACAATAGCTTCCTATGTATAAATCTTATTATTTTATTATAAAATCTATAATTAAAGTTCAGTTATTAATTAATTCTTGTTAATTTTGAGTATCCAATGGAAATTGGTGGACTATTTACAATATTCCTAATTATTGCTTTGGTAATTATTTGTGGACTTGCAACATACTATGATGCTATATATGAATCACAAACTGAAAGGATAAAAACCAAATTTATACTGACTGAAAATACTAAAAATATAACTTTTTCCTCATCTCAAAACACCAAGAGCTCTTCTTTATCAAATTCTTTAGAAATATTAAGATGCTTCTCTATTACTTCAAACTTATCAAAATTAGTTGAAATAAGAACAACTAAAAAAGGTGATAATAGCAACGTATTAAACTCCTTGAGAGTCTTATCAATTTCGTGAATTATTTCTTCTCACGTTTTTGGGTTCTATAGCCTTAGAATTTTAAGTTTAAGTTTAAATGAAATCACTTTATATTCAGTCTCCTTGCTTGAGGTCTAACTTGATTAACAGCTCTGAACAACAGTAGGTGGACCTTCCTAACCTCGAACCGTTAATATTATCAAGTCCGCTAAGATTTCTCTGATCAGTGCCAGACTCAGCACTGACCTCTTCACTTCACTCTAGACTCTCAGGAGGATCGACCTCTTTCACTAAGTCCGAGTATAAGTCACTACCTGCAGAGCAGGTCTCTAGGACCTATCTTACTGCCATTTTAATATTGTGCCTTAGAATTGTCACAAATATGATTGAACTTCCTGAAATAGCAGGGAAATTATGGGTCGCTTTTATATATGGAGGCTTTTTTGCAGTGGATTTTTTTTTCTTTTTCAGTGGCTTTTTATTAGGATATTTATTACTTACTCCCCTCTCCGTGAGCGAACAAAAAAATATTGTTTGATTTTGTTTTAATTATATAATTTTTTTTTGAAATTTAAAAAAATCTGAAAAAGCAAAAATTAAAAATTTAAATTTAAATCATAAATTTTAAAGTCACAGAATCTTTTTATATTAATTATAATTTGTATTACAAAATATATTTATCAAACAAATTTTTTATTTAAATTTTTTTTTTCGCTCACAGAGGGTGAGTTTCTATCCAAAGAATAGGTATTTTTCTAACGGTTTTGCTAGCTTACGGATTAGGGGGAGTTAATGATATAGAGAAGAAAAGAGGCGAATTAGGAGTTATGGATTGGACAATAAGAAATGTCCATAGATTTTTTAGGCTATTACCATTGTATGCTTTCTTAATGCTATTTTTTAATACAGTTTGGCCATCTATGGGCAGCGGGCCTATCTGAAGTTATATAAAAGAATACAATATAAAGCAATGCGAAGACTATTGATGGACAAATCTTTTATTTTTAATAATTTTATACCTAATGGAAACGGAAATCCATGTTTTGCAGTTGGGTGATACTTGGCAAATGATATGCAATTCTTTTTAGTAGGTCAATTATATATCTTTCTTTACTATAAGATTGCGAAGTGGCTGGCTTGGGTACTTAATATGATTATTATAATTGGAGGGGTCGCTATTGGTATCACTATCGCAGCAGAATATAATTTCAAGGCAAATATACTTGACCCGAATATGGATTTTCGTACATGGGATAGCGTTTATTATAAAAAGCCTTGAACTCGATTTCTTCCATATTTTATAGGGGTCTTAATAGGATTTGTGTATTTGAGATATACAAAACTATATGTGAACAAAGAAGAAGATACACATAATGACCCAGCTTGTACATTAATAATAAAAAATATCAGAAACACAAAATTTGGAGCTATAATTAGCTTCTGTGTAGGTCTTGCGATTATTTTATTTTTAATTTTGATACAAAGGCAGTTATATAGAGATTTGACAAATAGTAATGTATGAACATCAGGAGAAAATGCTGTGTTTATCGGAACTTGTAGACTAGGGTTTGCGATTGGTTTAGCAATGATTCTGCTGCCTTTGCTTTTAGGGAGGTTGAGGTTTATATATAAAATTCTGACCTTCAGATTTTGGGGGTATTTAGCAAAGATTTCATATGCAGTTTACTTGTGCCATATGTCAGTTATTGTTGGGTTTTTTGGAAATACCGAAGGATCGACTATAATTAGTGAAATGCTATTTGTAAAGTATTTAATTATATTAAGCTTGGCATCTTGGCCTGCCGCTTTGATTTTATGGCTAATTGTTGAAGAGCCATCATCTCTTTTAGAAAGACTATTGATGAGCAAATTAATCAAAAAAATTAAATAAATTTTGATTTTATGCAAGAAAATTAAATAAATTTTTTATTTTATGCAAGAAACTTAAAAATTTAATTGTAAAAAGATCATGATAAAATGAAATCTAATAGAAAAATCAAAAGCTCAGGCTTCAGCTTGCCATTCCACCCCTACCAAATAGCAAGCTGAGTGATAACTCTTGTCACTATTTTTGTATTTTATGCCTTAATAATTCCATTTCAAGACTCAAATGCTCAGATTTCCATGTCGATCATATATGGAAGTCTACAAGTTTTGACTATTATTTTAGGGTATATATTAACCGCGTCAAACCCAACTGATCCAATGGTATTAGAATACCTCTCCGTCAAGAAAAAAAAGTAATAGCCAAATAGAGAAAAATTCACAAAATCTTATACAAATTACTGTTCACTTTGCAGCTCACCAGTGACTGCCGATAGCAAACACTGTATGAGGTGCAATAGGTGTACAGATAAATTTGATCATCATTGTAAATGAGTCAACAATTGTATTGGGCGCAAAAATTATCATAATCCTTTTTTTAATAATTAAATAATTTTTTTCTGAATAAAAAAGTCTTATCCCTAATTGGAAAAAAAATAATTTAATAGTTTTGGATAAAAATTAGTAGTCATTTAAATATTTTTTTTGCTTTTAATCTTTGTAGTCGAGATTAACCAGCTGTTCTTTATTATATGCTGCGCTTATGAAATCCATTTAGGAATTGATAACTCTGATGATTTTGAAAATAAATGTGAAGATGCATATGGAAAAAATGCGAAAATTGTGATTTTAGTTATTATCTGATTTATGATTATTTCAAGTTTTTTGATTTTTATGGCTAATGCCTACTTGATAGGTTTCCATGTTTATATTATTTGAAATGATCTCACAACTTATGAGCTAATAATGAAGAGACGAGAAGCAAAAGGCTTAGTTGATAAAGAAGACGCGTCAGAAGAGGTAGTTGGAGAAAATTCTGACCAAAATGAGCACGATTCTTCTATAATCCAAATCATTCAGTCCGCTAAAGTGTCTGATTGCTCGATTGGTAGCGATAAAAATTCTCCATATAGAGAAAGAACCGAAGCTTAGAGGATTTCAAGCATTTTTAATATAAATAAAGAATAATGCGTTCTAAGAGAAAAATATTTTTTAAGTAAATAAAAATACCCAAGAAAATGAAAATTCATAAATTTCTCTCTAGCAGTTGAAATCAATGAGCTAAAATACATTTTTTGTATAATGCTAACTCACCCCCCCATCCTTGATCGAACGATTGACTGTAAAAATTCCTAAAAATTGGGGAAATTAACCCCCATCCTTGATCGAACGATTTTCATATCATGTAAATTTTTATATATATATAAAAATATATTATTTATCAAAAGCTTGGGAAGATGTGCATAATGAAGTTGTTTTCAGAGGCTTTGAGACGACAAAAAGCTGCGGAATCAACCATCCGAAGTGATTTAGTCATTAACATATGCTTAAAAACTCAATAATCTAATAAAATACAGATTCTTTAAAATTTTTTTTAAAAAAATTAATTTAATAAGGAGCAAATTAAAATTTATACAGTTTAAAGGGGTAACTAATAAATCAAAATATTAAAAATTGGTATTTTATGAAATAAATTAAATTTTTTGCTGTAAAAATATTATTAAATATGCTTAACCCTCTTATTTAAAAGTAAATAAAAAAAAAATATCTATATATTTTTTTATTTTATATATAAATTTTTTTTCCCGAAAAATTTTTTTTAACCCCCATCCTTGATCGAATGATGGCGAGTCGTTCGATCAAGGATGGCGGGGGGAGTAATATAAATAGAAATTCTAAAAAGAAGATATGAATGCGTTTTCACCTCCAGTAATTGTAGTCTCTAATGGAATTGACAAAAACTCAAACGAAAAATTCAAGCTCCCAATTCCAAATCGCTTAAATAGCAATTCCAGTTTCGAAATCAGTCCTTTAAATATACATGATAATGATAACTCGCGAACAAATGATATTGACGTTGATTCACTTAACAGAACTAATTCTACCACATATATGTATTTAATCGGAAGGCTCTGCAGATGCCTTGTAAGCATAAATGAAAGAAACAAAGTTGCTCCCAAAGGTAGGTCAAAGTACGAGATCAGTAGTTGTAATTTATCTGGAGTTTAAAATTAATTGTAAATAGTTTTAGTTAATTGCTGGAATTCTGGGTTATTGAGTCGTGCTTATATCAATAAAGCAGTTATATTTAGCTAGATTTTTGCTGGATGAGCTGTGGGAATTGCAGTTAGAAGCTTCAATAAAAAATTATTCAACAATTTGAGGCTTTTAAAGAATAAAGATCTATAATAAACTCATAAAGAAAAATAGAGGTTTAGGTGCTTATATATAAGCTTTATGATATATATTTAGAATAATAAATATTGACAGATTTAATAAGGTGCTGTTTATCGGCTTCAAAGCTAAATAACTTTAATAGTTATCCTCTTAAATAGTCAATTAATATAAATGTCTCAAGATATATCTAAAGAGCAGCATAGATTACTGCATATTTTGCAGTTAAACAATCTTTTGAAAGGAATCTGTTTAGGTGTTATTGTGCCTGCTCTATGGTACAACATTCTCGCTGTAACCTTAATATTAGTTACAAGCTACAAGCAGCTGATTCCAGCTAGGCGTAGCTGCATTAGAAAGCTTGCAAATAATCGGGAAACTTATGGTGTTCATGAACCGTCAATGATGCTTTTCCAAGTAAAAATAACATAGGAAAGTTTACATTTCCTTTTTATTTGTAGCTTTACTAGCAAGCTGCCTTTATTGTGTAGGATTTCATCTTGGGAATTTTTATGGGTTATGTGCTTTTTCTGCGTCCTTAGCATTACATGGGATATGGATAGGTAAGAAATATATAGGCTGTGTCTCAAAAATCGAAATTATCTGCGTAAATTCTTATTATGTTAAAACCAAAAGAGAGCAAGCTACGAAATCTATTAAATTATATAAAGGAATTGGGCTTATTTTAGGACCTCTTTTAGGATTTGCAGGGTCTTATTATTCTTTGACAGTTTCTGGCTATTTAATCGATGTTGGGACAATCCCAGGGTATATTCAAATAATTTGTGTCCTTATCATGATTATTGCGATGCTTTTCTTTTATCCATCAATTCGCTTACTCTATTTTTAAAAAATAGGAATATTCCATTTATTAGGAAAAAATGCCTTATAGAAAGATTATTAATTATTAAAAGCAAAGGAATTAGAAAATCTGAATTCCAAAGATAAAGGCACAGACCACGCCGAAACTTTCAGACACGAAACAATCACCAGCTATAGCAATTCTGAAAAAATCGTAAACCAGGTCGGAAACTGGCATTTAGCAATATTCACAGTAATGCTTCTTGGGTTTATTTTCTATCTCTCAAAATCCCTTAAAAAAGTTGCCCTCCCGATCCTATTGCTTGCAACACCTCACGAATTTAAATGTGTATCTGAGCTTTCTCTATCAGTGGACGGAGTTTACATTGCCTTTGCTATAGAAGGTTTCCTTGACACAATTGGGTCATTTTTATCATACAATTTAAACCCAGTTGTTGATAACAGATATCTGGTATTTATTGCTGTTATTTTTATAGGTGTTGGGCAAGCACTGATGATATGGACGTCTATTATCCCGACTTGGGCTTTTATCGTCTCTATGGTGCTTCAAAGCTTTGCATTGCCATTTGGGCTTGGGAATACAGAATGCTTATTTTATAGTAAAATTGGCTATAGGCCTGGCTCAGAGTATACAGTGAGCTATATGATGCTTGAACTCTTAGGGAGCTTAATTGGCCCGTTTTGGACAGTTCAAGCTTATGAAATTAAATGTGAGCTTTGTTTTACGTTTATTTTGATATGGCTGTGCTTTGCATTTTTATTACTTATCGCTTCGTTTACAGCACTGGCGTATGAAAAGAAAAAAGATCTGGTGAGAGCGTCAATGATGGGACTCAACCAATCACAAAGTGGGCTTTATAATAGGTCACAGGTGATAGAAATGAAGGACGCTGCTAAAGGAAAAGGAATTAAAACATTATAAAGTAGCTGAAAAGCCTATTTATTTTAAGAAATTAAATAAATATAGATTTCTAATGGAATATAATTTATTTTAGTATAATTTAGCTTTAAAATAACTCTAATTATTCTGAAAATGAACCAATATACTTTTAACAATTCAATAGCAAAAAGGGATTGGGAACTCAGAAAAACTCAACACCAAAGCACGATAAGGAAAATAATGAATACGTCGATAAAAAAAATCTCAGTTGTAAATGATTATCCGTATATTTCGCCACCACTTAAAAAATATCGAGAAATTATTGATGACAAATCCTTTTCTAATAGTGTCTCAACCGAAAGTTTTGAAATACTTATTTTCTTTATAAAATAAATAATTTTAATTTACCTTTATAGATTATTTATTTTGCATTTTTGATTATAAAAATATATTTTTATGACAAGAAATTAATAGAATGGACGCTGATGTTATCAAAGACGGGCTTCTAAGCCAAAATTCCATTAAAAAACTCTCCCCTGTTATAAAAAAAGTCTCATTAAGATCAGGAGTTATCAATAAAGAAAGAAAAAGAATTTCAAGCGAAAATTTGCGTCTTTCCCACCGACTTTATGATATAAAATCCGGCTATGCCGTCGAAAATTTAGCAAAAAGATACCAAACCGTAAAAAAGTACAGAAAAAACATATCAAACCCTCATGTACTTTTAGGGAAAAAAACTTTGAAAATGCGAACTATATCAAGCAATAAAGGAAGGATCCACGGGGAAAACGAAAAAGTGCGGCACGAAAGAAGCATTTCTGAATTAATTGATATAATGAGAAAAAAGGGATTATCCTAATTGATTTTTACGTTTATTAATCGATTTCATATTTGATTTTAAAAGCTTTGACCAATTTCCAATCATTCATAGTCATCTCATCTCTATAATAATCCTTCAATAAATCAATAGACTCTCTTGTAATCCAGCTTGACAGCTCATCAATTTCTTCAAAATCCCTACCTGCCTCATAAGCATCTTGCTCAGGGTTTAATCCTTTTAGTTTTATGACAACACTCCCTTGCCCAGGCCTCTGCAGCTCGATATTTTCATCATTAAGCTCAATTGATTCGACTTTTCCTATAATTAAATCCTCTTTTTCGTGGATGCATAATGGAGTGCCTACCTTTAGAACACCATCGACGACATCTACCCTTAAAGTAATGGGATCTGAATTTTTCACAATTTCAACAATTTTAAGCAGACATGGGAAAACGGCATCTTTCCCTTTCCCTTCTAGTCTTTCTTGTTTTCTTATGTCTTCTACATATTTGGTGAACCTATCGAAAAGGTGAAATATCCTGAGTTTCCTTGAGCTATGTATAGTAATGGCCTTATAAGGATATTAATAAAATTTATATAAGAAAGTATATAATATTATCAGAAATTATTTTTACCCCACACGAATCTGCATATTCCTGCGCTTCTGGGGTGATTTTTACGTCAAATGCCATTACTGTTGCATATTGTTTTTCGTTCCCTTTTTCTATTTGGGTTTGAGCTTTCATTATATCTTTTTTGAAAACTGGGCCAATATTGATGCTGCTGACAGGGATTTTAGACTGTTTTAGGAACTCTAATAAAGCTTCTAATGAGCCTACAGTTGAAGCTTGGACATGGACTCCTTTGTCTTTATTGTTGATAGATTTAAAAATTTCTGTGATTTCCTTTTGGACTTCTTCTTGAAGGCGTGGGATTTCTTCTTCATTTTTGGCTATAAAAAGAGGGGAACCTGCCATAGTGTGGTCTAAACCTTGGGCTGATATTTTTACACCCATAGAAGCTCTTAGTGCTTTATGATGGAGATATTCGCCTTTAACCCTCATTTCTCTAAGCGGCATTGGTGTCAATAAAGCTCTAACTCTTGTAGAAATCGGTCCATTAAACCCAGATACAATAATATTATCATCTTCTTTTATGACCCCATTCATTAAAATCACATCAATTGTAGTCCCAAGCCCTTCAATAGTTTTCACTTCCATAACAGTCGCTTCTAATTTTGGCTGATAAATAATGCTACTCCTCAGCTTTGTCTGCGCAATATTCAGAATCAGTCCCAACATATCCGGAATCCCTTCTCCTGTAATCGCACTTGTCGGGACTAAGCTGATATATTCCTCAGGATCAGGATTTTCATAATAGAGTGCAGCATTATAGCCTTTATGGTTGAATTCTAAAATAGTTTCCTTAGCCCTCCTCATAAATTCGCTTTGAACATGGCCGCTTTGTTTATTAAAAGTAGTCAGAAATGCTTCATCTTTGCTTGGAGACCACTCATAAAGCCTATCAATCTTGTTAAGCGCGACAATAAAAGGAATATTTTTGGTTTTAAAAATTGAAAGAGACTCGATTGTTTGGTTTTCGAGGCCATGCATTATGTCGACGACGAGGATGCCGATATTGCAAAGAGAAGAGCCTCGGGATCGAAGGTTTGAAAAAGATTCGTGGCCTGGAGTGTCAATAATGAGTAAGCCTGGGACGTCTATTGATAAGGAGAGATTTGGGAGCTTCTGGGTAAGGGTTTCGATAGCGTCTGCAGGGAACATTGTGGCACCGATTTGTTGAGTGATTCCACCAGCTTCGGAGGCTTGGACATTCGTGCGTCGGATTTTGTCGAGAAGTTTGGTTTTGCCTGTGTCAACGTGTCCTAATATGCAGACAATTGGAGCTTTGTATCTTATTTTAGCTTCTTCAATTTTCTTTTCTTCATTAGTCCCGTCAGAATTTTCACTGATCGCCCTTGATTTTTTCCGTTTTGGTAATTTTTCAGATACTAAGTCGTCTTCTACATCTTCCCCTTTATTCTCTTCAATTTTTACTTCTTCTACAGGCTTTGGCTTAAACTGCTCTCTTTTCTTTCTATTTCTCCCATCCGGTAATCCCATAGGTGTTACAATGTCACTCGTTTTGACTAATCCCAACTCTAGAAATCTCTTTTTAGCTTCTTCATCTTTTCTATCGTTTTCTATTTGCTGCGGAGTCCTATAGAGCCCCAGCCTTTTCATTTCCTGTTTTTTTTCTTTTCTTTCCTTTTTGCGTTTCTCAATTTCTTCTTGTCTATGACGCTCCTCTTCTTGTCTTTTCAATTCTTCTTCAGCTTCTTTTTGTTTTCTTAAAGCTTCTTGCTGTAATTTTTCTTCTTCTTCGTGCTCTGCTTCTATTCTTGCCTGCATTGCTAGTTTTGCGACATTTGAAGGTTTTTTGCCTTTGCCCTGCTTGGTCTTTTTCTTAGATTCCATTTATGAAAGATATGAAAATTATAAACTGAGTTGGCAATTAGATAATAAGAAATGGAATGTAGAATAAGCTCTCTCAGAGAACTTTTCAATGCAATTTTATTATTTTTTTCCTTGTGGGACGTTATTAAGTTTTACAATTGGTGAAGGCGCGAACATGGACCCTTGGATTTTTAGGATAATTAGGCTGGTCGACTTAACTCTTCTGAGAAAGGATACCCTTAGGCGGATGTATGAAGAAATTGAGTTGCACAGAAATTCTTTTTTATTAATAAAAAGAGCATTTCATAAGTTTACAATTTTTGATTAAAATTAATTCAGATAGAGTATTTTAGCCAAGTTAAATATTTTAAGATTATAATATAATCAGTTGCGCTAGATAATATAAATACCATAGATCTCATTCCAAAGCAACTTAATTTATGCCTTAATCCATTAAATTCTTGCAATTCATTTCTTCTCCAATGCAGCAAAACTCATAAAAAACAGCCAAATCTTATACATTTCTCATATAATCAATATTCCCCCAAATACCTGCCTTAAAAGCCTATTTAATTCAAATTTAAACTGCTAAAAATTAATTATAATTTATGTGGCTAGATATGTATGACATAAATATATACAATGATATCAAAAATGCTATTGAGAAACTCCGGCAGCCTTAAATCTTTAACCAGGGGTGGTGAGCCTTTTATTCAAAAAGAATTGGATTATGGCGCCCACAACTATACCAAGCGCCCTATTTTAGAATGCTCTTATTATATAAAAGCTGTCGCAGATAATTAAAAATGAGCAAATTTCGTAATAAAACCTAGATTTTTCACAAAATTTATTATCTCAAGGCACACGCTAAAAGCGTGCCTAATAAATATCATCCCCTTCCAGTCGTTCTTCAGCGCGGCCAAGGAATTTACGTATGGGACATCGCAGGCAAACGGTATATGGATTTCCTGTCTGCGTACTCTGCCGTGAACCAAGGCCACTGTCACCCTAAAATAGTCCAAACAATGATAGACCAAGCCCAAGTCCTCACAATAACTTCTAGGGCTTTCTACAACAACCTTTTAGGCGACACTGAAGAGCTTCTCTGCAAAACTTTCGGCTACCAAAAAGTCCTTATGATGAATTCAGGCGCTGAAGCTGGCGAGTCTGCTGTTAAAATTGCAAGGCGATGGGGTTACCAAGTCAAAGGAATCCCTGACAATCAGGCTAAGGTCATTTTTTGCACTGGAAATTTCTGGGGTCGAACTTTAGCTGCTTGTGGCTCATCTGATGACCCTGACAGATATAGGAATTTTGGGCCTTTTGGAGGGCTTAATTTTCATTTGGTACCTTATGATAATATTGAATCTTTAGAAGAAGAACTGAAAAACCCAAATACAGCTGCATTTATGATGGAGCCAATACAAGGGGAAGCAGGTGTTGTGGTGCCAAGCAAAGGGTATTTGACAAAGGTAAGGGAATTGTGCACAAAATATAATGTATCCATTTTTCTATTAAATTGTGTTAGAATTTATTAATAATTTTGCATTAAAATAAATAAAGAATACTTATGATCGCTGACGAAATACAGACAGGCATTGGAAGGGCTGGGAAACTTCTTGCAGTCGAATGGGAAGGGATAAAGCCTGACATTGTGACTTTAGGAAAATCATTATCAGGCGGCCTCATGCCTATAAGTGCTGTGCTTGCTGATGAGTCAGTTTTGCAGGTTTTAGACCCAAATTCGCATGGCTCTACTTTTGGTGGGAATCCTTTGGCTTGTAAAATCGCTAAAACTGCCCTTGAAGTTGTCTTTGAAGAAAATTTGATTAATAATTCAAGAGAACTAGGAGAAGTTTTTAGAGCTGAGTTCAAGAAACTTGAAGGGGGATTTGTAAAAGAAGTCAGAGGAAAAGGGCTTATGAACGCTTTAGAAATTTCTACACCTAGTGGAGCTTGGGAATTGTGTGAGAAAATGGCAGAAAAAGGGCTGCTGGCTAAGCCAACTCATGGGAATATTATTAGGTTTGCACCACCTTTGGTGATTAACAGAGAGCAGCTATATGAAGGAATCAGTATTATATATGATTCAATAAAAGAATCACAATAATCAAATTCTTAAATAATCAGAAATTATAAAAGAAATTAATTATAATAGAATTAAGGCAAATTAAGTCTTTTTTGTAGCCTCGTAATGCCTATAGATTGGATGGCAATTGGGTAAGATCTAGCGAAAAATAGACATCTTTCTTTGAGAATATCTGAAGACAGTTTAAGTGTAATTATTGTCAATAATAACTGTTAATTGTGCAGGATTTTCTGAGGTTCATAAGAAAAGGTTCATGCCATGGAGATCTGGTGAAGGTTGGCTATTTTCTATAAAATTCAGTTAAATAGATGATGGAGTAGAGGAGCTGGAGCATTTAAAGGGTCTCGAGGATCTACGCAAAAAAAGCTGAGAAAAGGTGGCTTATTGGGCAGACTTTGGGCTAAACAGCCCTGGAGTAGGCTGGTCTTTTTGAGAAGAACCAAATAATAATTGAGAATCCATTTAATAATATTTATAAATACTCTATTAGACAAATAAGTATCTTTATTATTAAAACCCTTTAAGGCTTTAAAAGATCAATCTGCTGATTCACCAGAGATATGCTCTTTTTCAGTATTTCAATCCTTTTTAAGTCCAAATGTCCACTGCTTACCAATTTATTGAATTTTCTTTTGAATAGCATATCTGTAAATGATGTTATTTTGAACCCTTCTTTATTTTTCATAAAAAACATATAGCCTAAAAACATCCAGCTTGCCCCAACTACATAAGAAACTGGCTCCATCACATCTCAGCCGTATAAAATAAAAGTTCCATACCCAATAATTCCCCATTGAGCTATTAAAGTAGTCAATCCTCCGTAAATCACCAGTTTCGCATAATGATGGGATATTTCTTCAATTTCTTTTAATTTCTTTTCTAAAGGCTCCAATTCGATTTCCATAGACGCGATTTGGGATTTGAGGATTTCGATGTCGGATTCTCTTGCAGCTTTATCTTCTTCAATCGCAGAAGCTGCTGCAGCTTGTAAATCGCTGTATGTGAATTGATTAGGGAGTGAGTTGGTAAGTCTTTCTAGGTATTTGCTATACTTTATTAACTCCTTTCCTTTAAAGTAAGCAGAAAAATTATTTTTTAAAAATTGTTTTTGATTAATTCTTTACTCTGGAGTAAGAAAATTTACATTATCGATAGAAAATTTATTATAATATTTTAATGAAAAGAGAAATGTAGCTAAAATTTATATAAGCTATTTTAAGAGAAAATGATAATAATTCTAGCATCATTAAAAGAAATCCCAGCTTCTTTGCACAATCCTAAAAATTCTTCTTTTCCTCTTATAAATTGACCAATTCCAGGATAAACATGATAGCTTTTATTGTCAATTGATATATTGAATGGCTTTTTCGTAATTTCTCCTAATGTAAGCGATTGAGGTGCTTCTTTATCCGAAAATAAAAGCTTGACTGATTTTATAGCATTATCTCCCAGCTTGATTTCTTGGATCAAGTCGCCAACAGTTTTATGAGACTCAAGAACAAATTCTTGGGCTTGAGACGATAAAGCCAGCTGTAATCGTGGAGGAAATGTAGGAGTTAATTCTAGTGACGAAAATAACCGAAGACTTCTTCTAACTCTCTTTCAGATCAAGCAAAATATACTGATTAACTAATTTTATAGTAATATGTATATATAATTTTTTTTAAATATTATTACTTTTGAATTCCATCACCTAAGAAGGCGCCATTCTGATAGATGATTAATAAAAATTATTCTTTTTGTTCTGTTAAACAGTATCGATTCTAAAACATAAAATAATAGTAAAATTACAAAAATCAAATCCAAAAATCCAGCAAACTAAATGGGTAGTAAAATATCTATCTTTGAGATGAGTAAGCATTTAATTTTTTATTTATTTCATGGCTAATGAAATATGAACTACTGCTATAAATGAGAAGGAATAGATTTTGATATTTTGATAGTTTGGTATAAATATTATAAAAAAATAAATATTTTGCAAGTATAGGTTAGGCTAAGCTATTAAAGTTAGGTGTTAGCCATATTGGCGACGCAGTCATCAAAGACCTCCCATACGGGAGGTTCTACCGCTTTTCAACTTCAGCTCAGAGGGTCTATCCCCAATAATGGGAGCCACTTCTGGTACCTTCTGTCTCCTCCTTGTGGCTTTAATCTTGAGTGGGTGGTGGATTGTGGATTTCTGGGATCTTGCTGCAGGCGATTGGAGTAGCTTGATTCCATGGATCAACTCCTTAGAGTCTATCGGGTGCCAAAGCATCTTCCCTCAACAGCTACAGACAAGCAAACAAATTAGTTAGGACTTTAAGCTAAGTTAATCTTCCTCACATCTCCCAAGATAAAACAAACTAAGGCGAAAATTCCATCGTCGCAGCGTTGGACAAAACCTCGGACCCTAGCCTGATAACCATAGCGAGACCGCTTGCTGCTATTCCAATACCATCGAACCCATTTCTTCATTCTCAAGAGGCACTTCCCAGGCTGTTATGGTTGAAGCTCTAGACCGTCCTTGTGAGAAAAATAAGTTCGCCAACCCCTGATCCACTCTGTTGACCCGATGACGCCACCATATTTCTCCCCAAGTAATGATTATATGAGCTACAGGAAAATACTCTCCTGTGATCTGGGCCGAAACCTTCAGTTTCTGGGTAGAGGAATACCCATGTGTCCTTGGATCCAAAAGACTTTATTGAGCACCTCCATTTCCAACCACAGGAAAGCAGCCAAAACCTACCCAGGTACACATCTCTTAAGCCTGCGCTTGATTTTTGATTCGAGTCCGTCCCAGTTCGCCATAGCCATAAGGTCTGGACCGTTGCGCCAAGGGCAGGTTGACACATGTCACCATTTTAATGGATATTCGCAAGTATAGGTAAAGTCTATTAATAGCCAGATATTGACTTAGGGATGGAGAGCTCATCTCTACAGTTGACTGGTCCTTGGCTGATAGAATGACTGGAGATATGGTGAACTATAAGAGACTAATTGCCAACTTTCCAGTTGGTTTGACCAATCTGGGTTGGCCCACCAACTGGAGAGAGGAGCTCTCCATCCCTAAGCCCGTATAGTATTTCTCGTCTTTCCCTATATGCATATTTTGATAATTTAAAATCATTTTGTAGGTTATGGCATATTACGACATAAAAGAAAAAGAACACAGAATTTATATATTTAACTTATTAGCAAGAAATTGCAATCTTAATCTTATTTTAAAATGCAAAACATTAAGCTAAAATTCTCTCCGATAAATATAAACTCATGCCTTTCTTTAATTTGTGTTAAAATTCTTTTTCAATAATAAAATTTTTAAAGAGGTCTATTCCAAAGGACTATTTCTATTTTTTAAAATAGAATTATCACGCCTTAATATTAAAAGAGAATAAATTCATTTATTAACAAATATTCAATAATTTTTATTCTAATAATCCGCTTCTATTTATTAAATCAAAGAATTTCAAGACTATTTTCTGAATTTACATTTAAAACATGGCTTTTGTCTATAATTTTGGCATTAATATTGCAAAATAAAATAAAATAAAAATAAACGAAATTCAAGAAAAATGTGTATAAAATTCTAAATTTAAATAATGATTAATATGGATGCCATTTTTTATTACAATAGCGAGCACTGCAATTTTTAGTCACAAAATTCTCGCGCCAATTTTTTTATTTCAATAAAACCCATAGAATAGGTTAAACTAAAGATAGTTGTTAATTGATAAATAGATTATAGAGTTAAAGCATAGCGATTATGAATATAGATTTCAACTATGGGGCATTATAATTAATTTTTAATAAGTCTTGGGATCATAAAATTGAACAGTGAAGAGCGACCCTGACGCGTGTCTTTATGTATATATAAAGGGAGGATAAGTTTCGAAGAATATCTCAAGGGCTGCAGTCTCTCCAGTTGAAAAGGGTCTCGAAGGGGTGGATATGCTGGAGTTTAGGCTTGGGAATGAAAGTTCTCGGCAAAATCCCCTATGATTTCTGATCTAAGAGGAAAATATCTCTCTACCGAGAAATCGGAGCTTTCGGTCGGGCTCAAAGCCTTCAGATAGTCTATCCCAGATCTCATTGCATCCAATAGGTGCGCACTATAAATACACATCATCTTCTAATCCACACTAAGCCATTTCCTCTAGCAACCCTACCTCCATTTTATAATATCTCAATAAACCCAATCTCAAACCTTTTCGCCTTCTTTTTCTTCCTGGTCATATTTTCCACCCAATTTTCAAAATCTTCCAAAATTGCATTTTGAGCCAAAATAAGCTTAGGGGAGCCAATTACTCTCTTATTAAGCAATTTAAATTATGGAAGGCCTCAGAACTCGAAAGCGAAAAAACCCAAACTACGATTTCGTCCCAAAAACTAAAAAGCTCAAAGTCATCAAAAATTCAATCGAAGTTTGCTGTTTGAAGTGTTCCACACTGTACAATAAAGAAGATGAGCACTTCTGTCAATGTAAAACAGGACTCATTAACATAGGAAATTCTTGCTATCCCTTTTTAATAAATAATTTTTAAAATAAAATCCATGAAATTCGCCTCATTTTTTAATGATATATTCAGTTATTTTTAATATATATAAATTCAGTCTTTCAAGTTTTCGCTGACCTGATGGTTCCTCTCTATATTACTTCAGACTCACAGCTAGGCTTAATGATAAAAAGTTTGCGTTCATATTCTGAGCAGCCTATTTCTACTGAAATTGTATTAACAGAACTTGACCATTTATGGGAACATAAAAATGTCCAGGAAGACGCACATGAATTTTTTATAGCTATGCTCGCAGCTTTTAACGGGTCAGTTTTTCAATTTTCGACGCAGTCCGAGTGTTTTTGTGAGAGCTGCAACTTGAGTTTTATCGGGGATTTAAAAGAAGATATACATTTTTACCTTAAATTTGGATTTTTTATAATAAAAGTAAGTAAAATTATTATTAATGTTGTATAGAAATAATACTTTTCATATGATGATTGATGGATCGACCTTACAAGAACAAATAAATGGAAGCATGGAAGAAATTTTAGCTGACTGCCCAAACTGCACATGGCCAAAACTTACGTGCTACAAAACAATAATAAAACCTCCTGAAATCCTTGTGGTAAAAATGAACAGGTTCCAATTCAACCAGACCACCGGAAATGCAAGCAAAGTGTCAAGTAAGGTAGAAATCCCACAAAATGTTGAAATCGGGACTAAGAGGTATAGCTTATCTGCAGTGATTCTGCATAAAAGCAGATCATTAAGATACGGGCATTACACTACTTATTTTCATAGGAAGAAAATTTTAATTGACGACGAGGTGGTTTTTTACAACAAAACACTGAAGCTGGACCATGCTCATTTTTACATAGCATTTTATTCATAAGATATTTTAATTCATTTGGGCTAATATAATTATCTATATTAATTTCTCATTTTTTAAATTTGTTCTAATAAAAAATATTAATTTTCAATAAAATTAATTTTTTTAGGTATAATTAATTTTGATGGAGAAGTTTATTGTACATTTATCATGAATTTTAAAAGATGGTAATCGTCGGCGCTTATGTTGAAAGTGGGGACTTTCAAATTGACGACGATACAATAATATATTCCTCACAGAACATGCAGATAAGTGTGACTGTTGATTTTGTAGGAAGACTTGACACAATTAAAAACATTGCGATAGCGGCGATTGAGTCAGTTTGCAAAACTGGTGAAAGCGCAAGTATTATTGGGTGCGGCTTGAACTTTGAACAATTATTTAATTTACTAGATTCCGACTTATCTAGGCTGTTTCCAGCTCGATGCACCTTAGTCAAAACAGGAAGATTATCTCATATGAGATTAAAAAAAGAATGGCTCGCAGACACTAGTCACGACGCTCTTAAAGAAATAACGAAAATTCATTCAAAATCGCCTCTGGGGATCATCTTATGGCAGCTTTCTAACACTTTCTTAACAAGCTCTCCTCCATATCTTCAGTTAATTCCAGTTATGCCTAAACTCTCCATGAGTCTTGCAGATTTACCATTGCTGAGCCCACAGCCAACTTTGACTATTTTATGCTGGCTTAATGAAATTATGGCTTTGCAGGTACTTCACTTTGTGGGGAAAATAAATAAAACTTTAAGGATCAGTAATGGGCCGACAAGAATTGGACAATTGTTAGAAAAATATAAGTCACAGCTGAAGCAGCTTGACCAGCTGATTTCAGAGTCCCCGAAAACTATGAATAGGCTGTCATTGGATAATATGGAGCTTGGTGAGCTTTTTCAAGACACCCGGACGAATTTTCGTGATGATTTAAGATCGGTGTAATAAGGCACCACATATGATTAATAAGATTTAACTATTAGTAAGCTAATAGTTTAATAGTAATTTTTTTAGCTGTATTTAAATATATGATTTATTTTAAATTATATAGAATTTTGAATTTTTGATGAGATTATGGTAATTTGGATAAATGGAAGAATTATTTACTCTGCCCTTTAATTATTTTTAGGTAAATAACCTTTCTTGGAATTGGAAAGAAATTTTTGAACTAATTTTAAGACTAAAGGAGTTAGAGAAGACAGCCCACCTGGAATTAGACTTATCGATTCAATTGCAATTTTAGGTCTCACATTAAAGTCCTTGCGCAGTAATTTTTACCTAGATATGTTTTTAGAAGGGAAGCAGTCAGGAACTCCAGAAGTGATCGTTCAGCTCCCACCAACCTCAAATACAGTGACAACAGGGCAAATAAACGTAATTTCCACCTAGATGATCTTCACAAGCCAAACTATTAGTCTAGAAAAAACTCAAGGCATGCCAAAATATTTCTCAACAACAATTACAAACGAAAAAGGAATTTTTACACATTTTCATTGTCTCATTACATATGAAAAAATATGTTTTTTTGTATATAAATAAATACTTTTTTTCTATTTTTTTAAAAAATAAATTTTTTTGGCTGATTAAAGGCAAATTTATCCATTTCCTTATAAATCCACACATAATTGAGATGTCAAAAAACAGACTTTACAAGCCTAAATTTTTTGATTTTATCCCACGAGAATATCCATCCCCACCAAATAATTTTGAGGACTATTACGTCCCAATAGCTTTATGCTTAATGACTCATAGCAACTATATTGATTTATTTCGAAATATTTTAGAATCTTTATATCTCCACACTTTAGATATCCTTCAAAACGAAAATAAAGAAATTTCCCGTCTGCTCAGCTCTACAGAATTTATGAAAACCTGCTGCTTTTTGCTTAATGATACCATAATTCCTCCTCCAGATGTACAAATTAACCTGCATATAGGAAAAGACCAAATAGCGATCCCTATCGAGATTTATTCCCGCTTATCCCACAATGAAAGTTGTGTAGCTGTCCTTATCGATTTAATTGATATAAGAAACGTCATTGAATTTTGAGAAAGCATTCTGCTGAACAAGCATGCATTTTTATTATCCTGTAATGAATATTTGTTATATTTGGTATTAGAAGCGTTTAAAATTTTGCTTTTTCCTATGAAATGGACGTTAAGCTATATCCCTGTTTTAGCTGAAGGAGGAGTTGATGTGCTAGGAATACCAACTCCTGTGCTTATAGGGATTAATAGTGACCATATAAGTGCTGAAGAAGCTATAGAAGCTGACGACTCTGCGACGATTTTAGATATTGACTCAAATATATTATATACTTCAGAAAAATCAGTGCTTTGTGATTGTGTAAAAGCAAATATTTCGAGAAAAATCCAGCTTGCGAAAGCGTATTATTATGTGAATAGTGATAGATTGAGTACGTTTAGAATGACAAGTTTAGAAGAAAACCTGGAGGATAAGCTGTTTGTGAAAACTGCTAGAAAATTGCTGGAGACTTGGGATGACACTGAAAGAGACCAAATTTTTGTTTCGCTGATTCGGCATGCATTTTTTAATGAATTTATTGTAGGGATTAGCAAGTTTTCAGATTTTACGTATTTGGATACTCAAGATAATAATTGGAAAATTCATAAGCAGCTATTTTTGGAAAAAGTAAAAAATTGTACTTCTAAATGTACGATGACGAATTTTTGGGGACTTTTTTTATACAGTGATTGATTGAGCTCAATTTTTATAAATTTGGTATTAATTTAAGGTTTTTATTAATGAAATGCATTATAGATTCAGTCACATTTAATCAATTTTTAGATTACTATGAAAAATTCGATGAATCTCTGCTTGACCAATTTTTGAACATATTAGAATCCATCCGCAAAGAAGACTATAAAATTTTCACAAATAAAAAATGCTATACCTTGGATCTTCAATGTGAAATTACCTCAAAACAATTTTACGAAGGCATTGAAAAAAAATTATCATCATTTGACCCCTCTGATTCTGCTCAAAAATTCGCAAAAAATTCCTGCCTAGAAATGCTGAATGAAATAAAAGAAATCTTTGCATATTATCATATGCATTATGAAAATCAATATTTTTCAGGAATTCCGCTTAAGAAGACAAGGAGTTTATTGGCTGGGTCACCAATTAGTACAATTGAGGCAAGTTTTGCTGATGTGTACTATGGGGAATTTGGAATAATTCAGATGATACAAACATTAATACAGCCTATTATGAAGAAAAAAGATTTTCGGAATTTTTGCACAAGTGAAGAAATTATTATGGATAATATTATGTATATCTAATTAAAATAAATAAAGACATTACTATTATTATATAAAAATGTATGATAGAAATACTTCTATTTATTTTAATTAGGCTTATGATATTAAGGTCTCAAGCCAATGAGAGCCAGTGGTCGTTAAATTTTTGTATTTGCTAAAAAAAGACAAAAAATATACAAATTTTCAGCAGTTGGCTGAACTTTGTATGCATATAAATCTGCTTGAAACAGAAAGGCTATACTTATTTAGTATAGCGAAGTCATAGCATTTTAAAAATATTTTCTTTTTTAAAAAAAGTAGCTAAAATTAATAGGTATACCTCGACATCATGCTTGCAAAATAATAGAAAAACTCTACACAGAAGACCCAAACAACTTAATCCCATTTTCTGAATCCCACGGCAAGCTAAAACAGCTAGCAGAAAAATATAAAAGATCAAGAAGAAGTATGCCTTTTGAAGCAAGACCATCTACCGTTGAAAACAGTGTCCAAACAAATCCTTCAATTTATAATCACAGATCAACTGAAAGTTCTTCAAAAAATAGAAAAAGTAGAAGCACAGAAAGGTCAAAAACACTAGGTAGTACCATAAGTCTTATAGAGAGAAAAGGGAAAAGAAAAAAAACTGATCAATCAAGTAAAAAATTGAATAATTATTAATATAAAAATGGGAAATTGTTTTAGTGGACGCACTGATAAAGATGAGAAAAATTCAACGACATCTGCAGGATCTGCAAAAAAAGAGCCTGAAAAGAAAAAATGTAAGCCGAAGCCTGTAAGTAACTACCAAAGACCTTGCTGGACAGGTTGACGCTAGATCAGAAGATTGGAATAAAAGATCAAGTGAGTCTGTTATTTAAAGGTAGGATAATAGATGAGATCTTTAATATATGCTAAATATATATAATATGCTGAAGAATTTCAATTTAGATTATTGTCTTATAAAGAGATTAATTTCCATAAGAATTTTGCATATTTATTAATATGTGGTTATAATTAATATAGAATTTATTCATGAAAATTGCTAAATTAAGTATTTCTTGAGGATTTTTTGTAATTTTTGATAGGCTAATAATATCTCTAAAATTCAGTATTTTAAATTACCGAATATATTTTTATAAAAAGAATTTTATGGACGAGATTTTTTCATCGAAAGAATAGATTAGTGTTTGAAAATAATTAAAATAGTATAAATATTTAGAAATATATCATTCACAATATATATATGTAATTGAAAATAAAAAATTATTATAGGCTACATGTTTTGTGCAGAGGAAAGAAAAGAGTGTAATTCATCTTCATCCTTAGGTGGACATAGAAGAGGAAACCAGCAGACAACTAACTAAAGCAAAACCAAGGAAAAACTCACAAAAATCTTAAAGAAGAAGATGAAACTAGAAAAAAGATTCATGATATAAGGCCAAGTGAATTTATTATTTCAAACATAGGGCAATAAATGAGGTCTTTAGCCCTCTAAAACTTTATTATAATTGATTTTTTATTATCTTATTGAGAAAATATGTGACTTTTTTACTATGATGAATTTGGCTAAATCCCCATTGGTGAGCGAACTAAAATATTTTGTTTGCTTAGAGATGAGGGTTAATTTTCTTTTATTTAAAAAATTATATAGTAAAATGTTTATTCGAAATTTAAAAATATTTTAAAATGAACTAATTTTAAAGCAATATAAATTTAATTTGTAAATTTATGTTTTAAAATGGGAGCTGCTAAAAATTTACAGCAAGAGATTTCATTATACAAATTATTAATTATATATCAAAATATTTTTCATAAAAAATTTCATATTTAAAAATTTTTTGATCGTTCACAGTGGGTTTTTACCCCAAAAAAAGGGATTTTTCCAATGGTTTTGTTCGCTCAAGAAGGGATAGTAAGGAAAAATTTAATTTATCAATTATAAATATTAAAGACATTTTATGCAGAAACAATCTGGCAAAAATTAATTCATTTTACTATAAGTTTTCAAATAATGATATAAGAGATATAAACATATTTTAAAAAATGAAATTTATCTTGTTTTAATTATAAACTCACCCATTTAAAATAATATTCCAAATGCCTCTCTACCTTAATAAGATTTTATTAACAATAAATATCTTTGTTTTCAAGTGAATTTATTGCTTGCCCATTTATTGCTTCATAATAACATAATAAAATGTTAAACTATAAAATAACAGTGATTTGGATATGAAAAGTAAAAACAAATGCTCGAAAATGCTCACCCTCCCTCTGTAACCTGTAAAAATTTTACTAACTTACGATTTTTTTAAATTTTAAATTAAATTTAAAATAAAATTTAAAAAAAATAAAATGTAATTTAATCTTATGATTTATTAGCGATCTAAAATAATAGATCTACCGAAGATTTCATTTTATAATCATCATGAACAAAAAATTTTTGCTTGTTTGACAGACTGATTTTTCGAAAAAGTAGAAATTTTCAATGGCTTTGCCTGCTCACAGATTGGAGAGTCAGAAGATTTTGCTCCTGAGCCTTGCCTTGCATCATTAAAAAAGACTTGCTAGACAAAGATCCAAAGGAGCTTCCTACAAATGGAAATGCTCATGTTAATACTTTAGAAATTTCAAATAACTACAGAGATGCTGACCAGAACCAAAAATTCAAAGAAAACCAAAAAAATCTGGAATTTTCCCAGCTGCCAATCTGCACAACAAGCTTTACAAATCAAATTATTATCAAAAATAAAGAAGAAGAAAATAAATCATTAGATTTCAGCGAAGAGAATAATTTTTCGGTTCGCCTAGATTTCGAAAGTATTGGTTCATTTGGAGCTAGCCCTATTCAGCTATGCGGAGAAGATGATAGTTTTATATCTGAGTTCCACTTCAGCTCAAAGGCAAATTCTCCAATAAAGGATCAAATTAAAGCTGAAAATTCTCCATCCCTTAAAAAATCAGAGTCATCTTATCATACCCCAGAGCCAATTGTCCAGAATTTTGTCAGGAGTGATACACCTCACACTGAAAGAGTCACCAGAAAAATGCCAAAATTGCCACCTCTTACCCCTGACTTGTTTCAAATAAAAGCAAGGCAGTTTAGAAAAGGATTTAGATACGTATTAAGAGAAAGGAAAAATAAAAGTGAGACCAATGCGGCAGCAACTGAGCTAGAAACTGATGTTGCTGTAGCTTAATTTGGAAGTTTTATGGATCTTATTCACATTAAATGTATAATAACCTTGAATATTTATATTTTTTTCAAAAATTAGTTAGTTTCTATTAGCGTGAAAAATGTAATAAACCCACCTATTGAGAAAAATAGCAAAATTATCCCTGCACATTTTTTTATCAAATTTTCATTTTTTGTTGGGGAATTTATGGTGTCAAAAATTAAAAAGCTTATAAGGAGCCCAAATAAAGCGCCTCCTATATGCCCAAAACTATCAGTAGAACTTGATGGCTAAATAGAAATTACCATAACAAGGTTGATGACTATTAATATTATGACCCAAATCAATGAGTTTATCCTGTTAGGATTTCCTTCTAAACTTGTCCAATTTAACACTATTCAGGCCAAAATGGCAGTTGTGAGCCCAAAAATAGCAGTGGATGCCCCTACAGCTAAACTTAAAGGTGAAAAAAGAGATGAAACTAGTATTCCTCCTATTCCAGAACCAAAATAAACAATTATTGTTTTCCATAACCCAACAGTAGCTTCAACCCTAAATCCAATAATAATCTGCTAATGTTAATGTTAGTTAAGATTATAGAAAAGCTCCCTGAGACCTAAGGCTGGAGGTCAAAAAGCCACATCTTCACAATCGCTCCATAGCTTGCTTGACAGTCCGAGTACGGCTCTTCTGTGTTAGTCCTCAAGGACGAGGATTTGAGCTCGCTATCAGTGAGTCAGAGACACTGGGCCACTATGCTGGCTCAGCTTACAAAAAAAAATTTCGAATAATTGAATTTTCTGGTCACCTATCTGTCAAGTTGGAAACTCAAAGCCTAGGATGCAATTCCGATATCCCACTGGTAAAAGTTTCCGATTGACCAGGAGGAACTTTACTGTGTTGCTGGGACGTCCCTTTCCGGCCTTGAGCACCATCTTCTCTCCAGAGGTAAAACCTTGATATGGAATGAGCTGCGGTAGGCTTAATCAGACATCGCACTTTACCAATCTAAGTAAAACATACCGGATGCACATTACCGAATGCCATCCTCTCTTCCACAATGTCCCAGGTCTTAGCCGGCTTCAGGAGTTAAGATGTGGGTTGTTTTGCCACGCCACTTTACTCTATATTCCAATAATAACTTGCATAAGCATATTAAATATTAAATGTGTGAGATTTGCATGTAAAAATACAGGAGTTAAAAATCTTCATAATTCATAATGATTCTTCATTTTGTCTGTGTTCTTCTCCCCAAATAAGTCAAGAGATTCAGAACTTGGCTTTAAAAAAGCATTTGAGTTATAATAGCAGACGACTGTCAGAAAATATATAAAAATCTGTACACAAGTGATAGTAAACACAAAAGATTTAATCGTGAATGAAGGACAAAAGAATAATCTCAGCATGTCAAGAAATGACTCCTTACGAGCTTGTTGGGATGTACCTAACTCAGGACTTTCTCCAAGAATTGGGTATTTTTGTAAATTATTACTTCTTATAAGTCTTTGCCGCTCTCTATCGTTGCCTTGGTCTCTATTTAAATCTCTAAAGCTCCGAATTCATGACATTTTTATGACCAGGGCAGTAGTTTTTGAAATAAGTTAATAATTAGAAAGTTGATTATACATTAACTATATATCAAAATATAGATTTATCCGATTAGGCAGTCAATTAATTTTTTTTATTAATTATGTTGCCATATATAAAAGTTTAGGTAAGTGGCAAATAAAATCCACAGTAAATAAGGAGTCATGAGATATGAGACTTTTCTAAGGTTTTGATAAGCCAAATAAATAATTAAGCTAACAGCGACATCCATAATCACTATAACTAAAAGTGAGCAGCCAGTCAAATGAAAAGAAAAAAACAAGGGCGTCCAGCTCCAGTTCAGAATTAGCTGCAGCACGTATAATTCCTTGATAAGCTTGATCTTAGGGAACAATGGTGCTTTCCAAATCATCCAGCCGCATATAGCTATCATTGTATACGTTACATTAATTACTCAGGCATTTTAAGCGTCTTTCCTCTTCAGGATGATTTAGGCATGTATAAGCCCATCCTTTTAACTCCCAACCGGCGACGTCAGCGGCCATCTTGTTTAGCAAGGGTTTCAGAAGACACTCTCGTCAGACCAGAAGGTCAGCACTAGCCGCGTTGCCTCGCCCGAACTTGACTTCTGCGTGTGTTTCACCTAAGGGTCACCCTACTCGGGTGTGTCAAGCAGATGAACCATATGTCTCTTAATACTTAACCAAATAAATACCCTATGCAGTATTCCATATTAGTGTTGCGGATAAAAGTCCATGTGGAGAGCTAAACCTCATAATAATAATAAAAGCGAAGGGAGGAATAGTCCTCGGAGAGAACTAATTCCGCACTGAGCCATTTTATTATCATGTTATCATTGTGTACAAAGTTGTTCAAGCAATCGGAAACACAATATTTGGTGGCGTAAGAGGGGTATATATTAAAATGGCGACGGCGAACCAGCCCTTTTTCTTAACACCTGTAGCCAATTATGTCGGGACCTTATGGAAGGGAGTCTGGTGATCGGTGTGTGTATCTGGCTAGGGTTTTCCTTGATGCAGTGGAGCGCAGCGTAAAATTTGGTTGACCGCAGCCCATTCTGATGTCAAGGTTTTTAGCTCAGGGGAAATGGCTTCCAAGGTTGGAAAGGGGAGGCTCAGCTATACCAAGGACATCCACTTGGTCAATCGGGCAACTTTCTAGCGTGAAACTGGGATACGTCCCATGCTTTGGATTTCCATTTTGGTCGTGAGTCAGACCAGAAAATTTGTTTTTCAAATTTTCGGAAAAGACAACTCTGTTGGTGAACGGCACGGTAGGGCAACTCATACAACTTCGGATAGCGAGTGCACATCCTCGTACAGAAGTAGCAACACTTTAAAGGCCGTGAGAAAGTTGTTGGTGAACAGCCGAGTGGGGCGTTACTGGTCGAGGTAGGGAATTACGGACTTCTCTATATTTAAGTTAATATTTGGTGGCGTAAGAGAGGGAGCGATTTAATGTGGTATACCAATTTTTAATCTGAGATCTTGTCAGAGCTCCACTTACAGATCCAACCAAAATAAGTACAGCTATCCATACAAATAAAGAGATTTTATTTGTGTTTGAGCATCTTTGTCTTTCACTTTCAACTCCTTGATCGCTATTCAATCTTTCGTATGACGACATATTTATAATTTTAGAATGAGATAATTCTAGAATAATTAAAACCTTATTTATACTGTAGCAGACCAGTTTGGTATTATGAAATCGTGGCCGATAGAATAAGATACTGGATTTTGTTAATTTAATAAGCATTCTGAATCATGCTATTTTTAAGGACACAAGATTTTGATTATGATAAAAAAATGCAAGGGAAATGTTCTCTGGATCCTAAAAACAGATTTATGAATTTACTATCGTTATGCAAAGTTTATCAGCAGAATTTTAACAAATTTAATATATCAATGCTATTTCATTTCATGATCTCAGCAAAGATGAGCATTTAATATAATAATAAGAAAAATTAATGACAGATTATTGTGAAATCCTTCTTTCATAGTCTTAGTGATATTTCTAATTTGAGCTTTCTCGAAGGTCATTGGTTAATTTCTCATTTAAAAGTCTTTGTTTCTCATTTTGATTTGATCTCGATTTATCATAATCTTATAATCCTAGTAGCTTTGCAGCCAGATTGCAATATATTTGAAATAAGCAGATAATCTATAACACAATGCCGATATTTAATTTAGGTACTCAATTTATTATATTAATTATGCTGCCATATATAATAGTGTAGGTAAGTAGAAATAAAATTCAAAATAAATAAGGTTAGATTAGATTATTAGATGGCACTTAGATTTCCCGTTTCTCATTGGTCGCATTCTGTGAGGCGCAAGCTGCCTGACAGCACACTCAATTGGGTGGCTTCCACCTCTGGCAACTCCAAGCCTAGGCAGAAACCCCTGGTTTCTTGATAATGGTATTGCCCTAATGGGTTGAAACCTTTGCCTAGAACCACCATTTCCAACTTGGTCCCTTCGACTGCCTAGTTATTCCACCCTGCCTATCACCTTTAGCGGTATCGCCCGACTTTGGAGCCCTTAAACAGGAGATTCTGCCTTGTTATCTAGTCTGTTTTTCCCCTTTTTCAGGCTATCTCTGGAAAATTTTCATCTGGCTCCGCGATTCGGGGCAACCACTGTAGCAGCTTGAGCAGGCAATTCTGTGCTGGCATAAAGAAGTCTCGAGTAACTGCCAATTGGATCAGGCCGCAAATCCATGAATTCTGCTCAAGTCTTCGCAGCAGGACACCAGATATTTCTGGTCCAAATCCTGATTCCGAAAAACTATGCCCGAATATGTATGGGTTGCCGTCACAGGAGAAAGACGGGTCAGAGATCATTGCCATTTTATGTATATCAAAAATAAATAAGGAGTCATTAGAAATGAGACTGTTCTGAGCTATTGATATGTGAAATAAATAATCATACCAATAGCAATATCCATCAAATCAAAAATATTAAACGGTCAATTGAAGCGAGAAAACAAGAGTGCGTAGCTTCATATTAGGATTTGATACCCTACATATAATCCTATAATGTATTTAAGCAGAGGGAACCTTCGATCTTGAAAAATCATCAAGTCTCATATTGCAATTATTATCCAAGAAAAAGCCAAGCATATCCTGATGCATCACTTGCTGGCAAGTGATTTAATATTGGTACCAATATCTAATATGAGCAGATTAAGCATAACTCCACTTAAGCACAAATTAAAACAATTGCAGCTATAGATATATGAATATGATGATGTTTAATAAAGAAATGGTATCTATCATTGAAAATTTTTACATTCCTCTATTAATCGCCGAAGCCAAAACTTCAAGACTGGCATCCTCATTGTTAAACATAGCCAAGGTTGCCAGCCACACTTTGGTGGGTCAGATGAAAATTCAAGAATGCCCAAAGCAGTTTTGGAGGCAGCTGTAGCAGTGGGAAACCTATATCGGTGAAGAGGCTATATTAGTAGACGTAAAGCGTAATGAATCTAATTGTTATTATATTTTTCTAATAAAACTTCGACTGTTATTTAATCTTCAACGAAGTGGCATATTTATAATAATATAATATTCCAATGGCTTAGTTCAGATATTTAAATTTTGATTACATAATGATAAAATGGCAAAATAAAATATAGGTGAAACGCCTATAATAATTTTTAGAATATTAGGAAGCTATAGCTACAATTAATTAAATAAAATATACTGAATAATATGATTTCTAAGGACACATAATTTAAATTTTAAATTAAAAAATGCAAGGAAAATGTCCGTTAGAGCCTAAGAACAGATTCATCAATTTAAAACCAATTTCTCAAAAATTATTCAGCAGAACTATGCTAAATTTTAATACTTCTCCCTCAAATGCAGCTTCAGATCGTGCTCCTAGCAATAATAACGAAGAAATAATTAAAAATAATATTCGCCAAACAAACAGAGTTCTAACTGTTTTATCCCCAAAAAATTCAAAACCTACGCTAATTATTAAAAAACGGTCTAAAACCCCAAGAATCCAAACTCCTCTTACAACTCAAGGCTCCACAAATGACCTTGAAATCGCAAAAGATCCAATAGATTTTTATGATTTTGGGAAAATTTTAGGAATTGGCTCCTATGCAATTGTAAGAGAAGCGGTTTATGCTCCTTCATTGACTAGCCCCTTCCTTTAGATTGAGCAAAAATTCCTACTTCAATTTAAAAAGGGGTTAATTTTTTTTAAAAATTAAAAAAAATCTCAATATTTTTGAATTTTAAATTATTTTTATAAAGAAATTAATTTATACAGAGAGAAACTGTTTAAATAATATTTTTACCACTACTTTTTCAATTTTTTAGGTAAAAACTAATTTTATAAAAAATTAATATTTTCACCTATAAATTCCCTATTGAAAAAAAATAATCAAATTTAAAAAGCGTTAAAGCACCCAAAAATTGAAAATTTGTTCCAATTTAAAGGGGGGAGTAAGTACGCAGTTAAAATTTATGAGAAAAGCAAGCTAATTGATCCTCACAAGAAAAGAAATGTAAAAAAAGAAGTTGTAATTATGAGTACTCTAAACCATCCTTTTATTATTAAAATGAAAGAATGTATTAGCACAAAGCACCAGCTGTATATATTTATGGAATATGTCGGAGGAATGTCACTGCATAAATACTTAAAAGCAATGCCAAACAGAAAATTGAATGAAGACGAAGGTAGGAGGATTTTTGGTCAAATTTTATCAGCCGTAGATTATTGTCACTCACTAGGTATTGCACATAGAGATATCAAGCTTGAAAATATCCTGATTGATAAATATAATAACATAGATATAAAAAAAAAAATTATATAAAAATAATTATTTTTTTTAAAAAATAATTTAGACCATAATAACATCAAATTAATTGATTTTGGATTTTCAACTTATGTATCAAGTGACAAAAAGAATACAGTCTTTTGTGGAACCCCCAGCTATATGGCTCCAGAAATTATAGCTAGAAGAGGATATCAAGCTGCATCAGCTGATATATGAGCATTAGGAGTCCTTTTATATGTACTTCTATGTGGGAACTATCCATTTAGAGGCAAAACAGACCAAGAAGTCTACAAAAATATTTTAATTGGAAATTATGAAGCTCCAAGCGGAGTCTCATATCTCGCGAAATCACTAATAAGAAAAACACTCCAAAGCGACCCAAATAAGCGCCCACTATGCTCACAAATTAAAGAAGACCCTTGAATGAAATGCACAAATATATTGCAGCCTTCTAATAGCCATATTGATTTAGATAAGCTTCAATTTATTTCACAAAAAACGCTGAAAGGTAAAGAAAATAAAGAAAATTAACTCATGCTTTGTAAATCATTTTAATATTTTAATTATTAAGACTCTTATAAGAATTCAGCTTATGCTAAATATATAATAATTTAAAAATGAAGCTACCATCCTAATGAAGTTCTGTATATCAAATTTTCAGTTAACTGCGGAGCATGCCCAGCTTCTCCACTGAAGGCAAAGCCAGTGTCTAAAGTATCACTTACGTCTTCTCCTAAAGTAGGATAAGCTTTCTTGAGCTTGTAATCTATCTTCAACCGGCAACTCGCTAAGTACTCTATCCCTTCTTTCTTCTTCCTCTGCATCTATATCAGTGCCGTCTTCAGGCAATTCTACATCTTTGACTTTACCAACTTTCCCTCTCAATAAATTAGTCAGTTCAACACCTTTATATATCAACGGAGTCATAAAAAAGCAAAAATAAGTATCTTTTTATAAAAGAATGGTATTTTCTTCTAAAATAATTAATATTTATTTACATTTTTTATATAAAGTATAATTAAAATCATACACAAATAAGAGTTTGGATTTTTTAGCATCCTAGCAGTACTACCTTTTCCGTCATAATTATCAAGAAACGACTCCATTGGAAGCCATTCAGTAATAATTGCAGATACTAGAAAATATAATAAAATACTCAGCGCTATAATTATCAAAGAAAACCAAAAGTGAATATAAGAAAAAAGAATAATTTTTACGTTGCACACAATAATCACAAGTGCTAGTACTAAAACTGAGTAAACCCACATCGAATCCATCCTACCAGACTCCCATTCCCCTGAGACTGTACATATAGCGAATATCGATATTAAACAAATCGCACAAGCCTGTAAAGTTGCTTCCAAAATCCAAAACCAAAAGGCTGATGTGGTAAATAGCCTCCCTTTTAAGCCTAACTTATAGTGATTTGTGTCATTTTCTAGAGTTTCATATTCCGCTTCTTTATCAAATACAGCGTAAATTACTATTGGCAATGCTGCAAAAATTATATTAAAAACTTGATAAGTCCATTGATTATAAAGCAGCTGGCCTGAATAAACTGTAAAAAACCCATAAAAAAAGATAGGCATAACTAACAGCACATTTTTATAGAAATTGTAGCATATCAAGGTCGCATTTCTCCTATAGCATTCTCTGCCATGCACAAACATAAGCCTTTTTAAATAAGAAAACTGGGCTACTGCATAATCAGATGCTCTGACTGCTTGTTGGCCTTCCAATCCTGAGATACCAATCCCTACATGGGCTGCTGTAATCATATTTACGTCATTAGCCCCATCCCCTATTGCTAAAGTTCTTGCACTAGCTTTAGAGTCTCTTATAAGCTTAACAATATCAGCTTTCTGCTGTGGGCTTACTCTACAGGCAAGAACTACATTACAACTATCAGTAATTTCCATTAATAATGGCTTTATTTCAGCTCTGACTGCTTTAATCAAGGCATCTCCTGTAATTACTAACTCCCCCCCTTTAAATTGAAACAAAATATAGGTAAAATTCCTACTTTTTTGGGGAAATTACCCCCCTTTAAATTGAAACAAAATTTTATTATAATAGAAAATTTTATAGGTAAAAATCATTATTTTATATGTAAATACGTTAATACCCTATTTAATATGCTTCAAGCATATAAGATTTAGAAATTAAACTCTATTTTGTCCAATTGTTATGGGGAGAGTTAGAAGAATACCATTTCAGCAAGTTTACACTTTGAGATTGAGAAATTTATGAATTAATTTTTCATGAAATTCTTTACATTTATATAATTTATTTTCTATAAAATTTTATCTCTGAAAAAATTTTTATATATAAATTGTTTATAAAAAAAATTTTCTTAACCCCCCTTTAAATTGAAACAAAATTTTTTGTTTCAATTTAAGGGGGGGGGAGAGTAAGACAAATTTTGAGCTTGGCTCAGCCTTAGTAGATAAAATGCCTTTTTGAAGCTCTTCTTGGACTTCTTGGGTTCTAGCGGACTGGACGATAATTCTGACCATTTCAGAAGTAATTAAATTGCAGGAAAAGCCGATGTTTATGGCGGTTTCGACCTTATCGCCGGTGAGGACCCAGACGTTGATTCCAGCTTCTCTTAAAAATTTGATGGTTTCTGGGATGTTTTTAGTGATGCATTAAATTGCCATTCTTCTTCGTCTAAAAATCGGGGTTTCTGCCAGGCTATAAAGGAGCAGACTTTTTTAGCTGCTGTAGGAAGAGACTTCAGCACTCAAAAGTCTCTAAGTCCCTCCCTCAGTAAGGGAATAAAAAATTTTGTTCGCTCAAAGAAGGGGGTTTATTTTTTTTTAAAAATTTATATATATAAATTTTTAGTAAATTGTTTTTTTTTTTTTTCGAAAAATAAGAATCCCAATTTCGCAAAAATTGAAAGCAAATATAATTTGTAAAATTTATATTTTAAATCTATATAAAATTAAACAGAATTGACAAGTGATTACATTATAATAAATATATTATATATCAAAATTTCAATATTAAAAATTTTTTGTTTGTTCGAAAGAAGCTTTCCTTTAAATCAAGTTATACCTTGCCCATAGTAACGAAATAAAGCCATAAACCTTCCATTCAATACTGAAGCCTCAAGTAAGGATCAGACAACTGCACCATTTGCAGCTAGACCTACAAACAGTTCGTCGCAAAGTGGATAAACCTCCCAATACAGGAAGCCTTTCGTGACTGCGTCATCAGTATGGCTAATGGCTTTCTCTTAATAACCTAACCTAACCTCTTGGGACGTTGTCTTGAAGCCTATCTTCTATTGCAGTGGCGCCTAAAAGAGTCAACTGTGTTTCTATTTCTTCGCTAACTTCGGCCACCCTTTTTTCACGGTTGTGGATATCTTTTAAAGCATCAGAGTATTTTTCATTCCAAGCAATATATAGAAACTATCAACAAGCATCCATTCAATATAAATTTATATTTATCAATTTCTATATAAAAAATAACATACTGCCTTATTATTTATACCTTCATAGGAAATATAATAATTATTAACCCTCTTATAAATAAAAGTTATTATTCTCTATTAATCAATATACTTTTTTTATTCCCATAATATCATACTCAGCTTCAGTCAAATCCCTTGAAGTCAACACCAACGTCCTCAACCCTTCATTTGCGTACTCTTCCAAATTCATCCACGTCATGTCCAATGTCTCACTCTGCTTCAGCCTTGGCAATAATATCGAATCAGCCCCTTTACAAAGCACCTTGATTTTTTTATCAGGCATCCTCACAATAACTGACATCCTTTTCCTATCACTTGAAAATTCCAGGACATTTAGCACATTCAGCTTCATTTCTTCCCCTTCTACGTCTAAAATAACATTTAAATCTTGGTCTCTCCCTAAGAATTTATACCCAAAAAACTTGGCTGCATTTGCTAATGCTAATTCATCAGGCGAGCTCGCTTTATACTCTATTTCTCCATCTTTATTTTCTGTTATAATAGTGTGGCAGGTCGCTAAATGCATTAAAAAATCATGGGCTGCAGGGTGATTTTTATCGAAATTTGGGTCGACGAAATCGACGTGAGGCATTTTGACGTTTAAAGGGGTACGCTTATTGGAGCCATAACTTTTGCCGTCAATAGTAAATTTTCGGAATTCCATGATATTGCAGGTAAGGGTGCCTGTTTTGTCTGAGAAAACATAGTTGATTTGACCGAGTTCTTCGTTTAAGTTAGAGCTTTGGACCTTTGCAGGGGTATCTGTAGGCTCATAATAGAGTTTTAGGTCTCAGGCTATAAAAATGGCTTGGATAAATTTTACCATTTCTAGGGTAACTAATAGAGAAATTGGGACAAAATTGGTAAAGATTAGCATTCAGGAGAAAAATTGGAGGATAAATTGGGCGGCGGCGTTGTCATTAGATTTGTCAAGCTCTAAGTATTGTTCGGTGTCGCTTTTTGAGGTATCAAACCAGATTGCGTAGAACGTGGCGGCATATACACAGATGCCTAGCTGCAAAAAGAAAATATAAATGACTTGTCTGTTCATTTGGCTTTCGAGTTTAGAGGCTTTTGCCCTTGATTTGGGAGAATTTAGCATGATTTTTGATTCGTGGCCTGTGTATACTACAATTCCAGTTATCCAATCAGTGTTTTTTAATGAACTTCCTCTTAATAAAAGCTGTTCGGATGCTAAAACTAGCACAGTGTCTAAAATTGTTAATAGCCCGTTAAACTGATAAATCATAGGATTTGGCCCTTCACATCTAACTGTTGCTTCTAGCCCATCAAATTTAGAATCCTCTTCATAATGAGTCTGGGTATCTTTACTAGCTGATTTATGCTTTAAATTAGTTTCCCCATCCAGGTTCTTTGTTTCGATATAACAAATTCCTTTTGCGTCACTTGTATTTACTTCCACTCTAGGAATGAGCAAAAAATTATGAAAAATTCTGATTGAGAAAATTTTTTTATATATAGCTTATTTCGCTTTTTTCCGAATGTAGAAGAAGCCAGCCTTGCCCTCATAGATAGATTTTTCTTAATAAATTGAAAAAATGCAAAAGAAGCTATAACTAATTTACTACAAATATCATTTAAAGAACTATTAAATTAGTAATTTTAAATTTTGAATTAAAAAAATTTTTCCAATAATCTATGAAAAAAAATTCATCTAGATTTAAATAAATAATTAACAAAAATCATTGGTATGGAGAGCTAGTAGAATAATATCAGCAGGGAAGTATTCATCTTTTTTTACACGAATGATATCTCCAACCCTGACTTCTTGTCATGTGACTTTCCTTCAGTCTCTTCCCACCCTAATATGGGTTTGTCTAACATTTTCTTCTTTATCTGACCTTTTACGTTTAAGATCTTCAACTAAATCTTTTATCGCACTGACTGTCATAACAAAAACAAGGGGTAATAAAATATTAGGAACACCTCCAGACACAGATATTGCAGGAATTGATTGTAAGACCGCCACAACTAAAAAATAAATATTCGCGAGCTTATGGAACTGATTTCATAAATTTTTTGGGAGAAATGTAAGACAATTATATTTACTTGTACTAATAGTATTAGTAGTAAATGGGTAAGGCTCAGGGATAGGAATTTGGAATGATCGTTCTGTTGAAACTACTGAGGTTGTCCTTCGTCTTTCAGCTTCATTTTCTATAAGGCGTTCCTGCATGATATCAATAACAAATTATTCAACATGTCAAAATTTTTGTATTTGAAAACGATAAAATATAAGTTTTTATTATAATAAGGAAGGAAATTGAAAAATTGGGAGGCTCCATGGAGCCGATGAGAGGTGAATGACTAATAAATTATTACGTTAATATATTAACTCCCCCCCCCCCTCCGTGAGCGAACAAAACCATTAGAAAAATCGCCATTTTTTGACCAAAAACCCACCCTCCGTGAGTGAACAAAAATTTTTTTAATAGAAAAAATTTTAATGGAAAAAAATTTTGATATATAAGTGATAATTAGTATAATGAAATCTAGAGCTAATTCTGTTTAATTTTAAACAAATTGCGTTTTAAAACATAAATTTTGCAAATTAAATTAATATTTGCTTCCCAATTTTTGCAAATTAGGATTTTTTTAAATTTCGAAAAAAATATTTTTTATAAAATTTATATATAATAAATTTTTTTTAAAAAAAAAAATTAACCCCCCTCCGTGAGCGAACAAAATTTTTTGTTCGCTCACGGAGGGGGGGGGGGGAGTAAGCAAAATTTGCAATTTCTGTAAAAATATTATAATATTAGCTTTATAATAGAAAATTTGAATTAAAAAAATATTTATTTTAGCTATAAAAATATTTATTCACGCTAAATTATATATATTTAACTATATTCTTGCTTAATTATAATGGTTTATGTTAAAAATGTATTGACTACCTTGAGAATCACTTTATTCCCTACCACTTTTCTTTTCAAACAAAGTTCAACCCAATTGTTTCCTTTAACGAGAAGTCTGGTAACTTCATCAATTTTATTAATAAAATCTCTTCTATTTTTAATCCCATGTAGCCCAAACAAATCAATTGAGTTTTCTCCCGCCACAGAAACTTCAATAATATCATTAAGGCACCAAATATTGATAATCCCATAAAAATTCAGCCCGTCATTCATCTCAAACACCCCATCTTCTATATTTTTTGGCTGGACTTGTATAATAATCACTTTCAGCCTACAAAATTCTGTTTTTTCCAGCGGGTTTAGCAGCTGGCTTTCATCAAATAGCGGCACTGAAGATTTCCTAGTTCTAGTAACAATAATTTGTTGATTTATGCTGGCCTGATTAATTGTTTTATAAAGGTAATTTAAGGCTTCGTTCCTTATAGTTTCCAGTCCTGGGATGGTATTTTGCATATGCATTTTTACATTATAGCACCAATCAGGAACTACTACTATGGATGAATGGTCTCCAAATTGAATTTGATCACTGCTTATTTTGGCTTCTCTTATTTTTACCCATTTATCTTCATTAATATTCACAAGTAAGCATGATAAAGTTGTCAAAAAAAGATAACCAGAACTGTCACAAAGGACTAAAGTTGACTGGCTTGGGTCAGGATAATCTTGCTTTTTGTGGGCAACGTAGCAGATTAAGTCTAAAGTTTTATATCTGTAGTGAGGAGCTTCACCAAGGCTTGGTAATGTTGGGCCTGTTGATAAATCTCTTGAGCTTAGTTGGCTTGTTTCCCAGTCATATATGGAGAATCAACTTAGTCTCTTAACACCTGTATGTAGCGCTGGGGACCTTGTAGAGGGAGAGCACGTCTGATATGTCTTGAAGGGCTTTACTTGAATATGAGCGCAATATCGGGCTGACGGACTGTAGGCTCATATCCAGGGCAAGATTTTACCTCGAGGGAAGTTGGAACTTGGAAGCTGAAATGGATAGCCCAGCAAGCTCAGAGGGTGTTTGCTTGGCCAATCGGGCGTTTTTTTAACGCGATACCAGGAGTTGCGTCTAGGGCTACAAGTTTCTGTCTGGCCGATAGCCTGACAATAAAATTCACTTTTTGAATTTTCGAGAAGGGCAAACCCCTTGGCGTACGGCCGAAATAGCTGACGGGGAGCTAGTCATAATAGTTTAAGCTAAGCTCCCCAGTCATAAAGGTTTACCACATTCTGATAGAGGTCTTCATCTTCTTGGAAATGGCCAATATGGCTTGTGATTTTTAAAGTTTCGTTGTCACTAGCACTATAAATGGCTAATGGGCCAGATTTATTGTTGTGGGTGCCTTGGGCTTTACCTCGGAAATGCTTAAATGTGATACCATGTGCTACTACTATATCGCCGATATTAATTTGTTTTAAGGTTGTTTCTACAAATACGTGAAGCTGAATGAAGTCTCCTGGGCTTAAGGATTGGTCAATTATTTTCAGTTTACATATATTGTCCTTATTCCATCACATTTTTATTATTTTTTTTTTTTTTCAAAAAAATTAATAAAAAGTCTATTTTAGAAATTCATAGAATTTTACTATTAGAAATAATTTAAATACAATAAAATAAATATTATCATTAAAAATAGTTTCAAAAATTTTACTTATACATTACTAAATACTTGAGAAAGTTAAGTTAAGTGCTATATAAGGCTATAAGCGGATAGACCACTAGCCTGCCTATCTGACTTAAACCCACCTAGCCTAAGGTTTAGCTCCCTAGGTTAGAGCCACCTTTTGGAGATGCCCGATTAGTCCCGATAAGTAAATAATAACTCGCCCTTCGTGAGGGGATTAATTTGTTTTTTAAAAATTTATATATATACAAATTGTTTTTTCAAAATTAAAACAATTCCGGTATTGGGAAAGCAAATATTAATTTGTAAAATTTCAGTTCTAAAATGCAAGTTGTTTAAAATTAAACAGAATTAGATAGAGATTTCGTTATAATAATTATCACTTATATATCAAAATAATTTTTTCATAAAAATTGTTTGTTCGCTCACAGAATTTTGGTTTTTATCCAAACGATAGGGATTTTTCCAATGGTTTTGTTCACTTACGAACGGGGGAGTAAGTGGCAGGCAAAACCTCTGTAGCCCATCTGGCAAGGACAGGGGAAGCCTTCTGAGGAGAAACAAAAATTCCCTCTTCAGCAGGCCGGTGGCCTATTCAAAAAGTGACAGAGCACTATTTTCAGCTTCATCAGGACAGGTCCTACCTGCTCCATAGGGTGCTGCTTTGGAGTCTCTCTTCCGTCGATTTTTAATTTTATTTCTTGAGAAAATTAGGCATTTTAATTTCCGCGACATAATCTATTATTACACCAATAATGCTAACTTTCGACAAAGAATTTGCAAGAGCTAGCTGTTGACATTCCTGCAGCGATCTGGTGGTGTAATTAATTTTTGGACCAAAATTCATCCTTTCAATCTCTAATTTAAGATCCAAGTCAGTTGAGCTATAATGGACATAGAAAGGGGACGTAAATTTATCAGGAATTACAGGTGAATAAAAAGCTCTATATCTTTCAGGAACGGCCGCAATTTTGCATGGCCCAATTACCACTTTATCCCCTTTCATTAAAAGGCGGGCTTTTTGGCACCATCCATCTCCTTCTAACAAACAATATATGAAATCTCCTGTAATGTCCATCAGCAACAACCTACTGACGCCTGCACAAAGCTCAACGTTATCTTTTACTTCTGCTCGAAATATCCTGCTTTCCCTTTCATTTTCCTGTATAGATCTGACAAACATAATTATTATAAAATGATAAGAGAACTCCCACAAAGGGCGACAAGAGGGAAAAGGATGACTGAGCTTCTAGGGGAAGAAAAAGATTTAGACGAAGCTTTTTGGAATCAAGACTATTTTAAAGAAAAAGACACCGATACAGAATATGAGGCAGAAAGCGAACAAGGCGATATATCTGCTTTAATTATAAATGATTTTTTAATCTATAAGGTGTGTTCTATTTTATATTGAAAATAAATTTAATTTTTTGAATTTTAGGTATATTTTTGATGAAGATTTTTTTAAGTCAGAATCTGAAGAGGAAGTAGAAAAAGAAACTGAAGAAAAATCAGAAAAGAAAATCAAGAAAAAAAAAGAAATTAAGCAGAAGAAAAAAGAAAAGCATCATGTTGTGTCTAAAATGAAGATGTTTACACAAAGGCAAATGCTGGAAGAAGCCGCGATAACGGAGATGTATAATTCACATTCGTTGAGGCAGCTACTTAATATAGAGGAAGATAAAAAACAGAGCGCAATTGTGAAGAAAAATACTTTTCAGCCAACGTGAAGACTAGTGGATTCTAATAAAAGCGGGAAAAGAAATTTGACACTTTGGACCGCCGAAAATTTGGAAATTCCAGGCGCAAATGATATGAATATCGAAAAAGAAGAAAAAGGGAAATATAAAGACCCGTTGACTGGAACCCATTATAACACAGCTGAAGAATTTTTAAAAGTCAGAGAAAATTATTTTCTGGATCAGGAGAAAACAATTATTAAACAAATTAGAGAACTGCAAGCCCAGCAAAAGAAAATTTTATAATTTAAAATAATTAGTCTTGTTGTAAATATTTTTCGCAATAATTTTTTCTGATTTTAATATACCTAATCAGAATAAAAATAATCTTTATATTATTTTCATATAATAAATAGGATAATCAATAGGAATTTTTTTATTTATTCTAATTAGGGATGAATATTAACCTATTTCACAATTTATTGTAATTAAAATTTGGATATTTTTTGGCAATTAATATTATATAATGGACCTTGAACGTTTATCTCAATATGAACTCCTTGAAAAAATTGGCAAAGGCTCCTTTGGTGAAGTATTAAAAGCTTTTGCCAAAGAAACAGGCGAAATTGTTGCTATGAAAGTTATAGATCTAACTGTAAATTTTAACCCAGGATGCAGAAGACTCACTAGACAGCTTAAACAGGGAAATCCAAATTTTAAAAGAATGTCAAAATCCCAGAATAACGAACTTTTACGAATCATTTGTGTGTGAAGGAAAGCTGTATATTGTTATGGAATATGTAGCTGGAGGTTCAGTAAAAGATATTTTGAAGGTTAGAGGGCCATTACAAGAAATCTACATCCCAATTCTCCTTAAAGAACTTTTACTTGCTTTATCATATTTATGTTATCAAAAAATCTATTTTTTCCAAAATTTTATAAAAAATCTATTTTTCAAAAATTTAATAAATTTTCATGGCGATTTTAAAATTACCCATATTTACACTCTAATATGAAAATTCATAGAGACATAAAAGCAGCAAATATTTTGCTTTCTATGGATGGCCAAGTAAAACTTGCTGATTTCGGAGTAACAGCACAAATAACAGAAAGCGTGAATAAAAGGAATTCTTTTGTAGGGACGCCTTATTGGATGGCTCCTGAAGTAGTCGTACAGTCTGGCTATGATTATAAGGCTGATATTTGGTCTGTTGGCATCACAGCAATTGAGCTGGCTACAGGAAAGCCTCCACACATGGACCTACCTCCGCTATCTGCTTTATTTCGTATCCAAACTGACCCTTCTCCTCAGCTCGATCAGTCATTTTCTCCTGCTTTCAGAGATTTTGTTTCCCAATGCCTTGAAAAGAACCCCAGCCTGCGACCTGACACTGCTTCCTTACTAAACCACAAGTTCATCAAAAATGCCAAAAAGCCTTATTATCTAACTGACCTTCTTGACTCCTCTACTGTTTTAAAGCGTGAGCATTTCCGTTCCTCTTCATCCCAGTCCCCAGCCAATACAATTTTGCATATTTCTGATAATTCTCACAGACATTCCCACAGTTCAGAAAGTGCTAAAATGAGACAATTAACACATAGAAAAAATTCTAGTAATTGTTCTTCTAATTCAAATTCTATAATTTCAGGCACCGTTATAGCCGGCTTAGGATGCCAAATATATTAATTCTAAGACAAAATAAATATATTGCTTTTCAATTAATATTTTTACATTTGGGAGATGCCTAATGCCAAGTAACCACAGTTAATTTACTATACACTAAACAGTGTAGAAATGATGCCTGATGACATAAGTGGGGCTGCTGTTATGCTACCTAGATGGAGCCAAGAGAATCCTGGGCTGATTGTAAAGGAGCCTTCTTTTTTGACAATAGTAGAAAACGCTGTAGCTAATATTGAGAGAATTGAAGATTTAAGCTGCGTCGATAAATTAATATTGGCTATAGCAGAAATGGAATTAAAAGACCCAAGACTGGCGCCTAAGATATTTGCGGATGTAATGAAAATATATAAAGGGAATTACCCAGAGGAATATAGACTTAACTTAACTTAAATTTACAGGCGTCCGCCGTAGTGTTGACGCAGTCACCAAGGACCCAGTATTAGGGTTCACCTGCTTTGCGGTATAGTCCAGACTGGCCATATAAACCAGTCACCAGGACATACACCTACTCCTTCCCACGCGCATGAGCCGTGGCTTAGTGTTGAGTGGGCGGGCTATGGGCTTCTGCGGCTGCTGCTTGAGTTGACGAGAGTTGGCTTTCCGAAATTCCAAAAAATGGAATTTCTGGTCACCTTTCGGCAAAAAGGGAAACTCCAAGTCCTGGGACGTAACGCCCAATTTCACGCTAGGTAATTGCCCGAATGGTCTAGGCATTGCCTGTAGACTCTGCTGGGCTTACCCTTTCCAAACCTGGGAACCCTTTTCTCTCGGGGAGAAAATCCATTCTGGTCGTTGAGCTTGGGCCAGGCTCTGCACTGCAGAATTGCTTACCATGGCATTGCTGCTCATTTCCGGAATGGCAAAACCTTGCCGGATATAATTAAAATATGAGTCGAGTATGTGTGGCCGGAGGCCACACCCAGACGAAGACGCCATATTTTAATTATCAGAGGAATATAGACAGTTATTTAATTAATGCGTTTTAAAGTGGAATTTAATTTAAAGATAAGTGAAGTTAGAAGTGTGGATTTTCTCTTCCATGTTCAGCAGTCTAACTGTCAAGGCGTCAATTAAATGTTTTAGCTTGGCTTCTCCGTTAAGTCTTGCACCTTTAGGCCTATTAAATCCTTCCATTAGTGATGCGAAATTGTTTTCACTGTCCTGTGGCTGCTTTGTGAGGAATTTATATATAGCTTTTCCCTTTAAATTTCCTATTATATAATTTTCTTCATTTTTTCCAAATTTTAAGCATTTTTGTATAAATTTATCCATCTTTTAAAAAATACTTGATCAGTAATCGATCCTGTCCTTGGAATTATTTCTCTAATTTCTCTATCAGAAAAAGCTGCAAGTGCACATCTTCCAAGCTGTGGCTGAGAAATCAGCGATTTCAAATAATTTTCGAACTCATCAAAATTTGAGGCTTTTTCATAATAAATTCTTTCACTTATTCCTAAAATTGCTTGGTGGTCAAATGCTACCCCTTTATCAGGCTTTATCAGCTTCTTGTGATGGGAAAATACTTTTTTGTGATTGAGATCGTAAAGGCAGACATAGAGGGCTACAGCGACTTCTCTTTCTTTATCTTTTACAGTATCAAATAAAAATACTAATAAAGAATCAAAAAAATATGACTCACTTTTTAGCTGTTTTTCGATGATTTCTTCTTTAGTTTCTTCTCGGGCTGGAGGAAGTGGCGGATTTGCGTAAGGAGGACGGTTGACTGGAGCTTTATTTGCGCGATGCTGGACGTCGCTTTCGTAGATGTGAAGATTGGCTTCAAAAAGAGCAATAAAGCTTCTGATTAGGTCGTCGAGAAGGTTGCCAGTGGAGTCTATTTCAAGCTTCTCAGGGATGGATTTTAGCTCATTTTTGTCAGGGATTAGGTTTGTGAGCTCAATCCAATGGTTCCAATATTCGTGGTTTTCTATTCTTTTGTGGTTGAATTCTTTAATAAGCAATTTTATGTCTGTGTCTTTGTGGACAGCTATAATCCAGCAGCTGCTGAAAATTCCTGTGTTTTGTAACCAAGAATGAAAATCGTTTATACTCGGGTTGACTGAACTGAAAATAAATTTTTATAAAAAATAATTATAAATTAAAAAAATTAATTTAGGTTAATATAGTAAATCCCTTAAATGTGGGGCTGTATCAACCATTTGTTGAGCCACTTTAGTAGCTTCTATACAAAAATCACCAAGAACTGACATAAGCTCAGGCTTTATATAGCTATTAAACTGATGCTCAACCCTTCTTGTTCTACAGTTCAATGCAGAAATTCTCATTTCAATTATTTCTTCACATTTAGGTTTTCCAGTTTCCAAGCACGTAAATTTCGTATCAACAATTAACAAATATCCCCATTTTCAATTAAATAATTATCAAAAATATACAAAAAAATTATTATTTATTGTAATAATCTATAATCTAAATCCAAGGTTTTGCTTTTTACATTGACTTCTGCTCTATCAATAAGAATTTTCTTACTCCCCCCCCCCCTCCGTGAGCGAACAAAACCATTAGAAAAATCGCCATTTTTTGACCAAAAACCCACCCTCCGTGAGTGAACAAAAATTTTTTTAATAGAAAAAATTTTAATGGAAAAAAATTTTGATATATAAGTGATAATTAGTATAATGAAATCTAGAGCTAATTCTGTTTAATTTTTAAACAAATTGCGTTTTAAAACATAAATTTTGCAAATTAAATTAATATTTGCTTCCCAATTTTTGCAAATTAGGATTTTTTTAAATTTCGAAAAAAATATATTTTTTTTATAAAATTTATATATAAATTTTTTTAAAAAAAAAAAATTAACCCCCCTCCGTGAGCGAACAAAATTTTTTTGTTCGCTCACGGGGGGGGGGGGGGAGTTAAAATATTTTGGCGCCAAAATTCCGTGTATCCCTGAGGTTAAAATCACGTTGTTTTCAGACACAAAAAATTTGATGCCATCCTGCATAGCTTTGGGTAAGTCAACTTCAATAAAAACGTCACAGTTAGCTCTTGCACCACTGAGGACTTCTTCTTCTCCAGGGATTGCTGTTGCGAAATGGATGTGGTTTCTTTGCATTCTATTAAGCCCACGCTTGCTAATTGACTCTACGTTTGTCTTATAAGTCCCGTGGACTACTATAGGGAATTCTGCTGGGTTGGTGATTTCTCTTAATAGAGAACTATCGTCAGCGCCTTTTATAGAATGGCCTTGATTGGCTCTGATCCAATATTCTTTCTTTTCTAACTCATTATGACAGAAATTTTTTGTTCATTATAAGATGGGTTAATTTTAAATAATTAATGAAGGAAATGGTTAAGATAATCCCAAATCTTTGTTTTTCGTCCCTTGCGACTATATCAAGGACTTCTTCAAGACTATAAGTGGAAAATTCTTGATGGGCGAGAATATCAGTAAGCTTGATATAACCAGCTTGATTCATGGTTAAGCCTAATTGCTGGAATCCGTGCCTAAGGGCCCATGAGAGTTTTTTTGATTTTTGGACATTAGGGTCGTCCATACCGTATTTTCCTCTCCCTCTGGGGTGAAAGCCTCCTCTACGAATTCCTCGTTCTCCACGCCATGCTCTTCGCATTTATAGATGAATATTTTATAATATGTGATCATTTTAAGCAAATAATAGATTAATTGATAATAAAATTAATAAAGCTTGATTTTTTATGTGAGGAATAAATTTGATAATCTTTAAAAATTCAAATTTTATCCAAAAACTTATGTTGATATTTTTAAGAATTAATTTTTTTTAGGATCCTTTTTATTTATTGCTGCAACCTAATTTTCTTAATCTATTTATTTTTTTTCCAATATTTTGGCAAAAACATCTTAATCAAGCTCTCTTAAATAAGGGTTATAATCATAAATTCTAGCTAAAGGTTTGCTTATAAAAACACCCTTTTTAACCTATTATTCAATCATTGCAACTCTTCTAATTTATAAAGTAATAAATATATAAAACCCAAACTATTTTTAAAATATTTGCTTAAATTATACTTAAATAAAATTAATTAACCCCAAAATTAAACTGTCAGTCGAGACAAGGATAATGATATAGAAGAAAGTGATGGCCTTATATCGCCCATCATCGTTTTCCGTTCCTTTGTATCATTAGCGAAGTTTTCAAAATCCGGCATTTTGAAAACATTAAAAGCGCCGTATTGTAAACGTTTTACTACTTGACTATAGGCGACATCTCCAGTAATTCCATCTTCAGCTGCAGCTTCTCTATACAAATTTTCTATTTCATATCTAGGAATTGACAATTCTAACTCAAAACAAGCTTCTATGAACGCACGCTCTGATATAAGTCCATTTTTATCTTCTCTTGATTTAAACCCTGTGTATATTTTAGCGCCTTTATCGATCCAGATTTCATCATATACTGAGATAATTGCATTTACAAAGCTTGCTTTATTTATAAAATACCTTGGATTCGTATATCCATCAATATATTTTTCTGTATCTAACAAGTCGCATAAGTCAGATTTTTTAATAGTGTTGTTTGTAAAGACCCCATCTAAAATTTTAATTATCATTTCTTCATCAACAAAAGCATCTATTTTTTTTAGTTTTTTAATAAATGTAGAGTAATGAACTGTATCTCCAAATTCCAAATTTTCTACTCAGTCATCAATATCTATATTTGCACTATAAAATTTATTGCAAATTATATATAAGAAATACTCCCCTTCCTCAATATTAGATGGTCTGCATTTTTCTAAAATTTTAGCTCCACATATATGGTCTTCTTTAAAAAGCAGCTCTACAAGTTCAATAACATCAGAAAGCAGAGACTCACCGCCATATGAATCTTCTAAAAATCCTTTAAGAGGAGATCCTGGGGTTTCGTCTGCTGGTTTTAACTGCTTTAGTTGCTGAAAATACACGCGGGCTTGAGTGATATAAATAGCTAGCCTATACGGAATAGGTTTTTCATGATATAAATTTAATAGTCTGCAGAAAAGAATCCCATAGACTTGGCTCATTTTATACAAATTATGCAGAGCTGAAACAAGCTGATTTAAGAATTTATATCCTAAATCCTCAGTATCATACCTCGCAAATGTTTTTTCTATCAAAAACTCAGATAAATCTCTTGGCATTTTGCCTTCAGCTATGAATTTTTGGTCTTCTCCAAACTTATCGTCCATCAATTTTTCAAGAAATTTAAAGGTATAAACCAAATCTAAAGGTTTCGCGTTTTTTTGTTCCTTTTGTTTACTCCCCCCCTCCGTGAGTGAACAAAACCATTAGAAAAATCGCTATTTTTTGCCCAAAAACCCACCCTCCGTGAGTGAACAAAAATTTTTTCAATCGAAAAAATTTTTTATGTAAAAAATTTTGATATATTAATGATAATTAGTATAATGAAATCTAGAGCCAATTCTGTAAAATTTTAAACGAATTGCTTTTTAAAACATAAATTTTATAAATTAAATTAATATTTGGTTTCCAATTTTTGCGAATTAGGATTTTTTTAAATTTCGAAAAAAAATATTTTTTATAAAATTTAAATCTAAATTTTTCTAAAAAAAAATTAATCCCCCTCCGTGAGTGAACAAAATGTTTTTGTTCACTCACGGAGGGGGGAAGTTAGCTTTTTTTATCAGCTCATTAATATCTAAAAGGCTTTGTTCTTCGAATTCTTTTAATTTTTTTACAATTACGACAGCACTTTCTTCATTTTTTTGCAAACGTGGAAATTTAGCTGAAAAAAATTTTCAGTTGGAAAATGATTTTAATAAATGTTGGTTAATTTTGTAAGTCGATATTGTCAAAGCGTTATAAAGGATAATTTCTTCTTCTCCAGACTCGTAATATAGCTTTTCTCTTGCTGTATTATTGAATTCTAGGCTAAGTTCATCAAATTCTTCAGAAGCAATTTCAGTCGAATCGTTGCTTTTGAGCTTTAAGGCATTTACATATGAGGAAAGATTTTCGTTTTCTTCCATCAGTTGAATGATTTTTTTGAAAGTTTTGTCTTTTTTGGACTCAAGCTCTTTATAAGTTAGCAATTCTTGCTCAACGGATGATTGGATTTGGGAATGAAGCTGATATAAATCTTTTGAGCGAGGCTTCAGGGCTTGTAGGGTTCTTGTTATTTCAAGTCATTTATCAAGATACCTTTTATTAAAAGGTATAATCCGTTGGTAAAATTTCTTATCGGCCCATGATCGAACCAGAGGTTGCAATAAGTCTTAAAAAGAAAGATTACTTTTTTAAGTCTAGAATCTAATAATTCAGATAAAATAAGGGCACTGTTGGCATGTAGGCTGAAGCAAGAAAACTGATCGATGACATAGAGAGTTCAGGTAAATAATTCCCGATGTGCTGCAAGAGTGCATAGAGACTCGCTTTTATCGTGGTTTCCGATAGCTTGAGATCAAGAAACCTGCCTTATATGTACCTCCTGGTATTTTATATTTTAATTAATGGAAAATAATCACACATAGCCATTATTTTGGCACACCCAAAATATAAAATGGCTTGAATTTTTGAATCTATGTATTATATAATGGATTTTGCAAGTATAATTTCTTTTAAAATTTAAATTTTTAAGATATAGCTTAAAATTAAAGATAGCGAAAATAAAAGTTAATAGTATGCTATTTTTAAATTTGTGCTCAAATCCAAAACGCGGAAAATTAAAGATCTATATAAGGTGAGTTTATATTTAAATTATTAAAAGAAATGTGCTACTGCGAGAAAAGTTCTTAGTATTTTTAAAATTTAAATATATAGCTTAAAATTAAAGATGGCGAAAATAAAAGTTAATAAGTATGTTATTTTTAAATTTGTGCTCAAATCCAAAACGCGGAAATTAAAGATCTATATAAGGTGAGTTTATATTTAAATTTGTAAAAAAATTTGTGCTGCTGCGAAAAAGTTCTTACTCCCCCCCCCCCCTCCCTCGTGAGCGAACAAAACCATTAGAAAAATCGCCATTTTTTGACCAAAAACCCACCCTCCGTGAGTGAACAAAAATTTTTTTAATAGAAAAAATTTTAATGGAAAAAAAATTTTGATATATAAGTGATAATTAGTATAATGAAATCTAGAGCTAATTCTGTTTAATTTTAAACAAATTGCGTTTTAAAACATAAATTTTGCAAATTAAATTAATATTTGCTTCCCAATTTTTGCAAATTAGGATTTTTTTTTAAATTTCGAAAAAAAAATTTTTTATAAAATTTATATATAAATTTTTTTTTTAAAAACAAAAATTAACCCCCCTCCGTGAGCGAACAAAATTTTTTTGTTCGCTCACGGAGGGGGGGGGAGTTAGTATTTTAAAATTTAAATATATAGCTTCAAATTAAAGATGGCGAAAATAAAAGTTAATAAGTATGCTATTTTTAAATTTGTGCTCAAATCCAAAGCGCGGAAATTAAAGATCTATATTAGGTGAGTTTATATTTAAATTATTAAAAGAAATGTGCTGCTGCGAGAAAAGTTCTTAGTATTTTAAAAATTTAAATATATAGCTTAAAATTAAAGATGGCGAAAATAAAAGTTAATAAGTATGTTATTTTTAAAATTTGTGCTCAAATCCAAAACGCGGAAATTAAAGATCTATATAAGGTGAGATTGTAATTAAATTTGTAAAGAATTTGTGCTGCTGCGAAAAAAGTTCTTACTCCCCCCCCCCCCTCCGTGAGCGAACAAAACCATTAGAAAAATCGCCATTTTTTGACCAAAAACCCACCCTCCGTGAGTGAACAAAAATTTTTTTAATAGAAAAAATTTTAATGGAAAAAAATTTTGATATATAAGTGATAATTAGTATAATGAAATCTAGAGCTAATTCTGTTTAATTTTAAACAAATTGCGTTTTTTAAAACATAAATTTTGCAAATTAAATTAATATTTGCTTCCCAATTTTTGCAAATTAGGATTTTTTTAAATTTCGAAAAAAAATATTTTTTATAAAATTTATATATAAATTTTTTTTAAAAAAAAAAATTAACCCCCCTCCGTGAGCGAACAAAATTATTTTGTTCGCTCACGGAGGGGGGGGGGGGAGTTAGTATTTTAAAATTTAAATATATAGCTTCAAATTAAAGATGGCGAAAATAAAAGTTAATAAGTATGTTATTTTTAAATTTGTGCTCAAATCCAAAACGCGGAAATTAAAGATCTATATTAGGTGAGTTTATATTTAAAATTATTAAAAGAAATGTGCTGCTGCGAAAAAAGTTCTTACTCCCCCCCCCCCTCCGTGAGCGAACAAAAAAATTTTTGTTCGCTCACGGAGGGGGGTTAATTTTTTTTTTTAAAAAAAATTTATATATAAATTTTATAAAAAATATTTTTTTCGAAATTTAAAAAAATCCTAATTTGCAAAAATTGGGAAGCAAATATTAATTTAATTTGCAAAATTTATGTTTTAAAACGCAATTTGTTTAAAATTAAACAGAATTAGCTCTAGATTTCATTATACTAATTATCACTTATATATCAAAATTTTTTTCCATTAAAATTTTTTCTATTAAAAAATTTTTGTTCACTCACGGAGGGTGGGTTTTTGGTCAAAAAATGGCGATTTTTCTAATGGTTTTGTTCGCTCACGGAGGGGGGGGGGGGAGTTAGTGTTTTTAAATTTTAGATATAGCTTCAAATTAAAGATGGCGAACAAAAATTATTACATAATTTTTTAAAAAAACGCTCAAATTCAAAACACAAAATTTAAAGACATAGAAAACTAGCATTCACAAATATCTTGCGAATAATAATTTTAATCAAAATATTAATAATAATATGGCGTGCCAAAATAATGGCCATGTGTGAATATTTTCGATTAATTAAGATATGAGCTATCAAGAGGTAAGTATAAGGCAGGTTTCTCTATCTCAGGCTATCGGAAACCACGATAAAGCGAGTCTCTATGCACTCTTGCAGCACATCGAGCATTATAACCTGAACTCTCTAGTCATCGATCAGCTTTCTTGCTTCAGTCTACATACCAACAGTGTGTTTATTTTTATCAGAATTATCAGATTCTAGACTTAAAAAATTAATCGTTTTTTTTAAGATTTATAACAACCTCTGGTTCGATCATCCCGATAAGAAATTTTACAACGGATTATATAAACTAACAATAATTTTTATTTTTTGGTTAGGTTTAAAGGATTTTTTTGTAAATTTAACTGTAATTTTTTTGTTTTTAGAATGCCATAATACCATTAACATTAACATTAATTAGTATTATGAGAGGCTCGTCGTATTGGCGCGGGTTTCCCCTGCCCTACCTTCACCCTTCACGCTTCACCCGGTTGCTCACCACCAATCGATCACGACCTTCAAGATGTTGCTCCTACTGGACGAGGATGTGCACTCGCTACCCGTAGTTGGATGAGTTACGCCACCTAGCAGTACGTCAACAGAGTTGCCCATTCCGAAATTTGAAAAACAAATTTTCTGTAGGGACTGTCGGCCAAGATGGAAATCCAAAGCCTGGGACGTAACGCCCAGTTTCACGCTAGGGAGTTGCCCGATTGATCAGGAGGTACCTTCCCGATGCTGCTGAGCTTTCCCTTTCCAACCCTGGAATCCATCTCCCCTGAGGCAAAACCCCTGGTGTCAGAATGAGATGCGGTCGGCATAATCCGACGTTGCGCTCCACTGTGCCAAGGTAAAACCTAGCCAGATACACATTCCGATCGCCTTTCCCCTTCCACAAGGTTCCCGCGAACGCAGGCTACAGGTGTTGAGAAAAAGGGCTGGATCGCCGTCGCCATTTTTAATGTACATGAATGCCATAATACCAAGGTGAGCAATAAAAACAGCTAAAATTCTATATACAAGTTGCCCGATGATGGCGCATTGAGCGCCATCATCGGGCAACTAAAATTCAGGGTCGACACTGGAAATGGGTTCCTCGTGTGGAGCCCTTTTTTTGACACGTGAAAGTGAGGATTTTCCACGTGTCAAAAAGGGCTCCACACGTGGAACCTATTTCCAGTGTGGACCCTTAAGACACGTTTCCCGATGATGGCACATTGAGCGCCATCATCGGGAATCTCCTATATTTCTTCTCTACTTGCTTGGCATCCCATCTTATTATAATAAAATCTGATAAAGGACGCTAACTCCCCGTCTGTGAGCGAACAACCAATTGAAAATCCGAATAAAACTGTTTTTATGAAAATATATTTGATATAAGTGATAATTAGTATTGAAATTTAAACTGCTAGATAAATTCTACAATTAAATAATTTTTGTAACTTGGGAGTTTTAAATTTTAAAATAAAATTTACTATAAAATTTATATATTTTTTAAACACAATTAATCCCTATCCGTAATCTAATGCAATTTCTTGTTCAATAATGGAATGAGGAGTAAGATAAAATGGAAATCAGAATAAATATTGAATCCATAATTAACAGAAAAAATTATGTTTAATATCTATGAATATCTTGGCACATACGTTGGGGATGGACTTTCTGTATCTTTTGAAGGACTATCATTAAGATTTGAATTTTTTTCTACTAATATCTGAGGTCTCAAAATACGATGATTTCTAACCGGATTATCTGAAATTGGCTTTAATTTAATGATTTTTTCTTCAGAATTATTTTCCTTTTGTTTATTTTCTATTTCTTTAATTTTCAATAATGATGTATCAAACTTTTCAAAAGCTCTTTCTTTACCATCAAAATTGACCTTTAATTGAATTTCTTTAGCTTTTTGAATTTTTCTTTTCATAATTTTCATCCCTTGAGTATTAAAAATCCCTCTTTCTTCTGAGTTTTCTTGCTCAAAAATTTTTAATTTTCCTGACAAATTCGCAGTTTTGGATTTTTCATAAATTTTGATAATACGTGATTTTTTAGGATGTGAAAATAGCATAGGGACTTCAGGCATATCAAGTCTTTCAAATCATTTTTTGCCGGTTTGGATATCTCTAAAATAATGATTTGAAGTCGTTAAATTTTTTTTATGTCGTTGAGAAGGCTTATTAATCAAAGATTTCATTGTATTTGTGATAAAAGTTGTGGTGTTATTTTTGGAGCTATCGGAAAATCTTGATTGAGGTCTTGACCTTACACTGGTTGAAGGCCGGGTTATGGGCTTGCTGCTTGATTTTGTATAAACAACTGGGGTGGCACTGCCAATCAAAATATCTTTTATTGTCAATGTATTTGATTTTTGAATGTTAAACATTGGCGCTTCTTATGTTTTGCCAAAATATTGGTATATTTTCCATTCACAATTAACGAAAATGAAAAATTTTCATATTTTTTAATCTTATTTATATATAGAGCAAGCACGGCTATGAATCGGTCTAGACTCCTCCTCCCTCCCCCTGATAGTTTCAGTTTAGATGAAACAGGAAGAATCAATTTTGACTCATCAATTTTAAATGATGAATTTTCATTTCTTTTTCCTGTTTTATTTAAAACGAAACCGTCAAGGGGGATTAGGGGGGAGTCTGGATCGAGCCATAGCTACTCGTGGAGTATAATTATTTATTGATTGCCATATCTCATAAATAATATTGATTATTACTATATGCTTAATCATTTTAAATAAATTTCGTATAATTAATTATTCAAAATTGCAAATTATCTAAAGTTTTATCGACAAAGCAAGTACATAAATTCCTTACTTCCCCCCTCTGTGAGCGAACAAAAAAATTTTGTTCAATCGCGGAGGGGGATTTATATATAATTTTTATAGTAAATTTCTTTTTGAAATTTAAAAAAAAGCCAATTCGCTAAAATTGTAAAGTAATTATAATTCAATTCGGAATTTTATGTTTTAAAATGCAAGCTGTTTTCAATTAAACAGATTTCATATCATAATTTTCACTTGATATTAAAATATTTTTTTCATAAAAAATTTATGTTAAAAAATTTTTTTTGTTCGCTCAAGGAGGGTAGTTTTTTTACCCAAAAATATGAATTTTTCCAATGGTTTTGTGGGGGAGTAAAAAATTAAATTAAATTATACAAATATTTATGGCAATATCACAATTGTTATTAATATTAGTATCTTTTATTAAGATATAAAGCTAAAATAAGTTTTCTTATGATTATCCTTATATAGCAATTTCCTAAAAATCTTGTGCCCACTATTTAATTGTATAAAGTGACAATAGTTGAAATAAATAATGGCATTCTTGCAAAAAATAGGAGCAGAAAAGGTAAAATACGAGTTAAATGTAAACATCCATTATGTGAATGCCAAACTAACTAATAAGGAAAAGCTAAAAGTTCTTGCTAAAAGAGGACGAGGGCTTGAAGAAACACAACCAATGCAATATGATTCTATCCGTTCTAATGTAATTTTTGAGTATCCCTTATCATTTGAGATCACAATGCACAAGAAAAGCGAAAAATATGTTAGGAAAATTATTAGCTTTAAACTTATATGGGTTTATCACTATTTTAGATCGCTATAGGCCATTTATTTGTAAGAAAAATGTATAAACTCCTTGATTTCATCGAAGAAAGTTATATATGAATCTTAACTTACTTGGGTAATCGAGAAATCCCCAGCCCGAAGATTATTGCACTTCTCGCCAGTCCGCACACAGCTTTAAATTTGTTGCTTTTTCTGGACTGGGGATTGGCCACCGCGCATCGATTGGTTATAAACTCCTCTATCACAAACTGAGCTTCCGTTTTACATATCCAAGTTCTATCTCCCCATGGGGAAAAGTCCAACCTGGATATAAGCTCTGGCCGGCCCAGTGTTATAGCTAAGCCGAAGCCAGGCTTGATACACATTCATGGACTCCTTTTCCCTTTCACCAGGTTTCAGCCCTATTTCGGGGCATCAGCTACAAGTTTTAAGAGGATATGCCTTCTCACTACATCATCATTATAATTTGTTATCTTTATAAGCCAAAATAAGCCCTTTGCTTTTCTAAATATTTGAAGGCCAAATCCATTTGAAAGAAAAATTGAATGCTAATAAGATCCAAATGAAGTTTTCATCTATAGAGCTCCAAGGAGAAAAATCTATTACTATCGGAAAAGCTGAGTATGATTTTTCTGATCTTGCAAATAATTTCGGAATTAACGCAGAAAAACTAGAGCTCCCATTAAAAGGCTGCTCAGACAAATCTGCTATGATATGTGTAAGTATGAGCCTTGACCACATCAATAAAATAAGGTCTCATACAGCAGCTACTCTACATATTGATAATAAGTTCCAAGAAAGTGACGTTTCTCTTCAAAAAGTCCACAATGAGCCACAATTTTTACCAAAAATTCAGCCTAAGAGAGTTATCGTATGCAAAGGCTCAGGAGATGAAGAAGACACCTATGATATTCTCAGCCAATCAACAATAATCACAAGCACCAAAGATTTTGATTTACTTATTGATGAAGCTCCAGGTATAAACGACAACAAAGTCAAGGATAAAAAATTTATTTCCAAGGATACAAGTGATATAAAAAACCAGAGAAATCGAAGTGGGACTGTCCCTTACCAAGTAGAAACTAATTTCCAGCAAAAATCTGTGCAAAATAATGAGCAGCACAAACAATTATCTGTTGAAGTATATACTTCTAGGCCAAAATCAAATACTATTGCAGATCCGACCTCACCTGTAGATTCAACGTCAAAAGGAGACAAACTAAAATGACTGGCTGATTTTGATGCAGCTCAAAAAAAGTTTGTGGATCCTATCTTTCCTATATATGATAAAATTAAAAAAAATAGTATGGAATATAAATATTTGTAATTGTAATATGAAGGGGTAAGGATTCTAATATTGATTCTGAAGAATCAAGCTCTGATGAAGATTTACTTGATGTAAGCTCTGAAGTTCAGACGACTCCGCCGAGATCATTTATGAAAGAAATTAAACCAAATATGAAAAGTCATGAAAAAGAAATTGAAAATAGAGAAACCAATGCAGGCTTGTCTGGACCAGGACAAGGTTCGACTTGTGCAGCTTGCAAGGGGTGCATTTTACTTTAGTATAAATTTTTATTAATTAATTATTGGATGTTTTCTTTTTTAACAATCAGCTATGCCAGTAAACTTACAATATGGATTTTTGGGATTTTATATCGATTCTTATTATATAAAAATTAAAGGAATAATAAACTGTATTACTGACTATTACTTTTTGATTCAATATTAATTGTGACTGGCCCATCATTCAATAGTGAAATATTCATATACTGCCCAAAGGCACCAGTTTGAATTTTCTCCGGCCCATATACATTTCTCAGTTCCTGTACAAATAATTCATATAAATTTCTTGCGTCTTCATTTGCCATTGCATTATGAAAGTCTGGCCTATTGCCTTTCATTACTGCATAAAGAGTGAATTGGGAAACCACCAAAACTTCGTAATTTTTTTGCATAACATTGAGGGTTCAGGCTTTATCTCCATCTGCCCATATACGAATATTTAAGAGTTTTCTAGCCATTTGCCTTGTAATTTCTTCAGTATCATCTCTAGAGATTCCAAGTAAGACCATAATGCCAGGGCCAATAGCTCCTGTAACGACTCCTTCTGAGGTAACAGATCCGGATAGCACCCTTTGGATTACAAGTCTCATCTGGATCTTTATTAATAAAAAAATTTAGAAATAAATGTAATTTTATTCCTATTTTCATTGATTTGCCTATAATAAAATAATTATTTTTTATATTTTTTAAAATTTATATTAATTAATCAAAAAAAATATAATTAAGTATTTTTCTTACCTTGTGGAATATTTGGCCTCTCAGGGATTTTTTCATGCCTAGTTTCAAGTAATTTCGCCATAAGGAATCCCCAAATTAGATGATATTGGATTGTATTATCAGCTTGATGCCTTGCCATTTCCCAGAAATGTATATTGCTTAGCCAGGCGCTGTCCAAAATGACACGCTCTCCTTCACTTAAACACTGAGTGATAGAATTCCCATAAAGCGCCCTGATATTTTCAATATCCTTGGCTTTTCTATTTGCGTTTTTCATAAAATTCATTTCATTCTGCTCTGTTTCCTTCAAAAGCTCACCTTCTGTAGGTGGGTTTTCTCGGCTAAAGACTTCTTCCTGCAGTGATGCCTGGCCGTGAGTGTCCTGCTAAGGGTCAAGACAAACTGTTGGAGCAGAATCAGTGAAGGCTAAGATGGGCAAGTGGTAAATATGTCCAAAACCTATGCCCTCTAAAACACAAGCCGCGATGTGCTATCGGCAGCAACCGGAGAGGAGGACCCTGGGAACCTGGAGAAAGGGGACCGTACAGCAAATCCGTGAGTAGCTGAGACGTCACCTGACTACGTCTAAGGTGAGCTCGATCGTTCTGATAAGAAACCAAATATATAATATATAAGTTTCCTTCAAAAGCTTTTTAACGCATCCAGCTCTTTATACATAAACTTAAAATGCATCATAAAATATTCATTTATATCAGAAATTTTTTCCTGCTCATGTTTTGACCAATTTGAAATAGCCTGGTGCAGGTGCAAATACAAATCTTTATTTCCCAAATTATAAGGTAAAATTTCTTGTATTGAGGCAAACTGCTTCAGTAGCTCTGCATAGCCGTTTAAGCTCTCTGAAAGTCTGTTAAGGTCTTCCATTACAGACATCCCTTGTTTTTTTATTCTTTTTTTGAGTGCTTCAGATGACATTATATATTCATTTAATTTTTGTATTTCCATTTTCCTTTGAGAAGTGCTGCATTTAAGCTTCCCATCTAAAGACACAAATTGATTTATATTTTCAATTTTTTTTGCCTTGCTTGCCTGTTTTCGATAATTTTGAAATCCTTTCGCGTTTTCATCTTTTAAAAATTCTAATAAATGGGCTGATTTTCTGGTTAATGGGTTTCGGATTAAAGTTTTTATAAATCTTTTGAGGATCATTTGCCGCTTTATTGTTTTTTCTTCGTCAATATTTTCTTTGATCTTTTTTTGTTGCACAGGAGGGATAAAATTCCCTGGGATTTCTAGCAGCATCACTTCTCTGAGCCAAATAAAATCGGTATATCTACGCTTCACAGACCATTGAAAAGGAGAAGTCTTTATTGTGTAGACAAGGTATTGTGGTGAAAATAACCCTCCTTGGACTAATTCAGGGAAGGAAATATCGATTTCTAAATTGTCATATTGTGATAATTCAGTTTCAGGGAGCTGCCTGCACGAGATTTCATAAAATTTTTCTTCTGAATGCCGAGGGTCTTCGTCTTGGCAGACAAGAATATCTGCATCAAATTCTGGGTCATTTTCAGGCTGATTTATTTCTTCAGAATTTTTTGAGTTTTCATTCATGGCTGTGGGCAATTTTTCGACCTGTGGGTTTGAGGAATCGCTGAAGTTAGTCTTTGGGGTATGAGGCTGTATAGAGTAGTCAATTTCTGATTTCTTTTCTTCAGAGTCCTTTGCAGACTGATTTTTGGGTGATGGGACAATTTGGCGAGATTTATTTTTGCTTTCTTCTTCTTTTTTGGCTTGATTTTCTATATCTTCTAAGCTCTGTCCTGGCCTATATAGTAGCTTAAATTGTCTTACACAAAGCTGAAGATCATCAAAAGTTCAATCATCGATATCTCCTTTTTCTTTAGACTCGAAAAACCATGTGAATAATTCTTGATCGTAATGCATATCAAGTATTTCTTCTCTTATCCCCCTCCGTAATATTTTGTATAGAAATATAATTAAATCATTTCTTTTTAAATTACTTAAATTTCACCAAAAATAATCTTATAATTTATTTATTTATAGACAAAAACGCTTTTAGGGCAAGTTAGAAATTTTCGTTTAGCTTTTCTTTCTGCTTCTGTAAGAAAATCTTCTTCTTCATACTCTGAGCCCATTTTCGTGGGATTTTATAAAAATATGTTGACCTATTATTATTTCAAGCAAAATTTTCTACTTTGTTCTTAAATTCAATTGTAAAAAATTAAATAATTTATTTTAGCAAACCCATATCTTTAATTAGTTTTCCTAATAAAAATATAGCTTACGCACCTTAATAGATTTCTGTATAGGCGATTTGAGATAGACAGTTGGAGTGCTTCGTCATTAATTGTTAAATAAGTGATCTAAATAACCCTGATTAGCGAGGATTATAGTAAAATAGTTTAAATTTTAACTAAAACTAAGTTAAAAAAGAATGGAACTCTTTAAGAAATACAATTTAATTAGAAGTGCATAGCAGTGCCTTTATCATGGTTTCCGGAAGCTTGAGACAATAAAATCTAACTATTTCTTGTCTCATGAGCCCGGGATCTGTTATGTTCGCTCCATTTTTCATCCGACTTTGCCAAGCCAATTTATTTGACAAAAAAATTTTGATAGAGAAAAAAAATTTTCAGGACCTCAATTGTCTCATTTTCTAGTTTTTTTAAAGTAAAAAACTAGAATTTAGGGCATTCGAAAAAAATGCAAAAAAGACTAGAAAATTGGACAAATCATTTTTGACTAGATTTTGGGACAAATGAGGTCCTGAAAAAAAAAAATTTCTTATAAAAAAAAAGACTAGAAAATTCGACAAATGAGAAGGGGGGTCCTTATTTAAATTTTAAATATGGATTGCGATATTGAGGCTTTAAAAATCAAGAGCCAGAACAAACTTTTTTAGTAAGCAAGAAATAGCTGCAAATATATGCTTATAATTCAAATTTCATCGAAAAACGTTTTTTGACGTTTAGAAAAAATTCATAAAAGTGAATAAATGAGATAAGAGGAAGTTAAAAATTTAAAAATCAACTTTTTTAGACAGTAAGAAACACCTTTAAAGTAATACTATTTTTCAAATTTATTCAAAAAACTTCTATAAAAATTTGTTTTTTTAGGCTTTTAAAAAAATATCATAAATATTGAGAAATGAAATAAGAGAAAGTTAAAAATTTAAAAATCATTAGTCGGAACATTTTTTTTAGGCAGCAAGAAATACTCGCAAAGTTATGCTTATAGTTCAAGTTTCATTGAAAAACTTCTAAAGTTATGCTTATGGTTCAAGTTTCATTAAAAACTTCTATAAAAATAGCTTTTTTAATCATTTAAAATTGAATAACGATAGACATTGAGATAATTGTCTTATGTCAAATAAGAAATTGCATTAACTGTGATTTAATTTTCTTACTCCCCCCCCCCCCTCCGTGAGCGAACAAAAAAAATTTTGTTCGCTCACGGAGGGGGGGTTAATTTTTTTTTTTAAAAACAATTTATATATAAATTTTATAAAAAATATTTTTTTCGAAAATTTAAAAAAATCCTAATTTGCAAAAATTGGGAAGCAAATATTAATTTAATTTGCAAAATTTATGTTTTTAAAACGCAATTTGTTTAAAATTAAACAGAATTAGCTCTAGATTTCATTATACTAATTATCACTTATATATCAAAATTTTTTTTCCATTAAAATTTTTTCTATTAAAAAAATTTTTGTTCACTCACGGAGGGTGGTTTTTGGTCAAAAAATGGCGATTTTTCTAATGGTTTTGTTCGCTCACGGAGGGGGGGGGGGAGTTAGATCTCATCAAAAGGGACATATTCTGTAGGAATTTAGTCTAAAGTTCCATTTTTCATTTTTAATTGGTTTGTCGAATAAGTTTATCGGCAAAGACTGATGTAAAAAAATTGTTGCTCATGAGGCAAGAAATAGTTAGATTTTATTGTCTCAAGCTTCCGGAAACCATGATAAAGGCACTGCTATGCACTTCTAATTAAATTGTATTTCTTAAAGAGTTCCATTCCCTTTTAACTTAGTTTTAGTTAAAATTTAAACTATTTTACTATAATCTTCGCTAATCAGGGCTATTTAGATCACTTATTTAGCAATGAATGGCGAAGCAATTTCAACCATCTATCTCAAATCGCCTATATAGAAATCTATTAAGGTGCGTGAGCTATAAAAATTATTATTTATTTATTTAATTTAAAAATTCATGACTATCATACTCTTATTTTTGCCTAGTAAATCATTCTTTCTTTCTTTCAAATAAGCCTTGTAGTAAAAATTTTATTTGCTCAAAAAACAACATGAGAACCTATTTTGAATTAAATTTGCTCTATATACCATTAATTATCCTTGAATTTTGAACCCTAATTATAGGCGGCTTATTTTGTTAAAATATTTTTTAATGAGCTTGGCTTGACTAATTAGCTTTAATTAAGCTAGAACAATTTTCAAAATCCTTAAAAATCTAGTTAGGAAAAATCATATGAGTAACTGGCGCCCAGTATGATTTAAATTCCATAGTTTCTAGAAGCGAAAATTTCATCCATAATATTAAATGTCAAGCGCTGATTGAACTATGAACTGCCCGCTCCATTGGTATGGCAGCGGAGACTCTTTAGTATTCTTACTCCCTCTTTTCAAAAGGGTTATAACATTTAATTTTCAGGTTTAAAAATCCTATTTGTAATTAATTTAAAAGAAATGTCTAATTTAAATTAATAAAATTTTATGCATTTAATAGATTTCATTATAATAATCATTTATTACATATTAAATATTTTATACTTACTCCCCCCCCTCCGTGAGTGAACAAAACCATTAGAAAAATCGCTATTTTTTGCCCAAAAAAACCCACCCTCCGTGAGTGAACAAAAATTTTTTATGGAAAAAAATTTTGATATATAAATGATAATTAGTATAATTAAATCTAGAGCTAATTCTGTTTAATTTTAAACGAATTGCTTTTAAAAAACAAAATTTTGCAAATTGAATTAATATTTGCTTTCCAATTTTTGTGAATTAGGATTTTTTTAAATTTCGAAAAAAAAATATTTTTTATAAAATTTATATATAAATTTTTTTTAAAAAAAAAAAAATTAAACCCCCCTCCGTAAGTGAACAAAATTTTTTTTGTTCACTCACGGAGGGGGGGGGAGTTAATACATTTTTTACCTCGCTGTTCAATTTCCCAAAAATATGAATTTTCCAATTTCTTAATAGGGTTAGGACTTGTAAGCCTTACTTAGATTGGTCTCACATTGATGGAATACGGCCTTTCAAGGAAAGGATTTGGAAATCATCTCATGTTCAAAAATTGGGTCCAATTTTCTGTAGGTATTGTGGCATGGTGGCTTATTGGCTATGCCTTTTCCTTTGGTAATGCTGGAAATCACAGCAACTTTATTGGTGAGAAGTATTTTGGAGGCGAAGATTGGCTTCTCGACAGGATTAGTAACCATGGCGCCTGTGCTTCCTATTTCGCTTTGATAGGCTTCTTTGTGATATTTATTATCAATGGAGCTATCATGGAAAGAGCGCACTACTGGGTCTACCCATTCCTAGCTTGGTGGGTTATGGTTTGGATTTGGCCAGTAGTTGTAGCCTGGGGATGGGGCTGGGGCTGGCTTATGGGAGAAGTTGGAGATGAAAACAACCTATACCTCATAAAATTATATATTAAATAATATAAAAAATAGTTAAAATCCGCCTAATTAATAAAATTGTATATAATTGACTACGGTGGAGCAATCACCATCTATATTTTCGCTGGTACTTTCGCCCTTGTAGGCGCTATTATCATTGGAAAAAGAGTTGGGAGATTTGACCAAGAGCACGTCCAAAGCGGGTTTGAAATGACTCACTACCCAATTTATGTCATTGGAGCTTTACTGACTATTTTGGGCGTCTGGTCCATTAACATTGCTCAAACCGAAACTTACTTACTTAATTATCTATAGCGTTTAACGTCCACTACGGGGTAGCCATTTCCAGAGCTGCCACCATATTTATTCTAGTCGAGCCTATGGAACTCTAAATCGATCCACTTTGTTACATCAGGAGAGGGGACAAATACAGCGTTCCGGCTTCGACGGGCTGCGTTGCCTCTTTCTTCCTTGACTCAGCTCTTGGGCGTGTTCCGCCTAAGGGTCACCTTCCTCGGGTGTGCTGAGAGGTAAAACTTCGAGCCTCTTGATGTACTTGGAGCAGTGCCTCGGCTTATCTGCCAGAGTTAAACTGCTATTGCTGTACAGAAGTTCTCAGAAGAAAACCTACCAATAAATAAAATTGCTTGAGGGGAGAGAAAATTAGCGGAGCTAATTTCACTCGAACCGAATGCCATTTTATTTATGCTCAAACCGAAACAGCTAATGCTTTTGGCATTGCAGAAGTAAATACTTGGATTTGTGGAGGCGCCTCTTCAATTGTTGCTCTTAAACTTCTTACTTTGGGACATAGAGACTTGAGAATCCATTACATTTCTGTATTCCAAGGATTCATTGCTGGGCAAGTACTTATTTCTTCTTCTGCTTTTGATACCACTCCTTGGCAATCAGGAATTTGTGGACTCATGGCTGGAATTGCCTTCTTCTTAACCCGTTTAGGTTGAGCAAATTATTTTTAAAGGTCTTTTTCAGAAATTTGATAATTTTTTAATTAAATTTCTTATTAGAATGCCAATATCATACAAAATTAGCTTAAAATTGTCATTAACATAGAAAAACTCCTTCTCCAATAATACTTTGTATTGTAATCGTAAGGGTGATTTAGGTGTTAAGTGTTGTGAAATGTTCAAAATTGATGATCCTATGAATATCACTGGAACATTCTTCTTCCCAGGCCTTATTGGAGGATTTTTACCTGGATTTATAACTGATTCATATGGAGTCTTCTGGGAAGGAACTGAAGGGCATACCCTCTCAACTCAAGTTGTTGGTGTTTGTGTAATTTTTGGATGGTCAGCTTTCTGGGCTATTATTACTTTTGGAATTCTAAAGTTCCTTAAAAAGCACAGACTCTCAGACGAGATACAAAAGGCATCATTACTCCAGAATGGATATTTTGAAAAAAAAATGCAAAAAATAAATATTAAAAAATATTTTTAAAAAATCTAAAAAAAAAAGTTAGAAAACTGTGATATTGCACAAGAAGGATTCGTCTTAGGAGGAGGACAAAGAATCGAAGCAGAAATGGTAAAAGCATCATAAGATTAACTTTTTAAATTTCTTAAACCTTATGAGTATTTCTCATCAAAAGTCGAAGTTTCTAGATTTGCTTACTCCCTCTGTAGCAAGCAAAAAATATTGCTCGCTTATGAAGGGGAGTTATTTTTTTTCAAATTTTGAAAAAATCCTAATTGGAAACTAAAAATTAATTTAATTTGGAAAATCTATTTTTAGACTAAAGCTGCTTAAAATTCAACATAATTAGTTAGAAATTATTTTATAATAAAATATAATTTAAAAAAAAATTCCTCTCACATGGGCGGGATTTCTATTGACTTTCTGCCACTAAGGAAAGAGTTAATAATTGTCAAAATTTCATTTTCAAAAATTTGAAAAATTTTTGAAATAAATATAATACTGAACTAATTCAAGCTTTTAATTCCTTGGAATTAATTTTCCTAATCTTTAAAAACCCTTTCTCGCTGTAGTTATACCAAAATATTAACGCGGCCATAAACGGTTTCCAACTAAATATGACCATAAATTTTAAATGTCGGCACCGACAATTCTCGTAGGGACATCTGACTCTCTCGTATATTTAGGCTTGGTAAATCCTACTTAGATTGGCCTCACAATGATGGAATACGGCCTTGCCCGTAAAAATTTTGCTGATTACATTTTGTTCAAAAATTGAATCCAATTCTCAGTTGGTATTGTAGCCTGGTGGTTGATTGGTTTTGCATTTGCATGGGGAAATGCAGGAGATCATAGCAATTTCATAGGAGAAACGTACTTTGGAGGTGAGGATTGGCTTCTTGACAAGAAAAGATCCCATGGAATCACAGCAGCTTATTCAGCTCTTGTAGGATTTTTCATTCTTTTCATAATCAATGGCGCGATTATGGAAAGAGCACACTATATCGTTTACCCATTTGTTGCATGGTGGGTTATAGTTTGGGTGTGGCCTGTTATTGTAGCCTGGGGATGGGGCTGGGGCTGGCTCATGGGTGAGGTTGGCGATGAAAATAACTTGATTGACGGTGGTGGTGCAATTACAATTTATCATTATTTATAATAAATACTCATTAGGTGTTAGTAAAAATCTATATATTTATTAAAAAAATCAAACAGATTACATATTTGCAGGCACTTTTGCACTAGTTGGAGCCATAATTTGTGGCAAGAGAGCTGGAAAATATGATGGAAGCCAAGTGAGAGAGCCTTTTAGAATGACAAATTACGCTTTCTATACAATTGGAGCTACTCTTACAATATTAGGAGTTTTCGGGATGAACATGACTGGAGGGTCTAATGTTTCATCATTTGGGATGGCTGAAGTAAATACTTGGATTTGTGGAGGCATGTCTTCTATAGTTGCCTTTAAGCGCTTTACATAATAATAAAATGGCATAATAAGGAGTAAAAACAAACATTATAAATTTAACAGTGAAAATTTTTTTTATTTCACAAAATTAGAAGATTCTAAACCTCCATAAAAAAAATTTGCACTATTAAGTTTAATGATTTTTTTCTCTTATTATGAGTTACCTGCCAGATATAATGCTTTCTTATTGCTATAAAACACTGCTCTTTCCTTTTAATTACATACTTAACTTAACTTAATTATCTGGTGTTTAAGGTGTCTAGTGCCGCGGCCCAAAAAGAGCCTATGGCAAAACTAGTGACGTAGGCGAGCCATCTTGGAACAGGTCAGCCCTGGCCAAGCCTTCTATCAACTCCTGGCTCACCAGCCTTGCTGCACGTCTCTCCCGGTGCGATGCAGTCGCCCTTATCTCGACTCAGCTCCTGTGCGTGTTCCGCCTAAGGGTCATCTTCCCATGGAGATGTGCTGAGAGGTAAAAGCCCGAAATCTTGAGAGGACTGAGGAGCAGTTCCTCTGGTTATCCCCAGAGTTAAACCGCTATTGCTGTCCAGAAGTTCTCGAGTGAAAACCTAACCCTATAAAATAAAATTCCATGAAGGAGAGAAAATTAGCAAAGCTAATTTCTCTCGAACCGAATGCCATTTTATTTATCTTTTAATTGCATGCAGATTCTTCATTTCATTCAACATGCCATATCTCTTATACTTCATAAGAACGATCAAAATAGTTAATTAACACCAACTAAGCCTTAAAGCTCTACACTTTTACCAGAAGAGACCTTGAATCTCATTACATCTCAGTTTTCCAAGGCTTCATTGCTGGAGAGGTCCTTATTTCTTCTTCCGCGTTTGACACAACTCCTTGGCAAGCTGGAATTTGTGGAATTATGGCTGGGATCGTCTTTTTCTTAGGCGTCCATTTCCACAGGATCTTGAAAATCGATAACCCTATGCACATTACAGCCACTTTCTTGTTCCCTGGGTTTATTGGAGGATTTTTGCCTGGGTTTATTACAGATACTTATGGAGTCTTCTGGGAAGGCACTGAAGGTCATACTCTTTCTACACAAGTTGTAGGGGTTTTCGTGATATTCGGATGGTCTGCTTTCTGGGCAATTATCGTTTTTGGCGTCTTGAAGTTCTTCAAAGTGGCAAGTTTGCCTGAAGATTTACAGAGAGAAGGGCTTGTTGGGTGTGAAATTACTCAAACTGGGTTTGTGAAGGGATCTAGTTTAAATCAAGATACAATTAGACCTTTGGGGAAAGGGATAGAATAAATAACTTTTAAATTCTAGATAGCTGATTCAACGGGTACCTATAAGAGCTCTAGAAGACGTTACTCAATTTCCCATGCTCAGCCAATTTGTCCTCGATAGATATAAGCGCCAGTCTTGAAGTTTGGGTTTGAACTCTCTTTTTTAAGCTAAGGCAACTCACCTGAGTCTGTCAGGTATCCTCTTGGCCTCAGCCTCCGCCACGGAGTAAGTGGATAGCTTATAGGAATAAGTCCCCATAAGGACAAGAGTTCAGGCTTAAAACCCAGGGCTTTTGCTTCCCTACTTCACTTGGTATTACGAATCATGTGAAATCAAGTATAATTAAAATATACGAGAAGAATTGTGGGTCTGGAGACTAGAAATTCGACTCTCTATATTTAATAATTAAAGTCTAAGTCAATTGACCAAAATAGATTGATTTTTAGATAGTTGAAAATTCAATACTCCCGGTAAGAAAAAGAGAGCAAAATTGATACTTTAGAGTGTTTTTGGGTTAGCCACTGGCAATTTTGAATGGAATTGATTTGCTTTTATTTATATTTGGTTGTTTACATATAATTGGAGTTTATTAGATGATATCGGGATCTGAGAAATTATAGAAGGTATTCTTCCAGAGCTGTTGATTGAAGATACCACCTGCCTTGAGAAAGTATTATTTTGGCATCATTAGGGCCTTGCAATCATAATATGCTCTGTATTAGCTTCTTAGGGATCGTTAATTTTCTTTTTTGAAGTAGAACCCTAACTCCACCGAACGAAAAAAAACCTTTAATCCCCCCCCATCCTTGATCGAACGACTCGCCATCGTTCGATTAAGGATGAGGGTTAAAAAAAAAATTTTTTGGGAAAAAAAAATTTATATATAAAATAAAAAATATATATATATATTTTTTATTTACTTTTAAATAAGAGGGTTAAGAGCATTTAATAATTTTTTTACAGCAAAAAATCATAAAAATACCAATTTTTATTATTTTGATTTATTAGTTACCCCTTTAAACTGTATAAATTTTAATTTGTTCCTTATTAAATTAATTTTTTTTAAAAAAATTTTAAAGAATGTCTATTTTATTAGATTATTGAGTTTTTAAGCCTAGGTTGATGACTAAATCACTTCGGATGGTTGATTTCCGAAGCTTTCTGTCGTCTTAAAATCTCTGAAAAAACAATTTCATTATGTACATCTTCCCAAGCTTTTGATAACTAATATATTTATATATATATAAAAATTGTCATGATATGAAAATCGTTGATCAAGGATGGGGGTTAATTTCCCCAATTTTTAGGAATTTTTACAGTCAATCGTTCGATCAAGTATGGGGGGGGAGTTAGCTAACAAAAATTTTTTTTTGATATAACGAAGCTCTTATGAAAAATATTTTGATATATATAAGATAATTATTATAATAAAATATATAGCTAATTTGTTAATTTTAAATAGCTCGCATTTTTAACACACAAATTTTACAAATTAATTGCCATTATTTTAAATTTCGAGAAACAATATTTTAATATATATATTTTAAAAGAAATTAACCTCCCTCTATGAACAAAGAAAACTTTTTGGTTCGTTCATAGAGGGAGTAAAAATTTCACCTTTTAGTCATATTTATGGAAAATTTATATAATTTCCTCTGAATATCCTCAATTTTTAAATATATTTTAAATAAAATTCATAAGTTAATAGCATGGTATAATTATTAAATTACAGTCATGAACGGTTTTTACCTCGAAATGACTGAGTAGTCTCAGGTTTATACTCTCCACTATGCTGATTATAAAAATAGCCTTTGAATATTTCATCAATTGAGTCTAATGGAATGAATCCATCAAGTTCTTCTTTAAAATCGAATTGACTTGAAGCATTAAAATTTTCAGAATTTGACGGGATAAATGGAGATACCAAGGTTTTCGCAAACAAGCTAGACCACTGGACATCACTCAGCCATACGTGATTTTTTACTTCTGAAGGACCATTTGTCCCTAGCCTATTTTCAGGCTTCCTTTGTAGAAGTTTATTGACAAAATCTGCGGACTCTATTGACCAGCCTGCTGGCAAATCTGATTTTTTAAGCAGAATTTGTTTAGAAAGTGCCTGTTCTTTTATATCATTTCTATTTCTTCCTGTGTATGGCCGCTTTCCCATCATCAATTCATAAACAATAACTCCTAAAGCAAAATAATCAACAGCAATTCCATGATTACGCTTACACATAACTTCTGGAGCCATATAGCCTGGCGTCCCAGAGGTTTCTTTTGAGTTGTCAGACGAGATCAGTCTTGCTATGCCAAAATCTGTTATCCTTAAATATCCCTTTTTATCGAAAACTAAATTTTCAGGTTTAATGTCCCTATGTATTATTCCTAATACATGCAAATATTCAAGCCCACTAAAAATACAGGCTGTGAAAACGGCTCATAAATTTAAAAAAATAATTTTTTCTAAAAAAAATTCTATAGGAAAAATAGTATTATTTTGTAGTAAAATTAAATTGAAAAAAAAAGAAATAAATACACAGTGAAAAACTTAGCTTGACTTTCAGTGAACCTTCTAGTCTTACAAATGTGATATCTAAGGTCTCCGCCTGTCATAAGATCCATGACGAGATATAAATTTTCTTTATCTTGAAATGCGTATTGCATATTTACTACAAAAGGGTGCTTTATTATTGAAAGCAATTTTCTTTCATTAAGAATTGAGGATACACTTTTTTTCCTTATAACCCTGAATTTGCTCATTTCTTTCATAGCAAAGCATTGCTTTGTTTTTTTTAATTCTACTTTTCAAACCTTTCCATAACCTCCACGGCCTATTGGGCATTCAAAATTGAAGAGATTTTTCTGAATTTGGCACTCTTCACTATCTTGGTCTTGTATTGTGTTTCCCATTTATTTACAGATTATATGTATTTTTTTAATAGGTGATCTGATAAATTTAATAAATTTATTTTTGTTTTGGTTTTATGATTTATATTTTGACGATAATATATTAGCAGTTATTTTTTGTTTTTTAGAAACAATTATATTATAGGATTTTGAATTGAAGTGTATTTTTATATATATATAAGATTTAATATAAAAAATAGCTCAAATTTAAGATTCGGCTCCATGCCATATGACCGTGGATTTTTGACAGTGTACATTTCATCGAAATCCATTTGGTCGAAAATTTTTTTATAAAGCGATATTTTGCCGAAAATTAACTTTTTTTTTTCGGTCAAATGTCTCACTATCAAAAATTTTCGGTGAAATGGACACTATCAAAAAGGCAAAGTCATTTGACCTGAACCCTAAGATTCAGTTTAATTAAAAAATAATTAATTTTTTATATAGGATTTTTATAATATTCATTAGAGAATTCAAAAATACACTCACTAATTTAATTTTTGTAAAAATTATTTATATAAATTAATGTGATTGATAGATAGAGCATACATTTAATTATTAATTAAAATTAACTCGGCAAAATATATACATAAAATAGCCATAGTGTCCCGAATCATCCTCTCATGTAACGGTAGCCATGTATAACTAAGCATAGCTTTGGAGTCAGAAGTTAGTCCAGCAAGATCTGGTGTCTTTCAGCGAGGATTTAAGCAAAATCTGCTGATTTGATGCTGCTCAGCAAATTTTTAACCCAATAATACTGCTGCCGAGAATCCAGGAGTTTCGGCTTGGGCTTAGAGTTACCAGAGGTGGAAGCCATCCACTTCGGCTATGAAGCCATGCAGCTATTATCGTACAGAGTGCCACCAATGAGAAGTGATGACTCTAAACACCCATCTAATAATCTAATCTAAATAGTTCGACAAAATAATTAAGAAATTAATTGAAGAGTAAGACTATTGCTGGCATTCTTCCAAATAATCTCACTCCTTATTTAAAGAGAACAAGCAATAGATAAGTTTCCATTTAGGGATCCATAGAAGCTATTATTTTATTATTAAAAGGAGATTAATTTATTGAAAAAAAAAAAATTATCTATTTTTATCAATTTAAAGTCAGGAGTTAAATATTCCTCTATAATTCAAAAGTATACCCTCAGAATTTTCTAAGATTACAATATTAATAAGCTAAAGAATAATCCATCACATTTGAATTAACATATATATAGAAAAAGCCCGAGGATCGGCTCCACACGGGAACGATTTTCCACGTGTGGAGCCATTTTTTCCATACGTGAGAATCCTGACTTCCTCGTGTGAAAAAATCGCTCCACACGTGGAAAATCGTTCCCGTGTGGAGCCGATTTTCAGTATTGCCAAGAGAATGGAGCAAATAGCGCCATTCTCTGGCAATTATTATATCAATCAATATTAAATTAAGATAGCATCATCATTGATTTTTTTCTATCATTTTAGCACTTTTTAAATTTAATCTTATAACAATCTAATTATCATCAGACGAGTTACGGATTTTATATTAAATATTAAATATTTAATGTATTAATTTACTATTTAATTTATTAAGGGGGGTTAATAATTATAATGCTAGAAGAGTTTGAATGGTATCTTTATTCTGATGTAGAAGACAGCGTTTTAACTATTTATACAGAACCCTTAAAGCCAAGTAGAAAATCCAAAACTCAAAAATCAAACAACAAAGAAGCCAAAATTCCTAAAGGAAGAGAAGAAAAAATTATCAACAAAATTTCGAAAGTCTTAAAAAAAGCCAAAGATAATAAAACAGAAGAAGACTTTATAAATGAAAATGGCTTTTCTTGTATATACTCCAGCTGCTTAGTTAAATGCTTTGCAATGAATACTTTTATTAAGCATATTATCAAGCCACACCAAATCCCATGTGTGTGAAAAGACTGCAGCTTTAAAGGAAAATGCTCTTGTGAGCTGCAAAAACACTTAGAAAATCATTGAAATAAGTTTAAAGGGATAGAACAGAAAGAGACTGATAACTCTAATGATAAAACAAAAACGATTGAGACAGTTTTATCATCTTCTATTAAGTTTAAAAAAGATATTAAGGCGAAACCTGAACATAATTCAGTTAGACCTCTAAGCGATTCCATAATTTTCAGAGCTAACTCAGTCTCAAATATTGCAACCCCTATTCAAGACAAGCCCAAACTGATTAACCCTCCAAAACCTGAGCCGAAAACTATCTCAAAACCTCAGCCTAAAACTACCTCAAAACCTGACCTTAAAATTATAAACAAACCTGAGCTTAAAATAGTCTCAAAAACCCCTCCAGTTGCAGCTAAAACAGCCACAAAACTTCCAGAACATTCAAAACCACTGAAAAAAATTAAAATTGAAAATGACTCGACGGAGTCAAAAACAGACTCAGACAGCAAAGAAATTTTACCAATTAAAAGAGGGGTCACTGCTAAAAAAACAGTCGTCCCTCCAGGGAAAAGAATGAAGCGATTTACAGCCTGTGGGGAATCTCCATATGTAGAAGACTTAATTAAAAAAGAGATCCAAATAGACTATGAAGAAGATGAAGACGAAAAAGACCAGACACCTTTTATTAAAAATCTTATGGAAAGAAAAAAGGCTGCCCAAAAGTGGAACCCTTCAGATGCATTTGCTAGAGCTCTGGAAGCACAGAGGTTTTAATTTATCGGATTATTTTAATAAAAATTTAAATCAATTTATTTAAAAAAGCATTGCCTAGGAATTATTCTGTGTTATAATGAATTAAAAAAGATAAATAGAGCAATAAGCTATAATGAAATTTGCTAACTCCATTTTTATATATAATTAATAATTTTTATAGCAAAATCTCTAGTTAATCCTATTAATTTTAAGACAGCTTGTATCGGCAAATACAAATTTTTCTTTTTAATATTTGCATTTTAGATTTATTAAAAAAAATTAACCAACCCATTTTAAGAGCGAACAAATAATTTAAAGAGGATAGTAAGTGTCAGAATAATATTTATTAAAGATCATGCTATAGCTAGGCTTCAGAGTCTTCTTTATTTCCTTTTTTCAGTAGCATCTCATAAAACATTTTTAGATTCTCGTTCTTCCTTCCTTGAGTATCACTTGAACTATCAGGAGCGGGGTTACTATCGCTAGAAGTGTTAAAAGAAATGCCTGCAGGCCTTAAGATATCTACTACATTCTTCGCTTTATCATTACTTGTCTTGGAAAGCCTTTCTTGGACTTGCACTAACTCGCCATATAGAGCTTATATTGATTTAGGCACTATTAAGAAGAAAAAATGTTTTTTTTATAAGAATTTATACATAATTATATGTTCAGAAACAAATATTTTTATGAGAATATACTCAGAAAAGGGGTGCTTCTTGGCTGTAAAAGATTGCATATGATTTTTTGTATTTCTTAAATATTAAAAATAATTTAATTGTGATTGCAATAGTTTCGAATTTTTTTTAACACTTTAAATAATAAATAAATTTATGCATCATAATAGATCGCTATACCCCAACAGAGAACACTGGCCAGAAAAAATATGGTCTAGGAGACCTACCTTATATAGCCTAAGTCTGATTAGGTATCTTAAACCTTAAAGGAGATTTTTCATTTTTCCTAAAAAGCTGACAATACTATTAATTTTAACGAATTTTTTTAAAAATCTTATAAATACAAGTATTTTTATAAAATAAAGTTAAAAAAAATTAATATGAAAATGCTCATGGGGGAGTAGAAAATCTTGGTCAGATACAAAAGGGATTTCTTCTTTCTTCGTCCCTCGATATCTCGGTTTCGGCAATAAATCATTAAACTGTTTCTCTAATATGCCTAGATAGTCCATTTCCCTTATCAAGTTTGGTGAATCCCACCCTGCAGGTATAAAAATGCTTTCTCTGTCAATAATCTGGGCTTTTTGGGTAAACCTAAACCCATAAAGCCTATGCACAATGTAATTGTAAAAAGTGTTCACATTGATTCCTGTTTTTGAGGATGTATAAATAATGGATGCTCCATACGTTACTGCAAACTCCCTTAATGATTTTAATGTAAAATCCAAAATTCGCTCACATTGGTCTCGGCTTTTATCTACAGACCATATTAAATCACTTTTACAACAAATAATGACAATAGGAACTCCTAAATTTACCTGTAATACCCCTTCGGGAAGTGGTATTTCTTGTACCGCTTCGTCAATTTTTTCTTCTTTTGTTTCTTCAGAGGGGTCTTTATAAGCTTTCATATATCTTTCAACACCCTGGACCATTTGGTCTTGGTCGTCGAGTGGCAATGAGCTTAAAACTTTTCCCAGTTTTTCATGCCAAATTTCAATTCACTGATGGAGGTCTTCTAAGAAGGTTCATGGCTGTGATCAGTCTAAAACGATGCCAAATATAGTTTTATTGAGGTTAATAATTTTTTTTAAAAAATAATTAATTTTACCTAAAAAAAATCAAAAAATTTTTATTAAACCTTTATTGAGTTGTTTTGGCTTTAATGCAAATTCAAGAAGATCTTTTAATTGGGGATGATCTAATGTTCAAATATTAATTCGAGATATCTTAAGAGATTGAGGATCTTCAATGTTCTTTGCATTTATATGAGAATAGTGAATTGGGGAAGTGATAGGAATAGGATCATCTGGAGCTATAAGTTGGGAATATACTGAGTTTTTACCGAGCGAGCCTGGACCTTTTTGCACAACCGATATGAAATGCTTTACTCCGCAGTCTCTTCTCCCGACCAATATAAGGTTGCCTTCAGGGTGCTGATCTCTTTGGGAGGACTCTTGCAAGATTTTTTCCCAAAGTTTTTGTTCCGACATTGATTATTATTAAATAAAAAGCATAATTATAATTAAGGGAAAATAATATGACTACTCATATTAAATTAATTTCATTTCGTTTTCATGAATGGATTTAAGTTCATTTTCTTCATCAATTGTAGGGTCTAGGCTTACAAGCAGCTGGAGTTTGGCAAAAAAACGGGGGAGGAGTCCTGCATATAAAAATGACATTAAAAATAATGGAAGGGCATGCTTTCAGATATATTCGGTTACCACTTCTGTAGTATTATACATAAATATATAAATTTGGCATTAATAATGATAGATTAGAAAATAAATAAAATAATACTAAAAGGATAATTTGATTAAATAATAATTTAATCCCAACTGACAGCCCAGCTGTGATAAGAAACCTAATAACTTTTTTCCATATCTTTGTGTAACCCCAGAACATGGTAATTTTCTTTGAAGAAATCATAGCCCCAGTCACCAGTCCAAAATTATAGAAAATTCATGCTGAATGATAAAATGAATATGCCCCGCTTACGTCGTAATTTAATGAGCAGTGTTTAGTAGCATTTCTTATCCATTTTAAATTGACTGTTGAATTCAGCGTAACTATTTGAAAAACTCCAATAACCCCTAAAAACAACATCATTGTCCCTATGAATCAAAATACAATATACGTCCTATTGGTTTTATAATTAAAACTGCTTTTCAATGACAAATCCATCATAGTTTTATCAAACGCAAATGCGACAGTAACATATATAAAGCAATAGCACAAAGTTATAAGAATTTGATGGGGAAAAATTTCTCCTAAATAGACTCCGCCAATACTAATCATTGTAGCTATAATAACTACAATCCCATAAGCGATTATCCTAAATCTGCTTCTATGAAAAATTTCGATTGCGATAGAAACATAAATAACAGTTCCCAGCATCACTTGGTAAGAAGGATTTGCAAATCCAGACAGACAGAGCACGCCTTTAATATCTTTGTCTTCCCAATAAGGTCTTGGCTCTCTGTAAAGTAATGAGAGAAAACTTGTGACATACATCGTAAAGTTTATCATTAAAATCAATTTTATTCCTCTTCTGGCATCGTAAAAATGATAAATTGCAGGACAAATAAAAATTAAAGTTCAGTCACCTCCAAGGTATGACACTATTGTAAAAAACATTTTCCCATTATCAGTTCTATCTTGTTGAAAATCATATACGACGTGCTTTCCTCAACTTATTAAACGGCTTTCTAAGAGACCTTCAAGAGGAATAATAAATAGAAGCATAATGATGGAGATTCCACGGACGAGGACTGAGGTTTTGACAAGACTTTCTTCCTGGATTGAGGCTAAGCGAGGGTAATTTTGGGACATCTTGTTTTGTCACCTATATTAACTATTATTTAGATTTGAAGTAAAATTTGAGAATAATAAAACATATACAATTTATTTTTAATTAGATGACTAATAGCTAATATAAATTTATTCTTTATTAAATAACTCAATATAACACAGCATAATAACTCAATTACAGTTAAAATACCTTCATTTGTTCCTTTACAATAATTTCATTATTTATGAAGAATGCTTAAGTTTGAGATGGTTGTTCACTGAAGCTTCTGACCCATAAGATTTCCCACATACTTGGCAAGTATAATGCCTTTCAATTTTATCAGCTGTGCGTCTATATCTTTTTTTCTTCCCATTTGATAAACTTTCTTCTAGACTTGCAAGCCTCTTCTGAAAGCGCTCTTTATCAACTGCAAGCTCTTCAACTTTTTGCTTTAGTAATAAATTGTATACAAATAGTTTACAAAACTCTTCGTAATAGTCAATGCTCTTATCTTCATTTTTGATTTGATCTTGAGTCAGAGGGATAAAATAAGTGGAAAGTTTATTGTCTGCGACTTTTTCCATAATTATAAAGGATGAACAGAATAGACATTTCTGAAACTTCGGATTGGTGAGGGTTTTTTGGAATATATAAAAAAATTAGTGAGGGGAAAAAAATAGGTGTGGGGTAGAATTAATTTTTGGAAAAAATTAGGATTATAAATTAGTTTAGAGGGAAAATAAGGATGGTAGGGAATAGATTAGATTAAAGTGAGAGAAATAAGAAATAATGATAAATCTTTAAAGAGGCTTAAATCCAATGATGCCTAGTTAAGTTAGGTTAGATAAAGTCAATGTATCTAAGCTTAGTGCGCTGGAAAGTAAGAATTTGCCCGGTTGCTAGGTCTGGGATTGCTTCATAATCCACTTGTTTTGATCCGCTGATTGTAATTGGAAATTGATTAAAACAAATACTTACTCCTTATCAAAAAATGTTTTATTATTACAAAGTGAGCTGGAATTATAATAATTTGCTCTGGATATTAAAATATTAATTAAAAATATTATGATAACTTTGTTGTAATTGAGGAGTTAAGCAAACACCTCCAAATAGAAGAGACAATACATTCACAACTACAGTATGACCCCATCCATATCCCCAAACTGCTGGGTTTCTGGCAATCTTGATACCTTTTGGAATATTTCTTAACCCTGCCCCCAGTAAGCAAAAAATTATTAACCATGGTCAAGGTGCCAATTTTCAAAATTATATATTAAAAATTTTATTTTATTAATTTCTTAAATTTATCAGAGATTTCATCATTATAATCATTAGATTAACATTAAAATATAGTCATAGCAAAAAAATAAATATTAAAATAATTTTTAGCAGGGCATTATTTTTGCTAAAAAAGGGATTTCTAATGATTTTTATCATTAACCAACCGGAGAAGTAAGAGAGGATTCATTTATTATTATCAATCAATATTATCTATCTATTTTCTCTATTATATTTATTAGATATTTGTTCAGAACTTTGAAAAGAGATATTAAATTATATCATAATCATCAAAAAATTTAAAAATAAGCATTAAAAAATTCCAAAATTACTTTTATTAATGTATATAATAGGACTATTTTATACTTACTCCGCTTAATTAGAATAATATTTTTATAACAAAAAATTGCAGAAAGCCTATTCTTTCCTATTATATAATTTTCTAAATTAATAAATTTCCTTTGCTTTACTGTCGAGCTAGAATATTAGCAATTCATTATTATCAGTTTTACTCTTTAGAAAAATGTCAGTGATTTTGTACTTACTCCCCCCCCTCCCTGAGTGAACAAAACCATTAGAAAATCCCTATTTTTTGCCCAAAAAAACCCACCCTCCGTGAGTGAACAAAAATTTTTTATGGAAAAAAAATTTTATATATAAATGATAATTAGTATAATGAAATCTAGAGCTAATTCTGTTTAATTTTTTAACGAATTGCTTTTTTAAAACATAAATTTTATAAATTAAATTAATATTTGCTTTCCAATTTTTGCGAATTAGGATTTTTTAATTTTCGAAAAAAAATTATTTTTTATAAAATTTATATAGAATTTTTTTTTTTAAAAAAAAATTAACCCCCCTCCGTGAGTGAACAAAATTTTTTTTGTTCACTCACGGAGGGAGGGGGGAGTTAATAAAATTGTAAATGGGCTGTATAGCAAGCGCATCAAAAAGAAAAATAAGAGAAGCTCCTAGTTTTACTCTATCTACCAGAAGAACACTCAGCAGTTCAACTGCAGAATTATCGCCGACAGAGAGATATGTTAAAAACGTAAGAAGCCTAAGCATTTTACTAAACACAGCAAATAATAACACACCATGCAATTGCATGGACCAAGCTAAATTAATTGTATCCCATGCAGAATATATCATGTAATCTAAATAAAATCACAAATATTTATCAATAAAACATTTTATTTCCTGATTTATTATATCAGAATATATAATAACCAATGTAAATATTAACTGAAGTATCAAGAAGTAAGATCATTTGTTTTAAGAAGGTTTCAGTTAACGACTGGTTTCTAGACAATGTAATAAAATAATAAATATAAGATTTTAAAATTTTAACTCCCCCCTCCGTGAGTGAACAAAACCATTAGAAAAGTCGCTATTTTTTGCACCCTCCGTGAGCGAACAAAAATTTTTTTAATACAAAAATTTTTTATGGAAAAAAAATTTGATATATAAGTGATAATTAATATAATGAAATCTCTTGCTAATTCTTTTTAATTTAAACAAATTGCTTTTTAAAATATAAATTTTTATAAATTAAATTAATATTTGCTTTCCAATTTTTGCGAATTAGGATTTTTTTAAATTTCAAAAAAATATATATTAAAATTTATATATAAATTTTTTTTTAAAAAAAAAATTCTCCCCCTCCGTGAGTGAACAAAATCGTTTTGTTCACTCACGGAGGGGGGGAATAAGAAGATTAAGATTATATTGGATTTTAGGATAAGAATTGCTTTGCCTTAAATCGGCTTTCGCTCTTCTGTATCCAAGCTGATCAGTAATTATAATCAGTTCAGTAAATATGAAAACTTAGTTGAACATTTATCATACATATGATTAAGAGAATCATGGTATTTCAAAAAAAAAGTCGGAAAAGCAGATTAAAGCTGACTAACTGCCAAATGAGATATTTGTTGGCAAGTAAGCAATATTCAAAGCACTGCAAAATTGTAGATCTATGAATAATTAAATAATTCAGCAATTGAACTAATATTTTACTTTATTTTTTCTGACTCAGATAATCACTTTTAATCAATTGAATTTGAGTTCCCCTGAAAGAGCCAAAAAATTCTCTTCTTTATAACTGGAATAAAATAAAGGTTATTTTTAGATCATGATAATTTTAGGATTTACTTAATTCTATTTATTTCAAATTTCATTTATCACAAATAAGCATATTTCCCTATCCTTAAGCTATGAAAATTTTTAAAACCATGTTTTGGCAAGCCTTTTTTACCTGCAAAATTTATAGTGAAAAAATCCTAAATAAGTATATTAATTTTTCAAGTAATGAAAGTCCAATTTGAGGTTGCGTTTTTTGTGGCCCTTACTTTTCTCATCCTATATATTGGGCACATCTCAAGAAATCGAAACATCAAAATCCTCCAAGAAAAGTCTTACTCCTTGATTTTTGGTATTATATTTGGACTATTATTTTCTGTATGCCAAGTCAGCTCAATTATTTTAGATGATTACAACTTTACCCTCTCGCTTTTTTACTATGCTTTGCTACCTATAATTCTTTCAGAAAGAATCTTCAATTGTTATAAAGGATTTATTTACCAAGAAATAGGAACAATTTTAATTTTTGTGCTAATTGGAGGGATATAGCCCGAGCCTCTTTTTGGCTCGACTTACCGATTTCTTTATAGGTAGTTGATTTTATTAGCATTAACATTTATTGGCAAAACCAGCTCACCGCTTATAATGGCAGACGTCGGCATAGCCCAGCCAAAAGAAGGCTCAAACTATAATGTTTTTCTTTTCCACACTAATTTTGCTTTGCAGCTTATTTTGGGCGATTGAATCAAGCTGAAATGTGACAGAAGCCGCAGTTTTTGCGGCAGCTATGTATATTTGTGGAAGCGGATTATTAGGACTAGTAAAAGATCAATGAAACCATATAATTTTACAAGGGGAAAGCATGTTTACCATAATATTTGCGTTTCCTTTATATTTATCTATTAAATACACAAACGAAATAACAAGTGAAAATATTGGGGTTGTTTTTGGGTATTTTTTTTTAGAATTAGTTCTATCCCTAGGATTTGGGATTATAATAGGGATGGGTTTTACTATGCTGCTTAAATTTTCCCCAGCGTCAAAAGTGTGAGATATTATAGAGACTGCCCCATTTATTTTGGTTCTTTATTTAAGCTTTATATTAGCTGAAGGAATTAGCTTATCTGGACCTTTAGCACTTTTAGCATCTGGGTTAGTGCTTGTAAAATATCATTTTATTAATGATTTATCAAGGATTGTGCTGGCAAATAATTTGATTACCCTTAATGCGTGCTCAGAGGTATTGGGGTATATCATTATTGGGTTTTACCTCACAATAAATAATGATTATTCTGTTATCGTTATTGTTTTGGTGCCATTTATTATATATTTTTCAAGATTTTTGTCAGTCAGTACCAGCTATTTATTTTCGAAATTGTGCGGGCTGAAGCTAGCTGGCTTTAAAGATTTAATGAGTATCTCATTTTTAAGCTTCAAAGGAATTGAAGCTTTTACTTTATTTTTGCTTATAAATAATGAGTTTGACAATGGAGAAAAAATCCTATGTTTTGGGAAATTTGGTATTGCTATTAGCACGTTGATTTCTAATTTATGCTTTAAATGCCTTTCTAAAGAAAAAGATGAGGGATATGGGACATCCGCTAAAGGACTTTGCTTGAAAATTAAAAATTTATTGCTGATTTTTGATAAATTTATACAAGACTTTTTTTATAAAGAAAATCAAGATAATTCTATTATGAGTCCAAAATTCCATGAAAGTCCACAGAAGTTTGAGCCAGGGATTCAACAAAGACAAGATAGAGATGAGACTATTAGAGAACTGCAAGCTCTTAATATGAATGTAACCGAAACTGAAATATTAAGCGCGTTTCAACTGAGATAGAGATAGATAATACGAAATAATCTAAATATTATAAAAATCTTATTTAATCAGCTAAAAGGATTTCTTATGTCTATATTCTCTTAAAAGAGATTATTTATAAGATATATTCATAATATTTAATTATTATTATTACGTTAATTTACCGCTGAAACTCAGCATTTCTCTCTCGACACTTCATCACTGAACAAATAAACTTTTTAATTTTGCCATCCACTTCTTCGAATTTCTCTTTATGTTTTTCTTCAAACCACTCCACAAACCTCTGCGAATAAAGTGCAATTTCATGCACATAATATTTAATTATAATAAATACAGAGTTTTATCATTGACTCATCAAATTTTATTTAAAGCCTTATCTTTCATTCTAAATTTATCTTAATTTTATATCAGTTATGAATGAAGTTATATTATCAAAAATGTCTTCGAAGACTCAGCCTGAACCTCCAGCATATCCCAAACCTTTACTAGGCCGCAAGTTTGCTCCAATTATGGGTGCTGTCGAAAAGCGCACGACTGCTGGAAAAACTCAATTTCAAGATTTCGACCTCTCTGAGATCCCAGCAACTGGGAAATCAAGACCTCAAGTCTCTTCCAGATCTGGTACAGCATCTCGAAGAAATTTAACAGGATCAGCACAAGATGGCCATACTCAAATAATTGGCAGAGAAAACAGAGAAACTGCATGCATAAAAACTCTTCAAATAGGCTACCCACAGTCCTATATCGACTTATTCTACCTCACCCATGGTAAATTTCAAAACCTCGAAATAAAAGAACAAGTAATCAAGGACTTACGAGAAAGACTAATCCCTGCTGAGCAGCTAAACCGAGAAGGCGACTACCCAGGCTCTTTCCAAGGCTACCACGAGCTTGGCAACTATTTCGAAAGAATGGAAATTTATGACGCCGCTACCTATTTTTATGACCGCTGTACCGAAATTGCCAATAAACGAGAACTTTTCTATGAAGCAACCACAGCTTACCAAGGGCTCGGAAATTGTGCTTACAAAACTAAAAAAATAGAACTCGCCATCTCTATGTACGAAAGAGGAGCCAAAATAGGCGAAATGCACGATTTAAAGCATTCAGTTATTACAATCAGCAGATCTCTTATAGAAGTATATAGACTAGAGGCTGATAAGCTGGAAGAAGAAGGGAAAACTGAGCAGGCGCTAGAATACCATTTAAGATGCTTAGAAAGTGCTAAAAATGCTGATGATTTGATAGCGCAAGGAACTGCGTGCTATAGGATGGGATTGATTTATTTTCAAAATACAGACTATCAGACTGCTTTGGAATATTTTCAAAAATATTTGGAATTGAGCAGATCTGCAGATTACCTTGATGGAGTAACAAATGCCTTGGCGAAAATTGCGGCGACGCATCAGGAGATGTCAAATGTTTCGCAAGCTATTAAAAACCTTGAACAGCTTAACCAAGAAGCATCGGAAAATAATAAACATTCAGCTGAGGCTGAAGCGTCATTGCATTTAGGATTATTATACCAAAAGCAAGGACAGCCTAAAAAAGCTGTGGAATTTCTTGATAAACATTTTAGCTTACACTCATTTTTAATACAGGCAAATTTTTTTATATTAAAAGAAATTAAATATTTTTATTTTATTAAAGAGTTAGCAAGAAAACTACAAGACCGCAGCTTAATTGATGCAGCAAGAGTTAATCTTGGGATAGCTCAAGCTAACTGTGCAATAGAAAACTTTATCGACGTAGTCGGTGGGAACTTATCAGGGCTTATACAATGGAAAACCAAGCGTAGCAAATTTTAATTTTTTGGTAATAAGTTATAAATTTTATCTAAAATACTTCATAATAAATAATTATTTTTTAAATAATTATAAATAAAATTATAAAAACTCTACTTAAATTATATGAAAAATAGGATAAAAATAATTCAAATAAGCCCACAAAATACCTAAAAAGCATATAATATGGTCGAGCCTGAAGAAAGACGCTACAAGATCGTAATTTTAGGCAACTCCGGCGTCGGCAAAACTTGCTTAATATACAGGTTCGCAAAAGATACCTTTTTAGAATCCACAAACCCTACAATCGGTGCCAATTTTTATACAAAACATGTAAATGTCGACGATAAAACAACATATAAATTTGATTTATGAGACACAGCTGGCCAAGAGCGCTATAAATCACTTACCCCGATGTATTATAAAGGCGCTTCTGCCGCACTTATTGTGTATGATGCCACAGCTGTTGATTCTTTTGAAGGTGCTAAAGATTGGATCAAGGAGCTTCACAATAATGCAGCACCATCTATTGTAATTGCCTTGGCTGCAAACAAGATTGATTTAAATAAAGGTGTTTCAAGAGAAATGGGCCAAGATTTAGCTAATAAGCATTCTCTGTTATTCTCTGAAGTTTCTGCCAAAACAGGGGAAGGGATTTCAGAAACTTTTATTAATATTGCAAAAAGGCTGCCAAAAATTCAAGCGAAAAAAGCGCAAGGACAGAAGCTAGCGGCACCTAAAAAGCAAGAATCGTGGTGCTGCTAATATTTATTAATTATATAGCTTGAATAAAATATGTAAATTGGATGAATCAAAATTTCTTGTTAATGACTTGCAGATATTTTTAATTAAGTATATATCTTAGCTTAGAATTGGATACCCAGCCGGTAGCCTCTAGAACATTTTTAAGTACATAGTAAAGTTTCTTAGCCTAGAAATGGACAGCAATACTAGATAAGGAGTGGCATATAGCCTTAAGTCCGATTTTCAGATTAGCTTTTGCTTCGTGGGACACGTGGTCATGGGCTTGAAAGATGAACCAAACAATGTCAAGGGATGCTGTAGATAGCACTTCAAGACCATCAGGAAAATACAAGCACGATGCTGGCGCTTGAAGAACTGGCAAGCTAAAGTACTGAGAAAACTGCTTTTTCAGGCGAAAAGCTTGGCTCAGTTGGGGAAACCGATCTTAAACGGTGAGCTGCTTGAACTAGAGTTAATTAAGATTAAGATTTGCCGCTATTTATTCTATAAAATAGGAAAATAGCTGCTATTAGTCGAATTTTTAATATAAATATTTAAAGAAGCTTAATATATTTCCTTTATTAATTTTTTACAAAAAATAACCCACATAATAAAAATAAAAATTATAGTCAAGATGGTTTTATTTTAGTCTAGATAAAAAAATTATAGGTTTCTTGAACTTTAACCTTAAGCCTTATTTATGTGCTTCGCAAATAAAGCAGAATAAATTTAGCTCCAATATAAAAGAAATAATTTTTCAGGCTATTTCAAGTGAAACTTTAATTATAGACGAAAATTTGAATCCTCTATAGTTATTCGAGCAAATAAATGGCGCTTCACACTTTATATTATTTTGAGAGATAAAAGAGAAAGCTGCTTGATAGTTTGATATACTACTAGGTCTCAGATCTCGTTAAGTGATTTTGAAAGTCTACATAAAATTTCTAGCATTATATTTGCTAATTAAATATTATACTTATATGTAATAATACTGCTTTCTTTCGCATGTCAAATTTATTGCTAACTCCCCCCCCATCCTTGATCGAACGACTCGCCATCGTTCGATCAAGGATGGGGGTTAAAAAAAAATTTTTTTGGGAAAAAAATTTTATATATAAAATAAAAAATATATATATAAATTGTTTTTTATTTACTTTTAAATAAGAGGGTTAAGAATATTTAATAATTATTTTTACAGCAAAAAATTGAATTAATTTCATCAAAAAATACCAATTTTTTATATTTTAATTTATTAGTTACCCCTTTAAACTGTATAAATTTTAATTTGTTACTTATTAAATTAAAATTTGTTTTTTTTAAATTTAAAAAAAAATCTCTATTTTATTAGATTATTGAGTTTTTTAAGCCCATGCTGATGACTAAATTACTTTAAATGGTTGATTCCGAAGCTTTCTATCGTCTCAAAGTCTCTGAAAACAACTTCATTAGGTACATCTTCCCAAGCTTTTGATAACTATTATATTTTTTATATATATAAAAATTTGCATGATATGAAAATCGTTCGATCAAGGATGGGGGTTAATTTCCCCAATTTTTAGGAATTTTTACAGTCAATCGTTCGATCAAGGATGGGGGGGGGAGTAAACGAGATTGAAATAATTATACTTTTTAATTAAATAAGAAATCATATACAAAAGCTAGGCGGAATATTTATAAAGGTATCATTCGAATTATTATATTTATTAAATAAATAATATTGTATGATGGCCTCAATAGCCCTATTCAGTCAGCCAATGTGATTTATCCAATTCAACAAAATCCTCATATGGGCTTATTTCTATCTTTGTCCCAAAAATATCTAAATTAGTAGTTTTTGAAATTATTTTTTTCATTCTATTTAATGCATTTAAAGAAGATGGCACCACATAAACGAACTCTTCAGTCCAAAAAATTTTATAAATCGCTATAGATTCAAAATTTCCACTTAAAACTTCTTTTATTTTTTCTATAGGAATATTTTCAGGATTTTTTAACACATAAATATTTTCAAATGATTCAAATTGTGTAGGCTTAGACAAATTCAATGGCAGTCTCCCTGATCCTGACATAGGGATTTTATTTACAATATTTTCCAAATCAGACAAATTTTTCGTAAATGTAATTTTTAATATTTGGAGAATTCTAATAAAAAGAGCTCCTGTAATATAAGAATCAAAGCCAGCATTATGAAAATTAGTTTCTTCATTGTTAAATGGCTGAGTAACTTTTAAATTAGAAAATTCTGAGTCTTTTTCTATTGCTTTATAGCACTCTGATAGGTTTGCTCCTTGCTTTTTTGTGATATTAAACTATATAAATAATACATAGTGCTTTAGCAAAGATGAGGACTGGATTATATACTTTGTGTCGATTATAGTTGGGAATTTTGAATTCAATTTTAAGGCGAAGTTTTTAACAGACATAGGTAAAGGAGCTATTAATTTATCATGAAATTGGAGTAAATCTGTTATCATATTATGCCCAATTAACGGTTTTCCTGCCATTGAGTTCACAATATCTAAAAATAGTTTTCCGCAGTCGTCGTTTTCAGCTTGCCCTTTCTTAAATTTAACAGCACAAATTAAGTTAAACTTATGCTGGCCATAAGCGGATAATACCACAAGCCACTGCCCACCTGGGCTTAAAAGCCGCCCTTTTGAATTTCAGACCTGAGCCGCTGCAGTTCCCTTAGGCAGAGCCACGTCTGTAGAGTGCCCGATAGTCCCAATGAGAGAATGCAATGTGATAGGTGAAAGGCAGGAAAACCTTCTGGGAGAAAGCAAAATTTCCCTCTTCGGCAAATTTTCCCCAAGCCTCAATGCCTATTTCTCAAAGGGTCAGAGGCTCTATTTGAGCTTCATCAGAATGGGTTCTACCTGTTCAATAGGGAGTACCCCATAGAGTCCAATTTGCTTCAGCATCACCATTTTATTTAAACAGCATAAGGAATTCTATCTTTAACGCACAAAGTTCCTACAACCCCAAAATCTTTTTCAATAGATTTTATTATAAATTCAAGCTCTTCTAAATCTATAAATTCCACAGGTATATCAACACCATTTTCAATCCCCTCCAATAAAAAATTTTTGTATTTATCCAAAATCCTTTTCCCTTTCCTCGTCAGATTTTTTTTTGAAAAATTCGAGTCCTTATGAATCCACAATCCTTCTTTAAATGCCTTATTAAAATCAAAATTATAGTCAGCTAAATAATTTATTGATCCCGGATTAATCGAAAACCCATGCCTATTTCTTGAAAATTCCAGCGGTGATATATAAAATGAAAACGTTGATGATTCAGCTGAAGCGCCTGATATATTAAATGCAGTCAATCCAAGCTGCAGTGGGCAAAACTCTTTTGCATTTTCTCTTAGTTTTAAATATCTGTGTTCTGTGCTGTCTAAACTTGTATTTAATAAATAAGATCGAGTATTTATGCCACCAAATTCCATATCCATTGCTAAAAAATCTGCGTTGTTTATGGCTTTTTTTATTAGAGAGCTAGCTGTGTGGATATTGAATCTTGTGATTTCCATTAATTATAAAGATTTAGAAATGGATCGAACATATAAGTATCAGCTTGAATTTACAAAGACTACGCTATTATTGGTTCTTTTAGGCAGCTTTTCTGCGCAAGCATTTTGCATTTGTAAAGTATATGTAGATTTTTATGGAAAAGTCCTTGAGCTTGATTTATCTGAATTTTGGGGATATTTTCTTGCTTTTAGTCTATCTATTTCGGAAATACTTTTATATTATGCGATGATTTTTAATGCGAAAAGATATTATAATAGGTAAGCAGCATTTAGAAGTGCAATAGCTGTTGAGGCACAATTAGGAGATTGTAACTCCATCCTGAGTGCAAGATATTTACCTGCTTGCCTTTGAAGTTTTTTTGTTGTTGGAAATTTATATCCCTTTATAGAGAATATAGACATTCCTACTGGTTGCCTTTATCTTATGGCATATAGTATATAGGAAAACTGTAAATCAGTAGGAATGCTTTCATTGATTATAAGCAGTTATAGCCTGATACCTGCTTTGGATTGGGCTTGGCTTGCGTTGGGAAACACCAGTGGGGAGTTGACGAGCCAACTTTTGCTGGCAAATTCAGCTCCCCACATGGCAAATCATCTTGCTATCGCAAAAGTTGGCTAGTCAACTCCCATCTGGCGTTTCCCGACGTCTGTCAAGCTCGATTCAAAGCAGGGACTAGGCTATATATATATTAAGATTTTTTGATCTTCAAAAAATTCTAATTTGATGTTTGAAAGTAAAAATTTAGCTGTATAAATGAAATTTATTATTTAATAGAATTAGCAAGAGATTTATTATAAAATCATTGTGTTATATATTAAAATAATTTAATCAATAATATTTATTCAAGGTATATTCTTCCAAAGAAACATTTGCTTATTTACGGAGGGCGAGAAATAAAAACAATAAGTCAGAAATTCAGAAAAAGCTGGAAGCTTTATCGCTGATTGAGGAAGAAGCTACATGAAGAAGCATTGGGAGCTGTAATTTGTTTTTTATAATTACATTTATCGCTTTTACGTTCGCTATTGGAAACGTTCAACTAAATTTGTAAAATTTATGTAGAGCGTATGTGTACTCTGCAATTGGAGCTTCCATTACCACACTAGCTTTATCGCTATTTCTTTAAGCAAGATAAAATAAGGCCTTTAACAAATTATTTAATTTCAATTCATTTCATATTAAAAATAATATCCTCAATCTAAAATTTTTATTTAGCAATTTTTATATTTCTTAAAATAATCGTACTTAACCTACTAAATAGAAATCTAATATTTTTTATATAGCTAAATGTTTTAATAGAACCTACTCACTTCTTTAATAACGAAATTTTTTTTTAAATTTTCCGCGTAGACAGCGAATAAAGTTTATAAATGTTTTAATCTTTAAAAAATTAAAAATCTTATAATTATTTCTATCATCATCTTATATACGTTGGATTACTCCAACGTTCAAGCCTTATGGCTCTTTTCTTAATCAATATAATATTTTCTATCATTTTTAAAAAAAAATATATTATTCTGTTTTCCTCATTCTTTTCATTTATATTCTTTAAGATCCTAATAAATCCAAAATATCATATAAAAATTGTTTGTAAAAGTAAAGTAAACTCTGAAGGATTTTATAAATTAAAAATTTTGAAAATTAAAAAATAAAGAATAAATTTTATATAAATTAATTTTCTTTTAAGTTATACCCAATTAATAATTAATAACAAATAAAAAATGTTCGTTTAAAAATATAGGAGTGAGCTAAATTTAAATAGCAAAATTTAAGGTTTATCTAGAAAGATAAGAATGTTAAAGTCCAAAAGATATAAATGGCAAAAGCTCGGCATTTACAGCAAGAAATTGACAAAAAGCTTAAAAGCGTAGAAGAAGGCGTCGAAATTTTCAACTCCACTCTCAAAAAAATTCAATCCGCAGTAAATCAAACTCAAAAAGAGCGATATGAATCAGAATTGAAAAAAGAAATCAAAAAACTCCAAAGGGTACGTGAAAGTTTGCGAGCGTATCAGACAAATCCAGAAATCAGAGATTAGATTAGATTAAGCCGTTTGCCTTACAGGGCCGGGGATTCGCACCCCTACACGCTCATCGCCCCTGAGGAGCCTCGGCGGACACCCTCCTTGTTGCCTCAAACAAGGGATTCGCACAACCAGTCTTGACTTCCATGGCTTCTGGAGTCTAAGGGCCAACCACCTGGATCGAAACTCCCAGTTTCTCGTTGGGCAAATACCGTCTTCAGGGTCTGAGGGTCATATTGCCCTCAAAACATTGGTCGACCTTGCCCTTTCCAATGGTTGTCCTGGAGGAAAAACTTCAAGTCCGAGAATTAGCTCCTCGGGCTCGAAGAAAACCCAGCCCGACTATGCATAAAGGATTACCGGCCCCTTTCCACCTAAATCTCTGACACTGGGCCGTTGCCTGCTGATGTTGAAGAAATAGGGTCGAGAGGTCAGGTGGTCTGTCGTCACCATTTTTATGTATAGAAATCAGAGATAAAAACCAGATAACAGATGCTAGGAAAACTATAGAAGACCTTATGGCGACTTTTAAAAATTGCGAAAGAGAAAATAAGACTAAAGCATTTTCTAAAACTGGATTATCTGCTGCTCCTAAAGTAGATCCAAGAGAAGAAGAGAGGGAGTCTGCAAGAGAATGAATAAAATCAGTTTTATATAAAATGGTTAGTTATTAATTTCAAAAAAACACTATTTTAATTATAGAAAACTAATTTAATTAAGACAATATAATAAGGAACTTAATTTAAAAATCAATTTTTTTATGACAATAAAAATATAGCTTAATTAATTAAAATAATAAAATCAGCACTTCAGCAACTTCAGGAGAGCATAACTTCTATAGAACTTGAGCTAGATTCTTTTAAAATCGCAAAAGGCAGAAAACCTGATTCAAGCAGAATTGAAGAATTATCAAATCATCTGCAGGCATATAGGTTCCATTATAGCAAGCTTGAATTTGTACTAAGAGCGCTTGAAAATGATCAGCTGCCTATGCACAAACTATGAGAATTGAAAGATTTATTTGAAGTTTTTATTGAAAATATCAATGATAAAACCTATGATACCGAAATGGAACAGATATATGCTGAACTTGAAATTGTTGGAGCTCCTGTGTCGCCAGCGCCCCAGATAATTGAAGAAGAGCCACATGAAGCTCAGAAAAAACAGGCGCCACCTAAAAAGATTGAGCCAAAGGTGATGCCTCCACTTGTAAAGCAAGACTCAAAGCCACAAGAATTACCTAACTTCCCTTATAATTTTTTTTTTCTATTTATAAATATTTTCTATATATTTTTTTAATATAAAAATATTTTTTTCACTATTTTTTATTCATAAATAGTAAGATTTCAGTATGAAATTCCAAAGACGCTTTACAAAAAATAGCAGGCGACCAAATCGATAAAATCCAAGAAACAAAAGAAGAGGAGCCAGAAGAAGCAATAGAAACAGTACTTAAAAATTAGGACACATTTGACTACAAAGATATGGAAACCACAAAACGAGCTTTGCAAAATGCATTTAACTTCCAAATTCGACCAGAAGACCGAACGCGATCTAAGCTAGAAATTGTAAAATCTTCATACCAAGGACATCCCAGCTATCCTAAAAGGCCTTTATTTACGCATCCTTCTCAGTATAAAAAATTAGAAGTGGATTCTTTATTCTTTATTTTTTACCATCAGCCAGGGACTTATCAGCAGTTTTTGGCAGCAAAAGAGCTGAAATCTAAAGATTGGATCTATCATAAGCGATTTCAGACTTGGTTCCAGAGGTGTGGGGAGCCGAAATTAGTGACAGAAGACCGAGAAAAAGGGATGTATACATATTTCGACTTCGAAAATAGCTGGTCGCAGAAGAAAAAAGCTGATTTCGAGTTTGAGTATGCAAATTTAGAAAATGAGCTCCACTCTTAATGATTAATTTAGTAAGTTTATTTTTTCTTCGAAAATGACCTTGCAATTATAAAATTTTTGAGATTTAGATTGGGCTTTGGCTCACTATAAAGTATTTATCTGCTTTTAATAATAGAAAAACCATTGTCAGATCTTTAAAGAATCTTTTGGTGCCAGAATGACTGATACATTCTCCAGAAGAATATTTATTTACCCCTCCTTAATATTTATTTTTTTTTTTGGAAAATAATTAATATAAATATTATATGTAACTTATTTAAATAGCATTATAATAGCACTCTCCCTTTTAAAAATATCAACTTATACTTAATTTTTTTATTTTACGATACTAAATTGGTATCAAGGCTATTACAGCTATTATTCTTGACTAAAAGAAATTAAAATTTTGCACTATTTAAAGAGGACTTAATTATCAAAAATTGAAATTTTTACCAATATTTTGTTTCCATTTAAGGGAGTCAAAAAATAATTAATAAATTAATGATACAAAAGCATGGAAAATAATATTCATTATAAAGTTTTATATTTAAACCTAAAAAATACTACAGATCTTAAACATCAGTTAAATATTGATAAATAGCAATAATTCTATTTGAAACCATTATTTATTATATCATTTATTTGCATTTTATAAGCTGCTACTTTTAACTTAAGTTAAAGGCGTTAGACAAATTATCCATTACTAAAAAATTTACTCTCTCTTATTATTCATATTAATTTTTCTTACTTTTCTTTATATAAATAATATGTTAAGCAACTATATCTTAAATTCTAGCTATAATTGGCTCTATATTGTGCTGGCTTAATAATATATTCAATTTGATACAAAATTATCTCAATTTCAATTATTAGCAGTATCAATGAATATTCAAATTAGCACAGAATAGCAATGGCTGAGAACAAGTACGGTACAATCTACAAGGTCGCTGGGCCTTTAGTCGTCGCTCAAAGTATGGCAGGCGCTAAAATGTTTGAGCTTGTCCGCGTAGGCTGGGACAAGCTTGTCGGTGAAATTATTAAACTTGAAGCTGACACTGCAAGTATCCAATGTTACGAAGACACATCAGGCCTTACAGTTGGCGACCCAGTTCTCAGAACAGGCTCCCCTCTCAGTGTTACCCTGGGTCCTGGTATAATGGAAACAATTTATGACGGTATTCAACGACCTTTAAAAGACATTGCAATCAACAGTAACCACAGTGCCTTTATTCCAAGAGGAGTCGACGTCCCTGCTTTAGATGGCAACAAGCTTTGGGAATTTGAGCCAAAAAACATTAGAGAAGGGTCTTTAATCAGTGGAGGTGACATTTTTGGGATGGTCTTTGAAAATGGTCTTTTTGATAATCATAGACTATTGATTCCACCTAGAGCTCAAGGAAGAGTTACCTTTATAGCCCCACCCGGACAATATAATATCAATGAAAAAGTGATAGAACTTGAATTTAATGGGGAAAGAAAAAGCTACTCAATGTGCCATCAATGGCCTGTCAGGATGCCAAGACCTGTTGTAGAAAAACTCCAAGGAAATGTCCCACTTCTGACTGGACAGAGAGTGCTTGACGCTTTATTCCCATCTTGCAGAGGTGGAACTTGTGCCATTCCTGGGGCTTTTGGGTGTGGAAAAACTTGTATTTCTCAAGCGTTGTCGAAATATTCTAATTCAGATTGCATTATTTATGTGGGGTGTGGAGAAAGAGGTAATGAAATGGCTGAAGTTTTAACTGATTTCCCTGAGCTGACTATACTGGATTAGCTATATTTATTATAGTATTTTCTGCCTATAGCCATTTTTATATAGAAATTTCCCATAGATGGCGATGTTTGCCCTTGATTTGCCTATGAGAAAATTTTTTGGTTTGACCAAACCATATGGTACTGGTCGAACCAAAAAATTTCCCCAGTGGGCAAATCAAAGGCAAACAGCGCCATCTATGGGAAATTTCTATATATAAAATAGCTTTGGAGAGCCAAAATCTATAAATAATATTAAATTTATTATACAATATTCAAAGGAAGAGAAGAAAGTATTATGAAAAGAACCTGTTTAGTCGCCAATACTTCAAATATGCCAGTCGCCGCTAGAGAAGCTTCTATTTATACTGGGATTACTTTGGCTGAATATTTCAGAGATATGGGCTGCAACGTCAGTATGATGGCTGACTCAACCTCAAGATGGGCAGAAGCATTAAGAGAAATTTCTGGAAGACTTGCAGAAATGCCTGCTGATGCAGGATATCCTGCTTATTTAGGAGCTAAGCTAGCTCAGTTCTACGAAAGAGCAGGCAGAGTTACATGTTTAGGAAGCCCTGCAAGAGAAGGCTCAGTTTCCATTGTAGGAGCTGTCAGTCCTCCTGGTGGTGATTTTACTGATCCAGTCACAACTGCAACATTAAACATTGTCCAGGTTTTCTGGGGTCTTGATAAGAAGCTTGCTCAAAGAAAACATTTCCCTAGTGTAAATTGGTCAATTTCGTTCAGCAACTATGAAAGACAACTTGAGTCTTATTTCGATAAGTTTGACTCTGAATTTTCAATGCTGAGAACTAAATTCAAAGAGATCTTACAAGAAGAAGAAGATTTGCAAGAAATCGTCCAGCTGGTAGGTAAAGATTCATTATCTGAGGACCAAAAAACGACTTTAGAAATCGCAAAAGTTATTAGAGAAGATTTCTTACAACAGAATGCCTATTCCAAGATGGATTATACCTCGCCTTTGAATAAAACAATTGGGATGATGAGAGCTATTATTACTTTCCACGATTTAGCCAAAAAGGTTATCAGAGAAAGCCCACAAGAAAACAAGATTTCATGGGCTGTCATTGAAGTCCAGCTTAAGAATCAATTAGTGAAGATTTCCAAGATGAAAGATTCTGTAGATCCAAAAGACGCAGAAGAAAATGTCCAAAGGTTCTTTATTTCGTTAATTGATGATATTTCGTCTGGGTTTAGGACATTAGAAGATGCTTACGCTTAAATAAACTTATTTACTAATTTAGCAGATAATATCAAGGATTTTTAAGATAAAAATTAAGAAGCCGATGTTTTTTGGATATAGGGATTTATAAATGAACCATAAGACATTAATTTATTTTATTTTTGGATATATAAGACTATATTTAAAAAATGATTTTTTATATAAGTAATTATAAGAAATTAGAATATATATAAAATGCTGAGACTCATCACAAGATCAATGAAAACCATCGGAGTTGTTGGCGCAGGCCAAATGGGTAGTGGCATTGCCATCGTTGGTGCTTTGAATGCTAACCTTACTGTTAAAGTTATGGACTCCAATGATGAACAAATCGAAAGGTCTCGCAAGTTCATTGGTGACTGGCTCGACAAAAAGTCAGCCAAAAATCCAATAGCTAATCTTGCAGAGGTAAAAGGCAGAATCCATTACATCAAAGAATCCAAAGAATTAGGAGACTGCGATTTTGTCATAGAAGCTATATCAGAAGTCGTAGAGGCCAAGATGAAACTATTTAGACATATAAGCCCTATCCTTAAGCCAGACGCCATTCTAGCGACCAATACATCTTCAATTTCCATCACAAAACTAGCGGCAAATGCTGAATATCCTGATAAAGTCATTGGAATGCACTTCATGAATCCTGTCCCTGTCATGAAACTAGTAGAAATGATTAGAGGACTCCAAACTAGCGACCATACTGTCCATAAGACTAAGGAATTAGCAAAATTAATGGGAAAAACTATTAGTGAAAGCAAGGATATGCCAGGATTTATTGCAAATAGACTGCTATTGCCATATATTAATGAAGCTATTCAAGTACTCAGTGAAGGCATTGCGACCAAGGAAGACATAGATAAAACAATGAAGCTTGGAACCAATGTGCCGATGGGGCCACTAGAACTAGCTGATTTTATAGGACTGGATACATGCTTGTATATTATGCAGGTTTTGCATAGAGACCTTGGAGACTCCAAGTACAGACCTTCTTGCTTGCTAGTGAATTATGTGAACGCAGGATGGCTTGGTAAAAAAGTAGGCAAAGGATTTTATGATTACTCCCTAGAAAAAAAGCAATAAATAATATCAAATTCTTAAATTTATTTTTATAATTAGATATAAATGATAACAAAATTTTTAATGAAACAATTTATTCAAACATTCCAAATAAACTTAATAAATAAAAGAAAATGGAACCGAAAGACCAAAACTCAGAGCAATTTCCTTTATTTAATTTATATCCTATGCCCTCTGGTGTTTCTTCCAGCTTGAACTCAGTTGGATTCAACACTAATGAAGAACAAGCAGATAATAGTCTTGAAGTCAGTGTAAACAAGCTAATAAAATCACAATTAGATGAAATCGTCACATCTGACTTATCAAAGCTAAACCACCATGAAATCCCACTCGCAAGAGTCAAAAAAATTATGAAAGCTGACGAAGATGTCAAAATGATCAATGCTGAGACTCCAGCGATATTTGGGAAAGCATGTGAATTGTTTATAATTGAACTAACCCATAGAGCATGAGTCCATACTGAAGAAAGCAAGCGGAGAACGCTACAAAGAAGTGACATAATCATGTGCATTTTCAAAACAGATATTTTTGATTTTATGCAAGAAATAATAACCCAGGAAAAAAAGAACTATTAAAATTTTTAGAAAGTGTAAATATGAATAAGGTTGTTTTTCAATAAATATGCCATATCAGATTTATAGAAATTATTTATGGTACTATTTTCTTATAATAAATAGAATAAGGCTACCATAGAGGATTTGTAAATAGGCATATTTGCTTATTTCGCTGATTATTAGCAAATATGAGCTGAATTTATTTTAGTATTTTTACTTAAAATATGGAATTTTTGTATATTTGTGGTACATAAATAAAATATAGAGAATACTAATTACATATTGTCTGCTGAATTAAAATTAATATTGCTAATTGGGTAAATTTCAGCTGTAGGGAAATCAGAATCATCAGCTCTAATAATGTAAACATTCCCTGCCACGAAGACCACAATATCAGATCCTCCACATGTAAATGGCGCAGAAAGCCTAGGACACTCTATAAACCCATTATAGCCATTTCACTTAAAAACTTGGTCAGAGCTCCTTTCATTGCACTCTCCTCCAAATAAAACCATATCAATCCCTGTACTCACAAGTGAAATAAACGCTAGGGGCACCGGCATCTGCACATGCATTAGTTCCCATCTCAAAGCATCTTTATGATATCTTTCAATTGATTTTAACGAAATTCCATTAGAATATCCTCCAAAGACATATAAATATTTATTTTCAAACCCTATAACTGATGATGAATCCCGCGCGATAATAAGATCTGCTATATTAGACCATGTATTGTTCCTTGGTGTATAAGATTTACATATTTGTGTGCTGGAATCGTTAATTTCACCTCCTAATAAAAATAGTTTTCCTCAATAATAGCAGGAAAAGCTTCATTGAGGGGTGTAATAAAATTTTTACCTTATAAAAATTCAGTATTTCCGTTGATATTTTTATAAAATAATTCTTTACCCATTGGAGTTTTTTCATGATTACCCTTCATTGAGGGTATTCAAAGCCAAGGTCAAATTGTTCAATTTTGTCTTGACTGGCATAATATTTGATAAGTTTACTTTGATTCGCTGTGCAGCCGACCATAAGGTATTCATCTCTATCTTTAGCGTAAACAACATTAAAGTGATGAAGCCTCGGCATACTCACATTAGGGTTGATTTCCCAAGCTTGGTGAGTTATATCATACTTATAAATGTCTTTTGCAAATTCTTTGAAGAAATTAAAAGATTTTTGTATGTAGCCATTAAATTCGTCCTGCCTAGTATGGATTCTTCCTATACTCTGAAATTCGTCCTTAAAAAAAGGGTCATAATCAAACCCTGCATGAAAAGAATAAAATCTATTTTGCTTGTGAGGAGGAGGGACTGCATATTTTGTATGCAAATCATAAGTTTTTTCAATTTTTTCAGTAAAATCTAATGAGTCAAAGCTGATTTTTAGCTGAGTTAAGCTATCGAGAATATTTTTTTGAGTTTTCATCACTTTTTCGCATTCTTCAAGATCTTCTCGAATTTCTGCTTCAATAATCATGCCTTTGGAGGATGCTTCCCTTATAAGTTCGATTTCTCTAGCTTTTAAGGACTCCATTAAATCAACAAAATACCCTTCGATGTCCATTATAACCTGGCTTACCTCATTTTGGATTTGGCGCAGGTTCAGCTCTATAGATTCGTGCTCTTTGTAGCTTTGGTCATAGATTTTTTGTTGGTTTAGGAGAAATACGGAGATATCGCAGGAAAGGATGCTTGGGAGGGAAGGGTCATCTATTTTGAGGTAATCGTGCCCTAAGTGGTTCATTCCACAGCCTACACAGTAGCCATACATACACTTACCCCCATCCTTTTTAAGATAGAGTAATATTTAGCTGCTCTGAAGGAGGTTTAATGTTTTTTTTAAAAAAAATAATATATATAATTTTTTTTCTAATCTGCAATCTTAAAATGGAAGCAACCTAGATTTTAATAGAATTAGCTTATAAAAAAAAACATATTAAATATATATAAAAATATTTGGAAAAAATTATTAATATTAATTTTTTTCTTAGACTCTTATAGTGGGTTAATTTACCCTAATAGGGATTTTTCCAATGATTTGCTCACTTTTATAGGGGAAGTCAGGAGTTCGACAATAGAAATCAGCGTCCTTTGGATGGTGAGTACATTTAGGCTTGGAGTCCATGTTGAAACTTCTAAGTATAACAATGAGATAGCAAATTAATTTTGATAAATAAATTAATTTTAAATAAGAAGTATTCTTATTATTTAATACAAACAAAGAAAAATAAGAAAATCGTGTCAGAAAACTATATATTAATATAATTTCTCTTAAAGTTTGTGGACATTAATTTCATTTTTAATAAATTAAGACTTGTTTTTATTTTAAAAAGAAAATCAAGGGGTTTGATTCCTATAAATAAATCATTCTTTTAAATTTTTTAAATAGATTTGTATATGTGCTGCAGAAATTGAATAAAAATAATTATTTATTTCATTTAAGTTTTCAAAGTATGTTTCCCAAAGTCAGAAACCTCTTCTAATCCACGATATACTCCAGGAATTGCTTTAGTAGACGTCAAATGATGCAAAGAACTAGTCTTACTTATTAATTACTTACGCAATTAATTATCAGTGTTTGGAGAGTTGATTATTCCATAGAACGGTATAATTGCAGCCCCTTTTATATCACTTCGCAGCTTTCTTCCACATTTAAGCATAGAGCACTCTCATCCTTGCTCGAAAATCAAACCTCACGGACAGCATTCTCTTGTTCTCTATTTGACTCATCCACGTGATCCACCTAAGGATTTACCTCCTCAGCTGTGTCATTAAAAAATTTTTTGCTCCTTAAAACCCATGGACTAGCCACTCTAGTTAATGCGCTAGGGTGTTCCTAGCTCAGCTGGATAAAGAACACTAGAAAAAACTCAATCCATAATAATAAAATTACCAAAGGATAAAATTCTCTCCAAGAGTATTAGTGAAGCCATTTTTTTATTATATAAAGAACTAGCCAGCTTATAAAATTCCATCCTTGCATAATCTTCTTGTCTTCTTTGCTCTTCAATTTCTTGCTGTTTTGCATATTCATGCATTTTAGTAATTCTCCTTTCATTTTTCCCTTCAATGTGTTTCAGATATTTTTTGCGAGCTCCAAAGTCATGGAAATATTTTCGCGAATAAAATCCACGGTAAATTCTTTGAATTGCTGTAGCTGCTGATGAAAAGAACATTAAGCGGTGATGAGCAAGCTGCTGATTTATGAGTTTTCAGAAGTTTTTGCGGGTGCGATAACCGATGTAAACTCTTTTGATTATTTTGACTGCTCATTTTTCTTCGAGATAGTGCTTACGCTGCCGATACATTCGCCAAAGGGCTTGGATTTTCACTGCTGCACTGATTTCTTTTAAGCGGAATTTTTCAGTTTCTTGGACTTCTTCATAAAAACTTTCAATTACGCTAAATCTAGGTAACTGATAGTACTCTGAATAAAATTTTGCCATTTAAAGTCTATAAGTATATTGAAATAAAGATAAATATAGCTTGCTTATAAAGCCATGATAATGATAATATTTTCTATTTTCAATTATGATTTATGCGATTTTTTATCAAAATTAATTCAGAACTGATTATTGTGTTAAATATTTTAATTAATGTATATTCCATAGGGATAAAATAATCAGCTTGCATTTATTATTTATGCTAATTTATTTTAAGCTAAATTATAAAATTGTCATATATATGAAACAAGAAATTCAGAAATTTTTAAACAAAAAGGCCCTTTCTTCAATTATTCACCAGCAACTATAAACAATCACATTGATCACCTTAATAAACTAGTCCTTCTTAGCTCATTCTCTACTTATGAACCTTTTTGAAATTTCAATATTCAAAATATTTAACAGACAATTTAGCCGTATCTTATATGCAATCCAGAGAGTTTTAATTGTATTATAATATCTAGCTTTAAAAAGATATAAAATACGTCATAAATCCAAAATTTGAAGAATCAAACTTAAATCATAAAATTAAAAACTACAACCCGCCAGTTCGAAATTGAAAAGGAAAAACCGGGAAAACATAGAGAAGAGCGCGAACAATTAAGTGATCCTTATTATGAAAATCAGCTCACGGTGCTTAGTCATAGGAGCACCTCAGGTAGGTAAGACTAGTTTCATATCTCAATATCTATACTCCTACTTGCCTCCAAATCATAGTCAGACAATCCATCCTAAAGTGTATAAATATACTCTTAGTTTTCCCCCTCCAGCCCTATGCTTAGAAATAGATGAAATAATTTTCCTCTCACTCCTCCGTCCTAGAAGATGCTAATTATTTGAATTTTCGAAGAACTATAAATAATGACTAGATTTATAATACCAGATATTTAAAATAAGTGAAAATTTTTATTATTTTTTAGAAAATTTTTTACTTTCAAAGTAATTTCATTTAAATTATCTCATTTCCTGAAGAGAAGTCAGAATTGCCTGATTTTTCATCAGCAATCCTACTTTATGACCCAAAAAAGCCTGAAACTCTTATGCATCTCAAAGAAACTTTAGAAATTCTAAAGTCAAAAACTGATAAAATGTTTGGATGCATCATGGTCGCTCTCGTAACAAAAAGGGACAGACTAGGCAAAGGAAAAGCTCTAGCAAAATCATTTGGAGTAAAATTTTTGACAGCCGACATAAAAAGTCGGGACTCCGTACAAAGGTGCTTTGCTTTTTCTCTAAAATGGGCAAGAAAAAATCTCATTTGGGAAGCCAGAAAAAACGCGCTAGCCCTTAGAGAGTCACTAACTCCCCCCCCTCCGTGAGTGAACAAAACCATTAGAAAGATCGCTATTTTTGCCCAAAAACCCACCCTCCGTGAGTGAACAAAAATTTTTTATATAGAAAAAAAAATTTTGATATATAAGTGATAATTAGCATAATGAAATCTAGAGCTAATTCTGCTTAATTTTAAACAAATTGCGTTTTAAAAAATAAATTTTATAAATTAAATTAATATTTGCTTTCAAGTTTTTGCGAATTAAGATTTTTTTTTAAATTTTGAAGAAAAAAAAATTTTATAAAATTTATATATAAATTATTTTAAAAAAAACAATTAACCCCCCTCCGTGAGTGAACAACTTTTTTTGTTCACTCACGGAGGGGGGGAGTAAAGAGTTTCAGGCTCGTTTAATTAAAATGCTTATTCCTCACGATCCTCTATCGAACAATGGGCATTAAAAATTTTGAGTATTATAATTTTCATATAAAAATATTTTATGCACAAACACAAAAGAATAAAGTATGTTATATATTAGTAAATATGCTATAAATCGGATTAGAGTTACATAGATCGATTACAAGATATATTCTCTAATATTAATTACTATTAAAAGATAGGTAGTTTGATCTGAGGCAGGGGCATATTTTGATATATAAAAATCACTCGATCAAGAATTGAGTAATTTTCACAATTTTGGAAATTTTCAGTCAAGTAAGAGGGAGTTAATAATTTAAAGTTATTTATTCAAATTGGCTCTAATATTCTGAAGGCTTTCAAATTTTGCTTTAAAATTCTTTTTTTCAAGCTGCGGTATTATTTCATTAATAATTTCTACGGCCAGCTCATTTTGGTTTGATTCCTGCAGTAAAATAATTTTCCAATAAAGTGCTTTGCACGCAGCATTTTCTTTGAAACTTTCTTTTTTCTCATATCTTAATAACGATAAATAGTCTTCCAACGCACACAGTCCGTCATTAATATTTTGTCTATACTGGGCTGAATATTTGCCAATTTTATACAGAAATGTTGGGTCAGAGCTAACGGAAAATCCTGATAGTGAATTTGGCCCTGATGGGGTAGGAGTCATAATAGGTATCGGCTCCATGCTTTCAAGGTTTTCTTCATCTTCAGTTTTTATTGCCAGACTATTGAATTTTTTAAAGCTTTTGTGGGTCTTCATCACGTCACTAAAGTGGGCCACCTTTTTCCTCCCATGAGCAGGCACAGATGGATCTGGTTGTGGAGCTGCCTCTTCTTCTAAAAATTTAAATAAAAATTCTCTGTTTGAATGGGGAATTTTCATTTTTTTGATAGAGTCAATATTTTTAGGCATCGTGATATTCATAAATGAGTTCCTAGGGCTCCCAAAGTTATAAAAATCTACTGAGTCTCGAGGGATTATAGAAGCTTGACTTATATCTTGGATAGTGTCTGAGTCTTTAAGTCGTTTTGTATAATTTAAAAAAATTAAATTATTATGCTGGCGATAACCGGGTAAATCCACTAGCCATCGCACATCTTGGCTCCAAAATGTTACAATTTTGGATTTAGACTTGAATCATATGTCTAAGCGATAAGCTCTAGGGCAGTGCCACCTCCTGCAGGAAAGGCCATGTGGTAGGCAAACCTGTCAAGCCCATCTGGCAGGGACAGGAATACCTTCAGACCTTTGGAGAAACTAAACCTCCCTCTTCGGCAAGGCTTCCCAAACCTAAAGGCCTATTTCAAAAGGGACAGAAGACCTGCTTTCAGCTTCGTAAGGATGCATCTGAACTGCTCCATAGGGAGTGCGCCTCAGAGTCATATTTCCGTACAACTTCACCATTTTTATTTTTCTTTTTTGTATAAGGAATTTCTATATACGGGAGTATAGGGAATACCTTTGCCAAGCATTTTAAGGTAACTATAGCTTTTGAGACTTGCGAATTTTTGACTAAAATTTTTGCAAATAAAATATGTGCCCTCATTCACACTGGGGCTGGGACTTGGGAATTTTTACATTTTAATATCATTTCTTGTCCTATAGCTTTCATAGTTTTGTATTCTTTTTTCATTTCTAAATATTTAAGCAGCTGAAAATATGCAAGCATTTTGGTATTAGACATATATGCTGCAGATTCAAGCTCCCTTAAAGCATCTTCTTCAAGCCCTTGAGCCCACAGTAATTTAGCATGTAAAACTTCTCCTGTCAATTTTTGGTAAACTGAAATTTCTTTGCATAGCCTAAAGCACTTTTCCTGGTTTTCATTGACTAAATTATTTTTTAAAACATGCTCAATTTCTTCATAGGCTGCTATGTTTGGACCCATTTCTTGGATCATTCTTTTAAGCTCAGTCGATTTGCGTTTTTCAGAATGGTCTAAGTGCTTTAAAGAGTCTTTCATAGCATGATATGCTTCAATATGCTGCCGGCTTAACATATATGCTTTGGATAATCAATAATAAATACAGCCATAGCGATATTTATCAGAAAGCCTTAAAGTTTCTTGTAAGGCTCCTATAGCGCTGCCATTAAATGAAAGATCTTCTGACTTTGTACATATTCTTCCATAATGATATAAAAAAATAGGATAACTTGGATTTTCTATAAATTTTTGCTGCAAAATTTCTATTGCATTTTTTAGTTTTCCCATTTTATAGCAGCTTTTAGCGTAATTTATACAGAATAAGGTGTAATAGTGGGTGTACTCAGGGTCAGCAACTCTGATAAATCCTTCAAATGAAATATCAAGAGCTTGTTCATAGTCCTTTACAGTGTAATAATAATGCTGCCAGAGCTTGATATAAGCTTCAGGTCTATCAGGGTATCCATTAACAAGCTCTTTAAGCACATGCAGCCCTTTTTGTCACTCTTTTTCGTCTTCAAATAGTATTTCGCTCCAAGCCAGATATCCATAATAGTCATCAATTTCTTTGATTTGATAAGCAAAATATTTAGGTAAATCAATATTAGTATCTACAGAAAACACCTTTTTTATGGAAATTTCCATAAGTGCCCAAAGCACTTCCAGCTGTTTTTCAGCTGTGCTCAAAACTTTATATGAGTCTTTATAAACATTTTTGGGCTCTTCTTTTTCTCGGTTTCCACAGCAAATTAGACCTATTTATGGGTTACTGTCTAAGAAGGAAGGACTTGGAGGGGCTTGCTTTTCTGAGCGGCGATCATTGGGAAGTCTCATATTCAAAGCTATGTATGCCTAATAAGAGAGGCTAATATCATAAAATAAGCAGAAAATGCTAGTTTTTTCTATTAAATAAGGCTTTTATTCAATATTAATGCATTTATTTCTATAACTTGGCATACCAAAGATTATAAATTGTATCTTGAGGCATTATTGATAAAGCTTTCTTAATATGCTGAATAGCCACAACATACTTCCCCTCATGTGCCATAAGCCTTCCTAGCCCAAAATATGCTTCATGCGATTTTTCGCTCTTATTCAGCATTTCTGTGAAAACAACCTTACACTCCTGAAGCTCATAGTCTGGAATCGTATTTTGGACGCCTTTATTTTTTACAATAAACCAAGAAAAACACGAATTTTGGTCAATCACAACCTCAGTTTCAGTCCTTTCATTTTCTGGGTTTACAGGCATCTCAATACGCTGTTTTCTTAATTCTTCAAGCTGCTGTTGTGCCATTTCGTTAAATTTCTCTGAGTTATACTGAGAAAGCCTTGGGGAGTCTGAGATTCCTCTATATAGAATTTACAGCTTGGATTTTATTGCTTTATTTCTGGAAGAAACCTTTATTTGAGATTTACAAATTTTTACGAATTCTTCTGGGGTGTATTCTAATGGGCGAGTATCTTCTGTCATTTTGAAGCGAGAAATTCCAATGCTATGCCGCTGATCGTTTTCATCAGGAAGGGAATCTTAATCTTAATCTTAATTAACATTAGAAGGCGTCTGCCGTTTTGATTACGCAGTCACCACGGACCCCTAGGGGTTCACCTGCTTTGCGGCGCGGTCCTAGTAGCCATAAAGACTGCCAAGAGGGCACACGTCTACTCCTTCCCCGCGTATAGCGGCTAGGTGTTGAGTGGGCGGCTATGGACTTCTGCGGCCTGCTGCTTGGGTTGACGAGAGTTGGCTTTCCGAAATTCCAAAAAATGGAATTTCTGGTCACCTTTCGGCATTAAGGGAAATTCCAAGTCCTGGGACGTAAACGCCCAGTTTCACGATAGGGAGTTGCCCGAGTGGTCTAGGCATTGCCTGTAGACTCCGCTGGGCTTCCCCTTTCCAAACCTAGACACCCTTACCTCTCGGGGATAAAATCCATTCTGGTAGTTGGACATGGGCCAGGCTCTGCTCTGCAGAATTGCTTACCATGGCTTTGTTGCCCATTTCCTGAATGGCAAAACCTTGCCGGATATAATTAAAATATGAGTCGAGTATGTGTGGCGGGAGGCCACATCCAGACGAAGACGCCATATTTTTAATTATATCAGGAAGGGAATCAAGGTTTTTATAGTCGCCTTGGCTGTTGTCTGTAGGCACACTTTCAGCCACGTACATTTATAAATTTTTAGATAATGTGAGGGTTATTAATTTTAGGTAAAAATATTTAGAATTTAGGGAAATTGGCATATTATAAACTTATTCGTTTTACTTCAATTAGGTTTCTGACTAAGAAATAACTAACTCCCCACCCTCCGTGAGCGAACAAAAAAAATTTTTTGTTTATTTTTAAAATTTATATATATAAATTTTCTATTAAAATTTGTTTTTTAATTAAAAAATTCTAGTTCTAAAAATTGAGAAGTAAAAAGTAAGTTAATTTGTTTTAAAATGCAAAATGTTTAAAATTAAACAGAATTAACTATAGATTTCATTATAATAATAAATAATCATTCATATATCAAATTAATTTTTTTTCGCTCACGGAGGGTGGGGTTTAGGACAAAAAATAGGGATTTTTCTAATGGTTTTGTTTGCTCACGGAGGGAGTAAGAGGTTGACTTATATATATTAATTTTATTTGTTGCTGAATCAATTATATATAAGCTTAAATAGTCAGATATGCGTTTTTAAGTTATTTGTGCTTGTTGAATTTGTTGTAAATTTGCAATGGCAGAAAATATTGACTAATAATTTTTTATGAATTTACGGCGCATTTAAGGAAAATATTATTTTATTTATCATCTAAATTAAGTTAAATTGCCTATAAAACAGCTCAAAACTAGCGAAATTACCATAATGAGAAATTGATTTAATATAATAGCTATGCTTAGTTTATGTTTCTAATCAAAATTATTTTTATTGTATTTTTACTTCCTTGGGCTTTTTTCAAAAGTCTATTCCGATTATGTAAATAGATTTATATGGCTTTATGGCATTAAAATGTCTAATTGGGAGGAATTAGGGCTAAATCCAACTTTATCACAAATCATCTCAGAGAAATTTGGCTTTGCAAAACCTACACCAGTCCAAAAAGCTGGCATCCCTTTGTTTATCGGAAACAAAGACATATGCGTAGAATCATGCACAGGATCGGGCAAAACTCTTACCTTCCTTCAAAAAATCATAGGGTGATGTACGAAAATTGGATTCTGAGGCTCACTCTCTATGGAGTAGGTAGGTAAGATCCATCCTGAAGAAACTATAAACAGGGTCTCTGTCCTTTTTGAAGTTAGCCTTCTGGTTTGGGAAGCTTCGCCGAAGAGAAGTTTTGTTTCTCCCCCGAGGCCTTCCTGCCTCTACCAGATTGACTAGACAGGTTTTGATTACCTCATGGCTTTCCCTTGCAGGCACTATCGGGGCACCCTACAGACGGTGGCCCTAACATAAGGAGATAATCCCTTGGGCAGGCGCTTCAGGCCGGAAATCCAAAATGCGGCCTTTTGAAGCCAAGATAGGCGACAGCTAGTGGGTTTACCCTCTTATGGCTAAAATAACTTTTAACTTAACTAGCCTTCCTTCTTCCAATTTTCCACAAATTGATGGAACAAGGCCCAATCAAAGGTACTTTTGGAATAATTCTTGCTCCAGCTAGAGAGCTCGCAAACCAAATCCACGAAGTCGCAGTCAAAATTAATGAAAACCTTGAAAATCCATATTCACTCCAATGCCTTATTGGAGGCCACTCAAAGCCAGAAGATATCGAAAAAATTGAAAATCAAGGAGCAAATATTATTATTGCAACCCCTGGAAGAATTTTGGATTTATTAAATATAAGTGATTTAATTATTTTGAAAGACCTTGGAGTTCTTGTTTTAGACGAAGCTGATCGTTTATTAGACCTTGGGTTTAAAGAGTCCATACATTTTGTTATTGACAAGCTTCCTAAACAGAGAAGAACTGGGCTGTTTTCTGCAACCATGACAACCCAAGTCGAAGAATTGATAAAAGCTGGACTCAGAAACCCTGCTTATATTACAATTAAAGTAAAATCACAGATATCTAGCACAAAATCTGGCTCAGTAAAGCATGAGCTTCCTAAAGGATTAACAAATTACTATATGAGCTTCCATAATTATTTACTCCCCCTTCTGTGAGAGGACAAAGTCATTGGAAAAATTCCTATTTTTGGGTAAAACCCACCCTCTGCGAGCGAATTTTGATATATAAGTAATAATTATTATAATGAAATATCTAGCTAATTTTGTTTAATTTTAAACATCTTGCATATTAAAACATAAATTTTTACAAATTAAATTAATATTTGCTTTAAAATTATTTCGAATATGGATTTTTTAAATTTTGAAAACAATTACTATAAAATATAATTTTTTTAAAATAAAACATATTAATCCCTCTGCGAGCAAGCAAAGTTTTTTTGTTCGCTCACGGAGGGAGTTAGAAAAACTCCCAGCATTATGCAATTTTTTAATTGCCCATCAAGAGGAAAGGATCATTATTTTTTTTGCAACCTGTGCAAGCACGAATTTTTATAAGTGTTTATTGTCAAGGCTGCCTCAATTAAATAGGCTAAAAATTATGAGGCTTCATGGCCAAATGAAGCAAAATCAACGTGAAAAAGTGTATAAAGAATTTGACGAGTCAGAAAAAGGAGTATTATTGACAACTGATTTAATTGCAAGAGGGATCGATTTTCCGAATGTAAATTGGATTATACAGTATGATCCTCCTCAAAATCCAGATTTTTTTGTGCATAGGATAGGAAGAACTGCAAGGGCAAATAAAATTGGCCAGACATTGATTTTTTTGATTGAAAATGAGCTAACTTTTCTTGAGTTTATGAGGCTGAGAAATATTGATTTAGAAAACACAAGCGTTGGTTTAGATTTTGATCATGACCAAGCAAGCCAAACTGTAATTGAAGATAGAGAAGTTTATGATAAAGCTCAGCGAGCTTTTGTTGCTTATATAAGATACTACAAAGAGCATCAGCTGCATTACATTTTTGAGCTAAAACATTTACTCCATAAATAATTTATTTAAAAAAAATTATTTATATATAAAAAAAATTATTTTTTAATTATTTTTATTAATAGAGAAATTTAGACATTGGATTTTTAGCTCGATCCTTTTATTTATTACGCATTCCTCGTGTAAAAGAAATCTTGGGTAAAGAAATTCCAAACTTTATCCAATCAGATATAGACCCATCCACCATCACATACAAAGACCCTATAAAAGAATCAATCCGCCAAAAAGAATTAAAGCGCAAAGAAGAAGAATTACTAGAAAAACAAAAAGCTAAACAAAAACTCAACAAAAAATCCGAAAAATTCCCAAGAAAAAGATCAAGGACAGAAAAAAGAGAAGCCAAGCGAAAAGCAATTGAAGAAGACTGGGACGAGCTCGGCGCTGAAGAACGAATTATTAAAAAAATTAAAAAAGGCAAAATGACTGACCCTGACGTGGTCAACTACATAGAAGGCTGCCCGAAGATAAAATCCTTATTCAGGAAGAAAAAACACTAACTGATATAGAATTTTTTACTCTAAAAGTTCTTTAGACTGGTCTTCTAAGTGCTTCAAGACTTCATTGACAGTTCCTTTCCATTCTCCTAGTCTTTGTTGAATTAAGTGAACTCTTGATGAGTCTAAAACTCTTGGCTGAAGCCACGTTACCCTCACTGTCTTGCTGACCTCATCAATTTCTCCTTTAATTAGTTCTAGTGCCATAGCTTTCATTAGCAGCCATTCTATTTCATTTTCTGGGACGTCCATAACTCCTCCTAGCTCATTAAATTCTAGCAGCCATTTATCGTTTTTAAAGATATATTCCATAAGAGCCAAAATCCTGACTTTTCTGATAAGCTCAGGCGTTTTTAACTCCTGAGGGAAGCTTGGGAATCTGGCTTCGATTTCTCTGACGTTGCCTTGGTCGGATAAATGTAAAAGCTCATAAATCCAATGGTGTTTGCTGCCTTCAAGGGATTTAAACAAAGGCTGCTGCATAAGTTCTCCTAGATTGTATATTTTTTCAGCGACAAGAACGGCGACTGCAAGCTGAAAAGCCAAGTTTTCTCTATCTTTTACGTCTTCAGGAGAAGTGTAGGCTAGATATTGCAAACTATAGCGGTAAAACAGCTCAGGGTTCTTTTTAGCTTTATGAACTTCAGCTAGGGCTCCATATAGATGAGAATATAAGACGCTGTCTAAGTCTGATAGCACTTCGACTTCTTTTTGGGCAGCTTCTAACATTTGTGTTGCTTCAGACAAATTGCCTTGTTTCAATGACTGGCTCCCGATCGCAATTCTCAATAAAAGTCCTGACTGTATATCAGTCGCCTGCACATTTTCTAGAAATACGCGGGCTGATGCAGGGTCTTGCCACTCTGACGCTTTAATTGCAAGAATCACAAGTTTTACCTGATTGAGTCTTTCCGAAAACTGGATTATATGAGGCCAAATATTGCTAAGCACTGTCCCATCTAAAGTTAACAGTTTTTCTGTAAGTTCATGCCAAAGCCTTTTTTCATAAAGCGCTCTGATATCAGGAGCTAATTGTTCCATATTATAATGGCAAAATCCAGACAAGAGTACGTCAAAAATTTTGAGGTCCACAGTACAATTTTGCCATCAACCTGAATGGTAGCAAGGCTTGATGGGAATTCTTTTACAAAATTCTGCGAAACCCATGGATTTGTGAAGCCTAATGATATAAGGGCGCTATCTCTTATGAATGAAGCAGCAATATATGTATGTAAGCAGCTTCCTGATATTGTGGTTGCATATGGACAATCAGATGAGTATAGCTTTATTTTTAGTAAAAAATCGAACGTGTATGGGAGGAGGATTGAAAAAATTTTAAGTATTGTGATTTCAATGTTTACAAGTGCTTATGTTTATAATTGGAATAGGTTTTTTGACATCCCATTGCAGCATCCACCTGTTTTTGATGGAAGAATTGTATGCTATCCGAATGATGAAATTATGATGGACTATATGCGATGAAGACAAGCCGATTGCCATGTGAATAATCTTTATAATACAATTTTCTGGGCTATTGTACATAGTGGAAAAACTACTACAGAAGCCCATGAACAGCTAAAAGGGTCTACAAGTGCAGTCAAAAATGAAAGGCTTTTTACAGAGTTTGGGATTAATTATAATAATGAGCCTGAGATTTTTAGGAAAGGAACTGCTCTGATAAAGCCATTGTATGAGCCTACACATGAGGATGTGTTCAAAGAAGAATTCTATAGAAATCATGGGATTATTGAATAAATTAAATTTATTTTATAGTTAAAATGGAAGAGAAAATATTGCTAGATCCTAAGTTGGAGAATTAGTGGGATTTTAGTTGGAACCTCCTGAAAACAAGCACAATAGTAAACAGCGACGAAACTGTTTTGGAGACCGTAAAAAACAAGGCAGCTAAAAAACTCGCAAAATTGGAAGTGTATTCAGAAAGGGGATACCATGTTATAATTATTTTACATACTGTTATAGTTTTGAAATGATAATCAATCAAATTGCGCCTTCCTTTATTATTTGGCTATAAATTTAGCTTTAAAATTTTTTGCCGTTTTTATAAAATTTTTTGATTGCTTTGCCTCTTCCAATTTTTCCTTTCCCAAAATAGTTCAAGTTTTTTATATCTTAAATCAACCTCCAAGCTGAATCCAATCCCTAGAGCAGGTCCTCATCAGACAGAAAGAATCTTAATCGCCAGTCTATTGCAGAATTGAAGAATGCAAAAATTAGCATTTTTTAAAAAGAGACTATCTTTTAATTTAATTTATCCTTAATTTCTGCAATTTAACTAAAAACTAGGATAATTTGGGTAGACTAGCGGTAATGATGGCTGCTGTTCTGAATGCTTATACGGCATAATAAAGTGACTCGGCTTGAGAGAAATTAGTTATGATAATTTTTTCTCACTTATGAAATTTTATATATAGAAGTTGCCCGATGATGGCGCATTGAGCGCCCTCATCGAGCAACCTCTATATATATTAGCATTTCTTGCCCATATGTCTTCGTAAGAGCACCTTCTTCAATGCGATTACGCCCATTTAACTTGCATCTCTCCTCCTTTTGAGTCCGATGAGCAGGTTTACTTCCATCTTGCCTGAGATGATCGACCTCTCTGCCGACTTCGAATCATGCAGGAACTTGTGAGGTCTAGACTGCCCAGTCTTCGTCTTACACGCCTTAATGATGGTCCATCTTGCCAGCAATGTTATCCCAGGATCCTAAGGCAAGTTGACCCGATCGTAGAGCTTGGCTGAAGAAACGCTCCTGGCTAAGTTAGGCAACAATATTAACTTAATAAAGGTCGGTCAAACTAATATTTCTGTAAGCAATATTTTTCTCACTTTTGCACAACAGCAATGGTTTAACCTTAGTTGCATAAGGCTAGAGGAAATGCTCCAAAAACAATGAAAAGGTTCGGGATTTTCCCCTCAGAACACCTGAGGAAGGTGACCAAAGGAGGAACAAGCACAGAAGCTGAGCTAGACAGTGTGACGTCATATCCACTGGGTGAGATGTGCAACCAGGTTGGTAGGGCTATTGCTTTAGAATTCCTATCCATGTGATGCGCCATTTAAGTGCTAGGATGATTTGTGACAATACTCGTTGACAGACCAATTCTCTTTACTGTAAGTGGCACTTGACACCCTAAAGACTTAATTTAATTCTAATTGAATGCTTATATGGCAACGAATAGTTAGGTGCGCAGCATCTATTATGCTTGCAAGCTGGCGTCCCAGCCTCCTGCAGTTTTTGAATGACATCTGCAGGAATCGGCTCCCCATCCTCAATTTTCTTCGCATAGCTATGCAGTGACTTGCATTTTTTAACATATGCCCTCAAAATCCCAACTTTATCATCTTTATGCTCCTGAAAATTAAATCCAAATTTTCTTCCGAACCTTAATTGAAGCAAATAATCGTCAAGTGATTTCTTTGAAATCCCTACCTTGGCAGCTGCTTCTTCAAGGGTCATTTTTTGTAATTCTCCTTTGCTATTAGGTGTCCCATTATAAAGTTTTCGCCACTTGCTGACCTTTTCAATGATATAGCCGATTTTTCGTTCTTTGGTGCGTCTTGAGGACTTGTGATCGGCTGATCCTTCTTCTTCGGGCTTAGATTTGGTGCTAGGAGTGGAGCCTAAGGTGACGACAGTCCCGAATTTGTTTCGGATTGCTCCTCGGCAAGTTAAAGAAAGTTTGTTATCTTTAAGCTCAAACATAGGGATTGATATAGAAAATGGTAAAGGATCATTCCCACAGTACACGTTTAAGCGGGCTGTAGGGGAATAATATCATATCATTGCGTTGTCTAAAGGGTAGCCAAGCGTTTTTAAATAGTTAACCAAAGGCGCTAGCTCCCTCTCGTCCTTGATCGAGTGATTCCATTGAAAATTTCCAAAAATTGGGGGAAATTAAGTACTCCTTGAATAAAAGATTTTGGCCAAACATGAGACTGCTATCCGACTTGCCTCAAATCAAATTACTATATTAGATAGTAATAAATCATAGATAACTGCTGTACCCATGCATTCTAATGCGATTTCTAGTATATATCTAGTGACCATACAAAAAAATATTTTAACTCCCCCCCTCCGTGAGTGAAACAAACCATTAGAAAAAATCCCTATTTTTTGCCCAAAAACCCACCCTCCATGAGTGAACAAAAATTTCTTTAATAGAAAAAATTTTTTATGGAAAAAAAATTGGTTATAAATGATAATTAGTATAATGAAATCTAGAGCTAATTCTGTTTTAATTTTAAACAAATTGCTTTTTAAAACATAAATTTTGCAAATTGAATTAATATTTGCTGCTTTCAAGTTTTTGCGAATTAGGAATTTTTAAATTTCGAGAGAAAAAAAAAAATTTTATAAAATTTATATATAAATTTTTTTACAAAAAAAAATAACCCCCCTCCGTGAATGAACAAAAATTTTTTTTGTTCATTCACGGAGAGGGGGGCGAGTAAGAAAATTTTTTTTTTATAATAATTAGATATATATATTTTCTTAAAACCCCAAATTGATCGACCGATAACGATCAATTCAATTAAGGATGGGAGAATTAAAAGAACTTCAGAAACACAATTACAGACAAGATGAGGATCTGTAACGTTGCTTATAAGCTCTGTCTCCACATTTGGTGGAGTACCGAATTGAAGTTGAATTTCGACCGAGCCAGGACGGTTTATGGGAGAGTCAGGTTTGCCGCTTGAATCTGAGTCCATATTAATTTAGTATGCGGATTGTTACTTGCTATTTACTAATCTTATCTGAATAAAAAATTTAGAGTTAAATTAAATAATATTTATAAATATTTTAGCTATTAAAGGAAAAGGAGAAAATATGTTAGAGAATAATAAATAGAAATTTTAAGCTAAATTAATAAATGCAACAAAAAGAGTTTATTATATTATTTAATTTTAAGGAAATTATGAAGAATAAATTTAATATATTTTAGAGATTTAAATGTAATTAATTTTAGTATATAAAATAAATTTTTATGTTTAAGGATTAATTAAATAACTAAAGTAGTTTCAGGAAGGTTAATATGCCTCGCGATTTGATATAAAGCTTTTACCATTTTATCATGTTTTTTCGTAAAATTTTGTTCAGCTGTTGTAATTGTGAGAAAAAGCTCTCTTCTTTGGGTGGTCGTCATTTCTTCTAAAAACTCAATTCTATTTTTCAAAGGTTCTTGGCTTATCTCTCTTAGCCCTTTCATAAAATCCTCTGTAGTTTTAATAATATCTCTTTGCATATTAGCAATTTTATTCTCCACATCATTTTTAAGTGCCAAAAATTCTTCTCTAATCTCTTTTAATTTATCTATACTCTCTGCTTTTTCTGGTTTTTTCTTCAAATTATAAATTTCATTTTGAATTTCTTTGATTTCATAATTAATCCTCTCTATTTTTTGTTTATTATCTTCATACTCTTTCTCAATTTCATACGAATTTTTCATTTTTTCAATAGATTTCAGCATATCACTATGGTTTTGCACTTGGAAAGAATTTGTCTCAATTAATTTTTGCGCATTTGCAAAAAAATCGTTTTGGTCATTTTGTATATCAATAAACCCTTGCTTTAAGCTGTCCATATCATTTAGTATTTCATCTTGTTTCGTTTTCATTATATGGATTTGTTGAAATGCTTGTTTTGTCGTCTGAGTTAATGCTGAATTTAGCTGATGATGGGATTCTTCAGCTTCTTTATTGCTTTTAAAGCTTTCTTCTAGGATATGAAAAAGCTCGTCACGTGATTCTTTTAGTTCATCTCGGAAGTCTTGTTTTACAAATTCTATTTCTTCTGCTACAGATTCAGCTAGTTCTATTAAGATGGTTTTTAATGAGGAAATTTGAGATAGGGCGTAGTTGAGTTCGTGCTTGTCATCCTTTTCGATGGTGCTAGGGATAAAATTGGAGCTGCTTATATTAAGCTGCTGAGCGAGATGGTGAATGGAACTCTTGAAACTAGGGTGATCTTTTGAGAGGGAATTCGAAATATTAGGTTGGGGATAATGCCTCCACATGTATTGCTATTTTGAGAGGATAGTGTAGAAAAATAAGTGAAAAATTTTAGTTTTTTAAATAGGAATATACTGATCTGATTGTTTATTTTTATGAATTTGTGTAGTGATATATAATAATTAATTGATATAATATAAAATTAAGTTGGATTTGATTGAATAAGTAATTTTGGAAATTTTAATACAATATAGAAGAGATATCTCGCAAATATTATTTTAAAATAGAAATTCGTCGAAATATTGCTAATCATTGATCAATTTTTAATAAAAATTAGAAAAATTTTTTTCCAAAACTTTTGAGCATATTTTCTTACTTTCTTATTCGACAACAAATAATAGTGAGATTTATTAAATTTTCATTTATAAAATGTAAAAATTGATTATAATTGCATTATTACTTATAATAATGATGTTGAATATTTTTTCATCACTTCTCTCTAATTTGATGACTTTTTCTATATTTTAAAGCTTATTTATATTATTTTTTTAACAAAAATTTTAATATAAAAAGCTATAAAATTTTAAGCAAAAATACCTACTATTAAGCAAGGAGATAGAGAGCATAAATTTTATAATTGACTAATGACCCAAAATATCTAAATTGAAGGAATTTCTTGAATGCTTATTTAGTTTTACCGAACTCTAGTAACCGTGATCTCAGCTTGGATTACTGACTCATCTTCATCTTCAAGAGAGCAGAGGCTCCCAGCCAATTCAGCTGAAGCAATAGCAGTATGTATTCCTGGACTTCTTATTAAAAAGTTTGTTGTGCAAGTAGGAACGATTGATCTAATCATAAGAGGCTTTGTGTAATGAAATTTATTGGCCACTGGAAATCTTACAATTGCCCTGGAAAAGCTTCTTGCATAAGTAAATAAGCCCATATTTTATTATTTGGCCTAAGATTATTTTAATCGCGCTCAAATAAGACCTGATAGATTTGGACCCTGTGCACGGCGCTGTATAGGAAAGCCTTGAAAACTCTTTTTTTCTCAGTCCTGATGATATTTCTCATCTTCGTTGCTTCAAGCATGTAGAATTCTTGACCAACTTCTAACTTTTGTCTAGGCTGGATACTAAAGAGACCACAGAGCCTGACATCGCGGCAAGGCTTCTTATTGTGAATTAGACTCATTGGCCTTAGGTATCAATTTTTGGAATTCAAATTGATGAGCATTAAGAATTTCCACATTCTGGGATGACCTTTGCTGAAAAGTTTGTATTCAGTAGGGAGCTGGATATTGTGCAATTATCACTGACTTTTCCAGTAGCTAGTGGGTCAGCGTTACAGATCACTTTGATGTCGCTAAAGATGCTTCTTTCACGTCCCAATTCAGTCAGTATGATTTTCGAGATTGTTTTTGGTTCTGTTGGCTTGCGTTAAGCAAAAAAACTTTGATGACGTAAGCCGTCCACTTTTCAGGCTTTTTCAGTGATTTCTCTCATTGACACTACAATGCTTACTAAGTCTGCTTTTACACCTTCAGAAAGCGCTGCAGGGCTGAAGCCATCTGGCCATATACATAACCTCACCCTCATCCCTTGATATAAGAAATATAAGAGATATGCAATGTATTTTAGTTCTTACACTATTAAAACGCGATTTATAGCATGTTTGCAAATATATTTACTCTTTATTTTATATCCCTCTATATACAAAATTTTATATAGCAAACATTTTAAGACTAATAAATAAAGAGCTAATAGAGAAATACGCTGAATATTTCTTAATTATTGCATTTTAAACATGAATCCAGTTGAATTCTGTTTAAAATAGACAGACACAAAACAAATTAATTCAAGCATCATTATGTATCATAGACACATACAATATCTAGCATGACTACGCTAAATTAATGCGTTTTAAAAATTTTAATATGCTTAAATAGCTTGTTTTATATATAAAGTATGATATATCTGTTTAAATTTAATACAAAAATATTAGCAAAATTTGATAGCCATATAAATGTATAGAGCCTTGCCCAAATTTTGGAAGCCTCTGGCATGTGGAGATATCCTCCATATGTCAGAAATATTTCCATATGTGAAGCCACTATATTTCTGAGATTTCACATGTGGAAGTATTTCTGGCATGTGGAGGATGTCTCCATGCCAGAGGCCTCCCAAAAATTTGGACAAGGCACTATATTTATATAGTAGGGATACAAAATAAAGTATTAAAAATGCTATAAATCGCGTTTTAATAGGTAGGAGCGAAAATACAGCAATATCTCTTATATTTCTTATTATGAAGATGCTTGATCGGGGTAAGTAAAAAGAATTTATTTGCCAGATAATTTCCTAGATACAAATTCACGCTTTCTAGCGTATCTATGCAGAATGGCGCATTATGGCCGAGTTCTCTGATCACATAAGTATAAACTCCACCATGAGTGAGAGGCCATTAAAAAAATCCTTAATTATCTGGGAAAAAACTTTATTTTGATATATAAGTAATAATTACTAAATAATTACTCAATAAATACTTTAATATTTAAATAGTCTGCACTCAAAAAATTTTGTAAATTAAATTAATTTTTTACTTTCGGATTTAGGATTTGAGATTTTTGACAAAGAATTTAATAAAAAAATCTTGTAAAACTGAGCCCAATAATACTAAATATCGCAAAGGAGGAAGGGTTGCCGAACACAACAATTTCCGTACGTAGCCATTTTATTATTATAGTTTTTTATTCAGCATTTTTAAAAATTACTATTATTTTATTAATGAAAAGAAAATTTAGCTACAAACAGTATGAATTTTAAGAGTGTTTTTATTTTTAAACCTTATAACAAGGCTAAGACTAATTTTATCAAAAATATATAATGGGCTTACCTGTTTTATATTTGGAATATTTAAGTTATAATTTCCAGAGTTTCACAAAATTCCAACTTCAAAAAATCTGAGCAACAGCTTTTGCCATCTTTGAAATTCCATTGAGATTAAAGATATTGTTATTAACTATTAAGCAGTATAAGCCGCTGCTATTCATTTCTATCCCTAACACTCCGTTTAAGGCAAATAATTTTCTATTTCAGCATAGCTAAATTTTTTTTTATAAAATGGAAAATCTACTATGAAAATCGGGATTTCTTCTCTTTGGGTGCTATTTTACTCTTACAGGGAATTCTTATTTTTCTATTATTTATTATAAATATTACAAGCTAAATTTTAAAATTGAAAATGCATTAATACAGCTCCCCACAGGAGTAAGAAAAATGCTGAGGAGTCACCATCATTCCAAACCCCCAAATAAATGAACCCTCGCTCTCTAATTTTTTCATAAATCATCTCTCTAAATAGGAGTTTCTTCGCAGCGGCTAAGATTTTGCTATTCGAATTAAGGTAATAAAGATGTAAAATTATAGGGGACTCATTATACATTTAATCTATCTAATAATTCAAAGAGACGATCAAGTTCATGTGTAAGCATGAGCTCTAATATATTGACCATTTCGCTTTCTCTCATCGCAGCGCATTGATTTTTGTGGCTCACTTCAATTACCACAGGGCGATCCGCCCTGGTGTTACGATACTGAGTTCGTTTGACAATTTTTGTAATTGTATGAAACCTATCTTTGCATAGTGGACATGAATTTTCAGTCTAAATTAGCATTACTTGAGACCACTTCGTAATGCAATCAAAGCAAAAATTGTGATTGCAACAACTTAGCTTGCCTTGATAGGAAACAGGGTTCAGGCAAATCCCACATTTCTCTGCATTATTCATGAATCTCGTAAGAACTCCACTCATTTTATAAATATGCACCCTACACGTTCCTATTGACGTGAGATACTTGCGCTAATATGGATTTTCAAATTTAAACTTTAACAACAAATCAGAAGAGCCTGGGTATGGAGAAAGTTCGGTTTGGCTTTATATAGACTTAAATTATTCTCATATTGATATGGAAATGGCCAGTCAGAGATAAGAAGAGTGTATTGGTGAAAGCTGGTAGGATAAGGGTTGAAGGTTGTTAGAAAGACGGTTGGGGTTTAAAGATTTAGGATGGGAAGCGGTTAGCCTGAATGGGGCTATTAATAGGAAATAGGATAATTGTAATTTTATATTAATTAGCTGCGTAAAAAAGGTACTGCAGAATCCATGATAATTATGATATGGCTACGATAATAATCGATAGGTTACTTATAGAAGAGGTAAATTTAATATTTAAAGTGACAAAATTGTAATTATTTTAAGGTTTTCTTTTACTAACTCCCCCCCCTCCGGGAGTGAACAAAACCATTAGAAAAATCCCTATTTTTTGCCCAAAAACCCACCCTCCATGAGTGAACAAAAATTTTTTTAATAGAAATTTTTTTATGGAAAAAAAATAGATATATAAGCGATAATTAGTATAATGAAATCTAGAGCTAATTCTGTTTAATTTTAAACGAATTGCTTTTTAAAACTTAAATTTTATAAATTAAATTAACATTTGCTTTCCAATTTTTGCGAATTAGTAATTTTTTAAATTTCGAAAAAAAAATTTTTTTATAAAATTTATATATAATTTTTTTTTATAAAAAAAAAATTAACCCCCTCCGTGAGTGAACAAAATTTTTTTGTTCACTCACGGAGGGGGGGAGTAAGTTTTTTCTTAAAAAATTCTGATCAAAAAATACTTAAAAATTCTGATATTAAAGATATGTTTTTGAGCTGTTTCATACATCGTAACTTTAAAGCATTTGCTGATAAGACAAATTATTAAGAAATTTATTCAATACGGTCGCATTTAATTACTAAACCGAAGTTTCACCCATCTCTGCATAATTAAACTAATTATGTGAAAATACAATTAAGAACTCAAACAATAATAAACTTTCCCTTTATAAAAGCTCTTAGTTTTCTCGTGTAATCTTTAAACTCTAATTTTTCACAAATTTCCCTTTTATTTTTATTATAAACTTTAAAAATTGCTAAATCTTATTATTAGTTAAGTATCAGAATATCTGCAAATCCCATCGCTAGCTGCCTTTTAACTGATTCCGGGATTGGATTCACTTGTAATACCAATTTAAAATTTGGCAAAACCTGATGCAAAAGCAGCCTCAAGTAATGATCGCTTGAAATATTGTTTAAAGATAAGTTCAGTCTTTTGAATACCTTATTTTTTATCAAATAAAATTGCTTTGATTCTTCATCCTGAACCAGCTCATCTGCAGGTGGTTCAGGCTCTACTTGCTTTCCCTTTGATTTCAGTGCTTTTGCCTTTGCAAGATCTTTTTCTTTTTTTCTATACTCTTCAACTTTATCATCAGGGAAATGCAATCTCCCAAACACTCCTATAAAAGGCGCAATATGATCATCAGTCAAATTGTTTTTTGCCAAATTTAAGTGCACCAGATATCTATTTGTTTCTAAAACACCTGCGAAGCTAGTCAATGTATTGAAGCAATTTCCATACAAATCCAAGGCTTTAAGTGTTTTATTTGTTTTCAGCGCTTCACAGATCCCATGAATTGCTTCATTTCCTAGATTACAGCATCTTAATGATAGAGTCTGCAGTTTTGTGCCTTCTTTCAGAAAATCTATATATTTTCGATCAGGAAGTCCAGGATTCCAGTCGAGCTGGATCCAATTAATATGATCTAAATGAATAATGCTTTGCAACATATCCACAAGTTCTTCACTTAGCCCACAGTTATTGAATCTAAGCATTCTCACTGGATCTGTAGTTAGCGTAAAAATCAAAATCTTGAATGAAAAAACGTCAAAATGGAAAGAAGTTGCTAACTCGCCCCCGCCCCGCGATTGAACAAAACCATTGGAAAATCCCTATTTTTGCCCAAAAGCTCACCCTCCGTGAGTGAACAAAAATTTTTTTTAACCATTTTTTACCATTCAAATTCAGCAGCAGCGCACTGCTGCCCCAGGCCTTATGGCCTCTTAATTAATCAGTTGTCTAATCTACTCTGAACATATCTCTCTCTGTTGTCTGCACTATAATTTTCCTCTTGAAATTCTCTTGCCCTAGTTACTAGCAACTTTGCGTGAAAGATCTTTAGAGCAAGATCTATTCTTTTCACTTCTGCAAGCTTTCCTTCTTTCTCCATCTGCTTCAGCTTTTTCTCTGTCTCTCAACTATATAATGCCAACTTTGTCAGACCATGACTTCCTGCCTCCATTTCTAGCCCCAATTCCCTCAATCTTACTATTAGTGTCTTCCTCTCTTCTATAACATGCTCTTCAGTTTCCCATGTCTTGCATTCCTTGCAGTTTCCGTCTTTTTGTAGATGTCTAACGTATGCATTTCCGTTAGTGTAATTAAAGCCAGCTCTGAGTCTATATATGACTCCTATCGCAGCCTTTTTTCCGCATTATATTTAATGTAAGTCGGTTTACAGACTTTCTCTGCACCCTCCACCAATGCCCTGAACAATTTTGTTGTCTTTTCTGTTTCTTCAGCCAATCTACTAATAGTTTGTTTCAGCTCCTTGTTTTCTGCAGCATCATCAATCATTCTTTCCAATCCTTCCAGCTTATTTCCTTTATTGAATCTTCCTGCTCAAACCTCTGTAACGATGACTGTTCCATTTCTTCCATGCAACGCCTCTCTCAGCTCAGACTCTTTTCTTTGTTTACTTGCCTGGCTTGTTCCAATATCACCATCTTCTCCTTCGTGTCGAGTCCCAGCTTTTCCTTTCCAAGTCTTCTTTCATCAGCTCTTCTTTCCCTTGTCTATCAGCTCTTCTTTTTGCTATTCTCTTGTGGCCTGATTCATTATGTCCCATTTGTTGGCAAACCTCACAGAACAGCGTTCCTGCGTGCCCTAGCCTTATATAGTACCCCCCCTCGTTTGTCGCATTTTCAAGTTTTTTGCCATTTGTCGCATTTTCTAGTTTTTTTTTATAAGAGAAAAAAAAAAATTTTCAGGACCTCATTTGTCGCATTTTCTAGTTTTTTTTAAGCCAAAAAAAAATCGGTTCAGGACCTCGCTTGTCGCATTTTCTAGCTTTTTTTTCTCTCTATAAATTCCTAAAAATTAAAATTCGTCAAGGGATCAGTTAGTGAAATTTCATCATTTCTTCCTTCAAAATCCTTGCTCCCATTCCTCAATCCCCACAGCTTGCTTCCCATTACCTGCTCCCATTGCTTAAGCCTCACAACTTGCCATTCACCATTCTTATTCCCCTATCTTCATGCCTATTTCCTTATTTGATAGCTTAATTTCTAGTCTTCCATATTAATTAATGGAGTTGCGCGAAATTGAGGACCAGCCGATAAAAATCCCGGCAATGATTCAAAAGCATGGCCTATGGAGAGAGGCTCAATGCAAAGCAGATCCAAGAGCGTCTTGCTGCTTGTGGCAAGGACATGAGCCTGACGACGATCAGGCACTACACCAACAAGTTCAATCCTGAAGAGCACACTTTAGAGCTCAGGCGGAAGCTTGTGGACCATGGACTATCGCCTCCTCCTAAGAAAATGGAATGATGGAGAGAGCATAGTCAAGAGGATCATTGACGTAGGTTTCTTTAAAAACGAAGAACTTGCGATAATCTTGGGGACTTCTAAACGGACTATTGAGCGAATTGCTGCAGAGAATACTGAGAGTGAATCTGACGAAGCGGCTGGAAGAGAAGAGGCACTATCCAGATCTCCCCTAAGCATTGAAGTGATGAAGACTTTGCTGAGGTCATTAAGGAATGTGAGAAGGATACAGGCTTTGTCAGCAAGGCAAGTTTGAGGGCCCAATTCAAAAGAAAGACAGTTTGACATCAGCGAAGAACAACTAGGAAAAGAGCTGAAGAAGAGGGGATATGTCTATAGGAAGAAGAGGGTTGTTCTACAGCTAACTGAAGCTCATAAAGAGCAGAGAATGTCCTGGGCTAGGTCTTTGATTGACTCAGATATCGCTTCATGGATCTTCAGTGATGAGTGCTATGTGCATCTTTTTCGTAACTCTAATTTGTGCAAAGAAGGGATAAACGCAACGATTGAAGAGCCTATCAATTTGAAAAACCTCAATTATGATCTGGGGAGGAATTTCTATCGTTTTTGGCAAAATGCTCTTCATAAAGAAGGAGAAGTATGCAATCAATGCCCAGGTCTATATCAGAGACATTCTCCAGGGCTATATTGAACCTTTAGATGGAGACTACACCTTCGTTCAGGATGGGGCAACAGCCCATACTGCAAGGCAGACTATGGAATATTGCAGAGAAAACGGGATTGATGTGAAGACTCAATCGCCGAAGAGCCCAGATCTCAATCCAATTGAGATGATCTGGGCCAATTTGAAGAGGAAAGTGGAGAAAAGAAGGCCTGACAGCAAAGCCAGACTAATTGCTGCCATTCAGGAGCCATGGGACGAAAATTTCTTTTGAGGAAGTGCAAAATTCCATTCTTAAGGTGAAAAAATGAAGAGCAAGGCAGGTCATTGAAGCGCAAGGAGAATGGAGTTAATAAGCTAATTTAATCTATTCTCTAAAAAGGGGAGAGTAAAGTGGGAAGGACTGGGAAGGACTCGGGCCTGCTAACCCTCTGCAGGCAAATGTAAGGTAAACTCCTCTATAATTACTCAATTAAATTAATCAGAAACTATTTTTTAAAAAAAACTAAGATTTGCGACATCAAAAAAAAATTAAAAAAACTAGAAATTGCGACAAATGTATTTGCACTAGAAAATGCGACAAACGAGGTCCTGTAAATTTTTTTTTCCCTTAAAAAAAAACTAGAAAATGCGACAAACGAGGGGGGGGGTACTATACTTTTACCTTTTATTTCAATCTCATCTGGTAAGTCAAGAGCTGATTCTAAGCTATCAAACTCGCCATATAGCAAGTACCTCGAGTTTGGGCTGAAATGAACAATTATTTCCTCCTCTCCGGTATCTATTGTGTTATCTACCATCACCTCTACTATTCTGCATTTCTTGCTAATTTCGCTGATGGCATCTTCTAATGAGATCTCCCCTGGTATTGTAATTTTTATCGAGTATCGGGTAAAGTTAATTTCTCCGTTCTTCATCGAGAGTCCAACAGGGCCATGAGCTTTCTTTCACAGCGCTCCACCGCAACTCAGCCTTTCTTTGCCATCGTGTGCCTTGCTGGTTCATTAATAAAGGTCACCAGTGCATCACCAGACGGCAACATAATTGCCTTTAGTATGTCTCCTGGCCTTGATGTTCTTTCCAACTCCCAAAATCATCGAAATGTATAGTTCTCTCTTCTCATCTCTATCTCCATTAACCAGGAATTTAGATAGGTAAATTTTCAGTGGTGTTTCGCAAAAGCTGGAGTCGCTTATTGTTGGGAGTATTTGTGTTGGTGCCTTAAAAAGCCAAAAAGAAAGCCCTTGTCGCACATTTTCTGAAATTTCAGCGTTTCCTGGACAGCTCGAAGTTTTGTTTTTGGTCATTTAATGGTAAAAAATAAAAGTAAAATTTCTTTAACAGAAAAAAATTTTTTATGAAAAAAAATTTGATATATAAGTGATAATTAGTATAATGAAATCTCGAGCTAATTCTGTTTAATTTAAAAAAATTGCGTTTTAAAACATAAATTTTATAAATTAAATTAATATTTGCTTCCTAATTTTTGCAAATTAGGATTTTTTTTAAAAAAAATTAACCCCTTTCCATGAGTGAACAAAATTTTTTTGTTCACTCACGGAGGGGGGAGTAAGAAATTAGGTATCTCAATTTCTTGACCAGATGATGTAGACATGTCTCTTAGTTGTTCTTTAAAAGAAGGGTGCATATAAGCAGAAAGGCTTTGAATTATATTCGCCAAATCATTCCACAGCCTCCCCGTACACTTGTATCCTAGTGCAGTAATCTCATCTAGTCTCCTCTGTTCATGGCAGTTGTAAAACCAATATGTCCCTTCCATATTTAAATTAAAATCACTATTACTCTGAATGAATTATTTCAATGGTATCTCTATTTTCATTTCTTTAAGAGTCTCTTTGATGCTGTTTACAAGATGGAGTGTACTTTCTGTGTCATGATCTCCTAATACTGAAACTCTAAATGTCTTACTTCTTATAATTCTAACTAATAAATAATTAATTTTTAAAAAATTAATTAAATAAATAAAAAATCTTAATGAAAACGGAGCTAGCACTTTTAGTGACGCAGGTTGGGTAAATCCAAACTCCCTTTTCACACAACGCATTTTGGAAAGTATTAAAATCCCAGTTAGGATGGCTAGGCTGATAATATGTAGTTACACACAAAGCCTGGTTTTCAGGAGCTAGGAAAGGCTTAAACCCTATTTTATGAAGCTCTGAATGCATCACTCTTTGATTTTCTCTTACTCCCCCCCCCTTTTAATTGGAACAAAAAATTTTGTTCCAATTTAAAGGGGGTAAAAAAAATTTTTTAAAAAAAAAAATTATATAAAAATTTAAAAATTTATCGAATTAGATTAATAAATTTATTTAATAACATGCTATTTACTCTTTATCCTTTAAAATAAAGCAAGATGTACTAAACTTTCATTATTAGTTAATACGCCACTATTAATTGGTATCAAAACTATTTGCACAAAAATTATTATTTTTATTTTTAAAACAAAATTAAAAAAAAAAATTGTTAGAAAATTTATCGATCAAAGTGCTAATTTTATTTAAATAAGATGTTATTTATACTCTATTCTTTTAAAATAAAGCAAGAAATAAGTAAATTTTGAATTTTAGTTAAGAAGAAACATTTAACTTATATCAAAAATTTTTACATAAAAATTATGATTTTTATATATAAAATGTTTTATTATAAAATTCAATTTTTTTCCAATTTAAAGGGGGGTTAATTTACCAAAAAAGTGGAAATTTTACCTTTATTTTGTTCCAATTTAAAGGGGGGGGAGTTAAGATCTCAAGCCTTCTTTGAATTCCTCCATGTTCTTCAGCTTCACATAAAGATGCATGAAGAGCTGCCAGCATATGTGTAGGAGGAGTAAATCTGAATTGGCCGTAATTTTTAAGCTGATAGTCCCATTGGTCATATAAGTCAAGAGATAAGGAATGTGCTAAGCCTTTAGTCTTTTTTAATTGGTTTAGCTCTGCAAGGACAAGTCCAGAACCAGGGTGTCCTTGTAAGAATTTATTGAATGATGTGCAGTAATAATGGATTTTGGCTGATTTTAAATCAATAGGTGCCATTCCAAAAGAGCTGATCCCGTCAATGATTTTTACAAGCCCTGGCTTGGTTTCATTTAAAGCTTGACAAATTGAACTCAGTGGGTTAAGCATTCCTGTAGGGGTTTCAGAATGGACCATTGAGAAATGGGTGATATTATCTTCTAATGCATTTACTACATCACTCGGAGTGATTGACTGATTTTCTGGCTTTTCTATCACTTTATAAGGGATTTTAAGTGTCCTAGCTATTTTTTCAATGTTCATACCATAATGCCCATTTCTTGCCACAAGAATTTTTTCGCTCCCATCTTTTTTAATTGCTCCTAGGGCTCCTTCAACTCCATATGATCCAGGTCCTTGCATGATAATCGTTGTATATTCTGTTTCGCTCAGCTCAGCAATCCTCAGTACCTTAACTTTAATTTCTTCAACCATCCTGCTAAATGTAGGATCCCTTGACCCATAGTCAATTAAAACAGCATCTTTGGTTCTTTGGGTAGTTTTTACTGGGCCAGGGGTATAAAGTGTAGGAAAGCTGAACCTGAAGAACCTCCTGATCATTTATAAATTATGACTAAAATCCCATTAAAGCTCTGGATATTACAATAAATATTGAAATGATGCTGATCATTTTATTATTTGTGACTGCGTCATTTGCGAAGTATATATCAAATGTTGTCACTTTAGGGGCTGGCCAGCAGTGGAAATATATAAGCAAATTTGCTGTTGATGTAGGGGCTGGGGAATGGGAATTGAAAGCAAAATTCAATAAGCCTATAAATGAGACGTATAAGGACGATATATCACTGGTCGCAAGTGTATATATTGATGATAACTGGGATGAAGTTATGGACACAAATGACTGCAAAACAAAAGTGGATTTATCGAGGAGAGAAAGATTTTTATTCCTTAATCCAAATGGAGAGTGGTCAGAACAATTGAATGGTAAATTATCTCAGAAGCTAAGACCGCACATATGATATTTTGCTATATCTGACTGTGAAGGCAAATTATACCATGTTATATAAAAATCATGTTTTTAAATTTAAAAATATTATAAAGAAATATTCAATGTAAAATAATATATCAGACAAAACAAGGATTAAGGTAGAAATGCATTTTGTGAATGAAGGGCATTCTGAGTTCTCTACTGAAGATAATGGCTTAGTCTATCTATATCCTATTCTGCTAGTGCTCTATCTAATTGCCTTATCAGGAAACATATTCAGGCTGATAAAAATGTTCCAGAAAACTAATGATATCGAAACAAATGTAATTTTTTTTAATTCATCGATAGGCTGTCAGTTCGGAGGAATTTTCTTCCAATGCATCCACCTTTGGGTATACTCTTACAATGGTAAAGGAATCACAGTCTTTGATTTTTTTTCACAGTCTTTACTACCTTCCTTTGTGAGCGAGCAAACACATTGGAAAAATCCCTATTTTTTTGGCCTAAGTCTACCCTTTGTGAAGAGCAAAAAATTTTTTGAAAAAATATTTTGATATATAATTGATGATTAATATATACCGTGAGCATGGTTTTAGATCGACCTGAGAACCCATCCCTTGAGGTTTTAGCTTTATTGAAATCTACAAATTGAATTTGAATTGCCAAATGCTTAGTGAGGGACTTGTCATTTTGAATTAACAATTTCGTTCAAACTGAAACCGTCAAGGGGGAGGGGAGGGAGTTTAAGATCGAGCCATACCTGTTCTGAAGGTAAAATGAAATCTATAGCTAATTCTGTCAAATTTTAAAAGACTGCATTTTAAAACATAAACTTTAAAAATTAATTTTCTCAATTTTCTCAATTTTAGCAATTTTTTAAACAGTGAAAAAAAAAATACTAATATATATTTTTATAAAAAATTAAAAACGTAAAACAAAGAAAATTTTGTTTTTACTCATGGATGGGGAAATTAGAAATTGTTTCGACATTGATTATTACTATTCTTTTTATTTTAATGGCAACTGGCTGGACTTTAAAGCAAAAAGAATTTCCTGATGCTGATGTGTATATACCAGTTGGACTAATGGTGGTTTTGCTTAATTTGGTAATCGTGGGACTAGGAAGAATTACAGATGATTCATATTATAAATTCAGTGATTACGAAGGAATTATTGGATTTTTATTGATTTTAATAAGAATTGGGCTCTGGGGATGGTTTATTTATTTAATTAGAGGCTTAATGACGAAAGTTCATGGCAAAATGAGCCAGTTTGTTACACAATTTGCAGCATTGGCGACTATTTACTTTTTAGCTTTGCCTGCTCTTATTATCATTTCATGGCTGTTTGCACCTTATTTTAGAAACAAAGTAGTTATTTTAGGCTCTACAGTTATACAAATGGGAGTTTTTGTATTTCTAACACATCTTTTTAGTGAAAAAAGCACTTATTATAAAATTTCGTCAATGTCGGACAGTGTTTTACCAGGTAAAATGCGTTAACTTAATATAATTACTTTAGTTAAGCCAAAATTTATTCTACTAATATTTAATTAATTGCCCGCTGTAAATTAATTTTATACAAAAATATTTTTTCGCTGTAAAGAAAATAATCTTTTCTGCTAATAAACATTCACATTATTGTTCTAAATTACCCGAAACAAGGTTATTAGAGCATAAGTACTAAGCTTAATCAAGTAGCTTTGACTCCACAAACTTAAGAATATTAATAACGCCTCCAAAATTATCGAATTAAATATGGTATTACTATATTTCGTTTGAACTATTAGGCAAGAACTTCAAACGACATAGCCTTTATTTTTTCACGAATGAGATTGAATAGTATAATAACATAATTTTAAAAATACTCAGTTTCTTTAAAAATAAGAAGCAAGCGGCTTGTAATTATATATCACAAAGGTGCCTGAGAAAATGGCATAATTAACGTGCAGCAATTAATCTTACCAAATTTAAAATAAATTATTAAGCTGCTCCTAAAAGTCACATTATATAGATAGTGCAATTTTAGTAGGCATTCATATGTAAAATTTATAAAATGGACAAATCAAAAGAAGTCAAGCTAAGAAAAGCAGTCTTACTAATTAGTGATGTCTGCCAACAGCAGCTAAAAGGCCAACAGAGAGTTCAAACTCTGATTTCTGAGCTCATTATGCTTCTAGACGAATGCTTTGGCGAAGAGCATGCCACTGAAATATTGAACGCACTAACTGACAACAGTGATGGCTTTTTTCAACCAAGAGGCCTTGTATTCACATTGAGATTTTCTTTAATCGCCAGAAAAATTATGTCGAAAAAGGTAAAATTCTCCTTTAACATGATGAAATGTATTTTTAAAGAATTCAAAAGAGAGTCAGCTTTAAACCCATCTCAGGTCTCAGAGCACAAAATAAGAAGCTTCTTTAGCTCTCCAGAGCCCAGAAAAAATGATACATGCATTGACGAGAATAAATCTTGTGATTTAGTTTTCAGCAGAGTTAGCGAAGCAGATGCTGATTATTCAGCATATAAGAAAAAAAGAACAAAGGAAATGGGCGATGTGCTAAAAAATCAAAATGAAAAATTAATTAAAGAAAAGACGTTTTTGGATTGGAGAAATAAAATGATGATGAATAAATACAAATGGATTGGGATTTTGAACAATTGTATTAAGATTTTTAAGAGATGTTTGGGGAAGCATTTTGGGAAATTTTTGATAGGAGGGAAGGCTAGGCTGAGATCAAAGAGTGCACTTTGTAGGCTAATTAAGAAGGCTGATATTAAAAAATGCCAATCTCTGTTTAAAGTTTGGAAAAAAACTCAAATTCATTTAAGAAACAAATCTGATTCCTCAAAAATACAGCAATCACAAACTAAGAAGTGAAACTTATACAATGCAAGAAAAGTAATTGCCGGACTAGAGCAAGCCCTTTTTTATTTTTTCCTTGAAAAGGCATTCACTGCAATTATCGGTAGACTCTCAAAGCTTGAAAGATTTGAAAAGCCTTTGAATGATACAAAGCATCAAAAAATCAGAGCATCTGGCCCAAATCATGATGAAAAAATTGGGGCAGAAACTCCTTCCTTTAAGACAAGCACAATCCAAAATCAAGCCCTTGTCGATTTTGGGGCGTCTCCTATTGAGAGTTCTTCAAATAAACTTTCCTTTTCTCAATTATCAAGCATTTCAATATTTGGATATTTAAAGAGTGATAATGAAGATTTAAGTAAAACAATTGGCTCTTTTAACCCTGATAATGAATCGAGTAGATCAATATGTGATGAAAGCAGCTTAAGCCTTTTTGGGCCTGGGGATGAAAAAGAAATAAAAGATATAATTAATACATCTAATGAAAGTTTAGAAAAAGGTGAAATTCCTAAGAAAGAAGATAAAAGGCAGACGCCTGACAATTTAAAAGTTCCAAGACCTCCAAAAAACATTGCAAAATTAAGAAGAAATATGCAATCTGAAAAGCGCACTCAAAGTAGTCCAAGGCCAGAAAGAGAAGAAATTAAGGAAAATAGTGCAGACAGCCAAGAAAAAGATTCGATATAGCTTGTTGCGCTTTTTTCCGTACTGATAAGGAAAATCTGATTTTGAGAACGGATTTGGTGTTTTAAACGACTTTCTCAATGGATTAAGGGATTAGCTTATTCTTTAATTTATTTTAAAAACATTTTTGAGGCAAATAAAATTGTTTAATATAATATGCTCTATTGCAGCAATATTGCGATTGGCTGAGAGCAGCAAACAGTGGATTTCAAGTCCTAGTTTACTTAGTAGAGTAATGCACTTCATACTTTTACCTATTTCTTGCTGGAATTTGGTGTGTTAACATCATTTTTTGACACATTTTTAACAAAGCTAATTTTTTGAACTGCCTAAAAAAAATTTAAAAATCGGCATAGGAGTGGATGATGGCTTTGAGGAGTATTTGAAGCACCTTCAAGATGTAGCTTATGCTTAAGATATTAAGGAAAACTATATAGGGCTCTGAGTAATGTCATTTTCTTTCCCATGTTAAAGCCCTCTTTAAAAATTCACATAGAGTCTGATGATTTTATAAACACAAAAGTGGGTGATACCTTTGAGGTATAATTGAAGCACCTCGATAGCAAGCTTATAGTAGGAATATCAGAGGTAAATTAATTAAGACCTTGGAGAGAAAATTTTACTTTTTATTATTGTGAATGCCATCTTTGTTTAAAAATTAAATAATCATTTAGATGAATATAAATTTCTAGTGAAATAAACGCACACTTAATAGCATTCTTGCAACTGGATTATCAGAGGCAAATTCACAAAGAACTTGGAGAAAATTTTTAATTTATCATTGTGAAAAACCATATTTGAAGGAAAGTTAAATAATCCTTGATGAAGATTATATACTAAAAAGTGGGCGATGCCTTTCCAGGGAAAATTAAAGGATATTAAAGGCATGCTTACAGTTACAAGATCAAAGTTAAACTCATAAAGAACTTGAAGAAAAAGCTTAATTTTTATAATCTATATTTGGGTCTATCTTTATATTTTAAAATTTAATAAGTCTTGATGTAGATTACAGACACAAATGTGGGTGGTGCCTTTTCAAGGAAATTTAAAGCATATTTAATAGCATTCTTGTAGAGAAAAATCGGATAAAGATTGGAGAAAATTTAAATTTACTGTCCATCATTATGTCCATCTTTATTGGAAAATTTCTCATCTTTATAGACATAAATGCATAAAGTATATTATATTAAACAATTTTATTTGCCTCAAAAATGATTTTAAAATAAATTAAAAGATAAGGGAAGACCTTCATCCATTGAAAAAGTCCAAGACAGCAAAACCTGTCTAAAATACCAACTCCCGTCCTTAAGTTAGATTTTCCTTGTAAGCACGGAAAAAAGCGAAACAAGCTATAAAACTTGAAATGCCAAAGAAACCTGGAGGCTTTGCAGAAAGAAATAGAGAAAAACGAAACTTAAGGGCACTTTCGCAAACACAGCCAAAAAAGTCTAACGCTCTCAGCCAAAGCCCCAAAAAAGAAGTGAGCTCACCTAATATAGATAGCTGCCACCCAGTTATTGAAAACAATCGGCTTAGTGACTCTATAATTAACTTACCAGCACAAGCACCTAAAACCCCCCAAAATATATTCAATGAGCAAGAAAAGAAAAAAACAGAGACTCTCCCCTTTATATCAAAAGAAAATTTTTCAAAGCCTTCAAAACTTAACAAAGTTCCTATAGAAGCTGTTAGTGAAAAGTCTGATATTGAAAGCTCTAAAGATTCTTCACCAGTATTTAATCAAAGACGCAACATCTCAAAATTTAGTATATTTGGCCCTATTAATTCTTTGGGGATTAAAATTGCTGACAATAAAACTCACCGAAGAGAAAACTTATCATTTGACCCATCAAACTACACACCATATAAAGAGAAAAATCCATTTGATTCTATTGAGAGCATAAAAACAGCAGACACGTCACCATCTCAAGTTTATACTAGAGACAGTTCAAGATTTTCATTAAATTCTGTTACCAATCATACAGAAATTCGTCCTCGTCCATTCTTAGTTTGCAAGCCTCTGCCTTCAAAATATGCTGATTTTGATATCGAGCTGCAAGAATCAGTTGGAATCCAAAGCAAAATAATAATAAAAATCAAAAAAATCCAGAAATTCAGTGAAGTTATTTTGAGGAATCAAAATCATTATATCAAATATCTGAAATTTAATAATTGGAAAAATTTTACAGAGGAAAGGAGGTCTGATGTCAGGTACTGGATTAATTGCTTATTTGAAGCACTCATTTTAAATGTTTTAAAAGACTGGACAAGGCCGCTTACTCCCATTCTATCTTGGTTAGCGAGCAAAACAATTAGAAAAATCTTAGGTTAATGATCAAGAAAATTTTTATTATAATATTTGATATATAATTAATAATATAGTGTGAGATCTCCGCTAATTCTATTCATTTTAAACAGCCTGAGTCTTTAAACATCAATTTAATAAATTGAATTAAGTTTTTCATAACAAATATATGCAAATCTAAAATTTTTTAAAGTTTTTTGTATAATATTTTATATAAATATTAAACAAATTAACCCCTTGGCTAATGAGCAATATTTTTTGCTCATCAGACATAGGGGAATTAATAGTAAATCCCCTGAAATTTGCTCATTTGACTCTATTGAATCACTAAAAGAAACAGAATTTATTAAGCCAAGACTATTGCAAGATGATCCATTTTATGATGAAAAAAAATTATTCAGAAAAAAATCAGCTCAAATATTAGCATTGGCGATTAAAAAAATAATAAAACAAAGCCAAATGGAAAGCGGATTTGATAAAATCGCTCAATATTCTTCTCAAAAGAAGCGCTTGAAATATCAAAATATAAAAGAAAAAAGCTTATTGCAATCTCGCTATACTAAGCCAATAAAGACATTAGAAGCTAAAGCTTGTTTTATCATCCTTAACAATATTTTGCAGCCAAAATTTAAAAAAACTCTCAAATGTTCTTTTGATTCTATCATAAAATATTAGGGCATCCGTGTTTACACATTTTCCAAGGAGTTTTTGAAGAAGACTTGCTCAGCTGAAAGAGAAACTCCTTGAATTTTGAGCATTCCATCAGAGATATCTCTCCTACAGCAATCGGTCAGGGTCTTGACGCTGTCTCGGAATATGTAGTTTATGGGCTTGAACGCTTCTGCATTAGGAACGGGAGCCCCAGCTAGCGATATACTTCCTAGCTAATATCTGCACTAGCTATGCCTCTTAGTGGAAACTGGTGCCTATAGACTAAAAGCCTTTTTCCGAAGACGCTAAGTCCTCTTTCCTGGAAGAGGAGACAAAACCTAGCTGGATTGCAAATGCCGTGACTAGGAAACGGCATCTGCTCAGTTTAACATCAGGCGCGCAGTCTTCAAAGTCTGAGTATCAGGGAGAGGACAGTTCGGTGACTTCTTTATTTATTTGTGTAATGATTTCTATTAGAACCAAAGCATTTACTTATAGATCCAGCTATAAACCAAAATCAAAAAGAAACAGCCTCCATAGTGCAGGTCCATTACTAATGAAACTCTCCAAAATATTCCAGCTTCATTCTATAAACGATAAAAAGAAATCATTCAGAGTTATTTATTCCTATGCAAAAAATCTTAAAAATGATTGCAAGGTTTACAAATTCATTAATCTCCTACAATGCGTTTTCAAAAGATCTCAAAAAGACTATATTTATGCTGGATTTAGCAGAATTTATGACAAAAGTGAAAGGGCGAGAATTTATAAATACGTGAAAATTGATTATTTTTTTAAAAAAGTGTTTATCAGAAGATTAGCGAATGCATTTGTTGTTTGGGTCAGCAATTCAGCTAACTACCCATAATAAACAAAAAATCCTGTTCCAATTTAAAGAGGGTTCATTTTATTTTAAAAAAATTATATTAAATTTTTCTATACAAAATTTATAAAAATAAAGATGGAATGAAATGCTTTAAATTTTATCAAGAATTAATTTAAAAATTTAATCGCTTCATTGTGGAAAGTCTTTAAATAATATTTCTTTACATTAAATTAAGTCAAAAATTATTTTATAGAAATTAATATTTTTACCTATAATTTTTTTATATTTTTTTCTAATTTAGGGGCTAAAAATACTATAAAATATTGAAATTTTACCTATAAATTGATCCTATTTAAAGCGAAGAGGAGTAAAGCAAAAGAAATAGAAAGAAAAAAGCTGAATTTATCTAATACATTACAAAGAAGGAGTGGAAATAAAGCAGATCTTTCGTGGACTTCATGTTTTTCATCACATTCTACAAGTCCTATGACATCAAGGGCTAGAGGATTTGATGTAAATTCCAAAAACATGAAAATTTTCTTGCCTTTTCCGAAATCAATTCATGATTATATTGATGATTTTAATGAAGTTTCAAAGCAAAAAATAGATGCATCGTATTTTACTAGCCCAGGAGGAAATTCAGGGAAAATGCGCATATAACAATTTTAACTGTATTAAGTCATTATAATTAATTAAAATTGTGAATAAATTATACTAAATTAAATTATAATATCAAATCATGCATTTTAATTGTCTAGCGATATTTGACATTTTTCTTATTTATATACGGTTTAAGCTCTTTAATTGTGTTTAAACAATTAAATTTATCATAAAATTGTATATCAGCCTTCTCAAGCCAATGCTATTTATATAACATAAATGATTTTATAAAAGACACTGAAACCATAAGTCTTGTATTTATTAAGATAAATATTTGAAAAGCTATATATTGCTCATCTCAAGGATAAGAAAAAATTGACTGAAGATTAAATTATAACAATAATTTTATCATTTTTAAACACTTAAGTAAAATAAGTTTATTTTTCTTTACCAACTATAAGAGGAACATTTGAGTATGTAGTTGGACCTTCAATACTCCCAAGTGCATTTAATCCTACATATAAGAAAACTAAAAGCATTAAGACAATGAGAATTCCAGAAAGTGCTGCAGGGTTAATTGGTATATTCTCTGTATCTGTTGTTGCTGCTCTTGAAACTCCTAGTAAAAAGCCTGAGATAATTAATTCTTTCATTTTATTGAATAATAACTATTATATTTAAATTATAATTGAAGCCAATTGGGCATAGTGAGATTTACAATTCTTATAGTATTTTACAGGTATAATTTAATTTATTAAATATCCAAAGCCACAAGAAAACTAATTGATTTATATGTATAAATTAAATTAAACTATTTTCCTTTAGTTAAACTCAATGCTGGCAATGAAGTTGCTTATAAATTAACATGAATTAGAAATATTTTTGCAAAATTTTAGGCTAATTAAAGTTACTATATATATTATATAATTAATCGCCTATTTCTCTACATCCGTTGGAATACTTATTGGTATTCCCACAGCAGCTCCAAAGCCTACTATTGACATTCCACCTCCCAGAATGATAATAGCTCAGCCGTTTCTGAATTTTTTCTTCCAGCCTTTCTTTTTCATAGCTCGCTTCACTGATCTGTTTATTTTTCTTCGCAATTTTCTGTATTTGTTCATTCATTTCTTCTCTTATCTCGATTTCCATAATCTTCTTTGCTTCTTCTAAATGAAAAGAGAAGTTTTTAAGCACCTCTAGTGGGTCTTCAAAATTTTCTTGATGAAATTCTACGATATGTTTGCATACATCACTACAAACCAGCAAAGAATTTGGCCCTTGATACTTATCAGCTTTTAGTAAATCATTTTGGCACAGCGGATTTTGACACTTCACAAAAATATACAAGCAATCAATTTCATGTGCCAAAACATCAGGGATAATTCCTGAAAAAGCACAGCCAAGTGCATGATTTTTGCATCATAAATTGAAATTCGAATACACAGAAGCTGCATATTTGGCGAGTTTTTTTGTCGAAAATTCTTCACATTCATGAGGACAGCGCCCATTATTTATTCAGCAGTTTTTACAGACAAGGTTTTCGCACGACTCGCATTCAACTGGATTGGTTACGACATATGAGCATATTTTGCAGATAAAATGATCGTCCACGTGTGAAATAAACCGGGATTTTTCAAGCCCAAAATTGTTGTTTGAGTTTACAAGTGGCTTTAAAATCCAGGAGTTCGATTTTGTGTGAGATTTTGTGGATGGAGAGTTTTGAGAACTATTGTCGGAGATATAGCTTGTTGGGGTTGAAATGGAGAGCCTTGTCTTTGAGAATGAGTGATCTTTGGCTTCTTTTTCGTCAACAAAACTTAGGTGGTTGGGGGAAAACTGCTGGATCTCTTGAGAAGTAATAGAGTTGTTGTTTTCATTTGAGTCCATTTTACTTTTATGTCTAACATATAAGCAAATATGCTTTTTCAGATAAATATGAAATTTGTTTTATTGGAAGATATACTGCAAAATTAGATTATAGCTACCTAGATTAAATGTTGATTTCTCTGAATTTGTGTATAGAAATTTATTAATAATTAATGATAAACGTCAATGCAAATGATTTTTGCTTAGTGCGCAAATACTTTTAAACCCAAGAAAGCTCAGGGATGTGCTTTACAATATATAGAGAAAATTCAATTTTTGAACTTGATAAATCTTTTTAGAAATATAGCTGAAACTGATATTGATTCGGGTTATATTAATGACTTTGGTATATGAATGCTTAATCTTAAATATAGTTAATGCTTGATCCATTTCTCTTTTCCTTCAAATATCAATGAGGAAAAATTTTGATTTTTATGTAAAAGTTTAAAGTCTTCAAGCATCAAAAGATTATTCCTGACAAGTGTTATGAGAAATAAGAGCACCAGATAATGCAAATAATTTAGCATAATTATATTAAAATCTATCAATCTGCATGAAGGGCTTTGGCACGCAAAACGCTCAAAAGAGAAAATCTGCTGTTCTATATGTGAGTATCATTTTGGCTTGCGAAAAGCATTTAAAAGTAAGCTTAATCAAATATAGCTGAATTTTTATTGGATGATAATAATATAGGTAATTACCTAAAATTCCCGACAAGGGCATAAGGATGGAGAGCTCTAATCTCCAGTTGGTCTGGCCAATTTAGGTTGGTCAAACCAACTGAAGAGTTGGCAAATGAGCCTCTTGTGGTTCACTTACCAACTCTCCAGTCAGGCAAACCAACCTGAGTTGGGCAGACCAATTGGAGAGAGAAGCTTTCTATCCTTACGCCCTTGCCGGCAATTTTAGGTAATAGCCTATATATCTTTCAAAGAGTTTTCGGAATATCTGGTTATTGAAAATGTCTCATAAGAAAATATTTTTCGTCATACATTCGGACTTTTAATCGAACTCCTTAAATCTAATCTTAAAGTCTCTTTTCTTTATTCATATTCCTGAATTAATTATGGTTGACAGAATATTTCGTGTATCTTTCTTTATATATGATAAACTATGCAGCCAGTTAATAGATTTTAATCTCAATTTCATATCAGTCTCAGGCTTTCCAATCAAATCATAATTCATACTTGGAGAAGTATGAAACTCATTTTTTGCGAAATCGTTTCATAGCTTACCTTCCAGCAAATTCATGAATAAGGCTATTAAAATTCATTAGCTCTTAGCTCTTATTTTTGCAAATTTTAATGAGAGATTAAAAATTAAATTAATTTATATGAATTTTCGGTCTGGCCTTTTCTGAATATATTTTATTTAAATTCTGATCTAAAAATAAAATTTCTAGCATTTCTAATTTCTTCCAAGTTGACAAATAAATGCCATAATTTGGGAATCCCAGCAATTTTAAATTGCAAGCATCGTTTCTAAAAGAGTTTTAGCAATTTCATAAGTTTCTTCAAGTCTGAATTCTATGAGTGTTCACCTGCTAAATTGTTGTTCCCTGCAAAAAATGTCTTTTAATGAGAGAGCAATCGATTACTTACTCCCGGCCTCCGTGAGCGAACAAAACCATTGGAAAAAATCCCTATTTTTTGCCCAAAAACCCACCCTCCGTAAGCGAACAAAAATTATTTTTAATATAAAACTTTTTTATGAAAAAAAAATTATAAAATTTTTGATTTTTTTTTAAATTTGTAAAAAAAATATACTATAAGAACTTATATATAATAATTTTTTAAAATAAATTAGAGCAAACAAGATATTTTTGTTCGCTCACAGAAGAAGAACTGTAAAAAAAATTGATTTAAGTTTAAAGGTTGAGAACTTTACTAATATTTAGTTCCAATTTAAATATGGAGTGGAGTAAACTATATAATTTAATTTATAATAATTTGAATTTTTGCCTTAGAGTCAAAATTGTTTTCTTTTTTTCTTCATCAATTCTTTGATTTGTTTCATCAGTTTCTTTTTTCATCATCCTTTCGGCTTCTACCCTCAGTTTATTTTGAACAAAAATATTATCAATATCTTCCAGTTTCCTGACACTTTCTCTATATCTATTCTTTATTTCCATCGTTTCTTTAAGAGCCTTCTCAACAAATTGATCCATCATTTTTTCAAGTTCTATTTGATATAGTTCAAATTTCACTTCAAAGTCTTCCAAATCAGATCTATCTGACAGATTAGACATATTCAGACTATTAAAAGACTGGTTCATTACACTCTTTCTTCTATCATCAATCCTTGAGCTTAAATTTTGTGCTTGATTTCTCATATCTTCTTGAACTCTATTTCAAATAGAAATATTGCTGCTGTCATGTCTCTCAATAGTTTCTTCAGCATTTATTTCATGAATTTCTGAAATTTCGTAAGGATGCCAATATTCAATACAAAAATCGTCTGAAGGTTGCCTTCTCTGCTTAGATTTATGCAACCTTGAGTATACCTTTAGATGTTTTTGAGAAAAATCTACTTTATGCTGAAATTCTGAATTTGAAAGCTTAATTAAATCAATTTTTAATAATAATGATTGAAGACGCTGTTTGAAAATTTTTCTTTTTGACTCTTTTATATCTTTGTAAAACATAATTGCATAGGTATAAAGCTGGATAAGGTAAGAAAAAGTCCTTAAATTGAAATTTGATTCAAGTTCCATTTCAGATATAATTAAGTCTTCTGCGAAGTTTTGTGAGATATTTAGCCTTTCTTCGTTATTTAGCCAGTTTTTATCAGCTTTAAAGATAATTATTCGTGATTGAAGTTCTTCAAAGTTATTCGATTTTAAATGTTTTTCTCTTGGCATGTTGTGCTTGTTTATATTTGATGTTTTAAATTCAGCTAATATAATATCTCCTGGGTTTAATGAAACTTTATCATACTCTGCAAATAATCCATTATGAATAATGGATAAAGCATATTTGGCTTCTTTACTAGATTCTTTATGCATCTTTCTACTAAAAATAAACAATTTTATCAATATTGCAGCTAAAATAGTGACAGAACCAATAATGGTATAGCTTCTGTCAGATGGTAAATAAGTTGAAAGTCAAATTAGCAATAATAAAGTCGATAGTCCAATAAAAGATAAGTTAGAAGGAAATAAAAAATGATATCATTTAGCAATAAATCTCACTCCTCTTTAAATCGAAATAAATATCAGTAAATTTCCATTTTTTTTGTCAGCTAGCCCAACTTTAAATTTTTATAGTTAAAAGTAATAATTTCTATATGATAGCTTTGATACCTAATTTATATTGCCAAAATAAAAAATTACCTTTAGCTTTTTCTCTTTTACAGAGAAGTGTCAATAAAATATTTTTAATTAACACTAGCGCCTTAGAATCGATAATTTTATAAATTAATTTTAATAATTATTCTCCGAAAAAAAATATGAAGCAAATTTTTTGGCTCTAATTATAGGAGGAATCAGTAATTTACAGTCAAAAACACTATAATTATTTAGTTTTGATTGTGAATGAAATCGCTTATGTGCAAAATTTTCTAAATCTTCATGCTCGCTTTCAAAGGTTAGAATCTGGGTTTCTTCGTTAATTATTTTATCAAGAAAGTCAATTATGCCACCGTTAATTAGAGTTCTAGGCTTGGAATTCAGAAAAAATGATCAAACTGGTCTTATGGGGAAATAGGACATTTATTTGCTTAAAATATGTGGAATTTATGAGAATTTGTCATTCTTTGTCGGTTTAAAAATATAATAAAATAATAAAATATTTATAAAAACATTTAAGAAAAAACAGTTAAAATAAAAGAATATTTCGCAAAATCCTAAATAATAGTGAAATCTTAGTCAAATAAAATAGATATTATTATTAATTGCATCTTAAAGGCCTTCAAAAAATTTTAAAAAGTAAAAATTCAAGATAGTTTGTCCAATGGGTAGTTAAAATCATCATTTTCTCTTCAAAAATTGCTTTAAAATGACCATTTTATATGAAAAGAAGGGTCGTAGTGACAGGTCTTGGCATGATCAGCTCTATTGGCTTGACACTTGCAGACTCATGAAACGCTCTCTGCCGTAAAGAAATCGGGATTATCCCAGTTCATTCTCCCTACATAAAAGCTGCCGGGAAAATCCCTCAAAGTTTTTCACTCGAATCCGCTCTCGAAAACACACAAGTAATTTTCATTTAGCAAGCCAAAAATCTTCAAAATGCTTTATTCATTGACGCTACAATCCAAGCTATATACGACGCAGGCTACGCCCCAGAAACTGAGTCTGAACAAGTAAAATGTGGAGTCGTTGAATCCCTATTAGCCAGCTCTACAAAAGACCTTTTTGAACCTCTTATTTCATCATCATTTGATAGACAATTTTGACTCAAAATCGCTGGAGGAATTGCCGCTTCTAATGCAGCAGTTATTGCTCAAGCAAAAGGACCATGCTCTTCAATTGCAGGTGGATTACAATCAATCGGTGATGCATATTTTACAATTAAAAGAGGAGAAGCAGACTATATGGTCGTTTCTGGTGGAAGCCCAGAAATTGATGATAATTTAGCAGGATTTCTGAATGGGATGAATATTTTGTCACCTGATAATGAAATTAGACCTTTTGGGAGAGAAAGAAATGGGACAATCTTAGGAGAAGGGGCTGCTTCAATTGTGCTGGAAGAATTTGAGCATGCGAAGGCAAGAGGTGCTAGGATTTATGCGGAAGTTAATGGATTTGGAAGCAAATTTAATGTGAAATTGGAAGAAAAAAATGCTGCAGTTTTAAAAGCTTCTGGAAATGAAGAATTTACACCAGGAATTATTTTTGCGAATGGGTCTGGAGGTGAAGAAGATGCTGTTGAAGCAGAAATTATTAAAAAATCTTATCCAAACGCAAAAGTTAGCTGTATTAAATCTAGTATTGGCCATTTATTATCTGCTGCAGGGATTTCTGAAAGTGTTATTGCAATATTATCACTGAACCAAAAAATTGTTCCTCCTATACTAGCTTTGAAGGATTCTGAGTTTGATTTGAATTTTGTAACGAAAATAACAAAACATAAAGAAAAATGTGCTTTAGTCCATGATATGAGATTCGGAACCCATTCTTCGGCTGTAACTTATTCATTACTAGAATAGCTTTAAAATTAATTCCACAATCATTTTAAAATTGAATTTAATCTAAATAATGATTTTTAGAAAATAAAATCAAAATATTTTGTGTTTTAACTTAAATCTTCATTATTTTTATAGTTAAAACCTTAAATTTTATTTTTTAGGTAATTTTGATTCTTGAGTTTAGAATTGAATAGCAGAAATTTGAATCAAAATATAAGAAAAATTGGAGAAATTAAAAAATCCTCGTCAAAGCAAAATCTATTTTATTTGAAATATTTCACTTAAAAATATCTTAGCATCCCCGGGCATTTACTTAAGCAAAGAACTGATATTTTTTTGTCAATGCATTGTCAAATTTACAATATAATTTTTATTATTCAGCCCAAAATATTCTAAATAGACTTCGACACATAAAATCTATGGCCAATATTTTACATTAACTGATGCGAAAGACCTTTGCAAAAGATCAAATGGTTTGGGCTAAAATTCGCGGGTATCCATGGTGACCATCCATAGTAATTTCTAATAAGATATCTGAGATTGAAGAGGTTGAAGATGAAGATACCGGGAAAATTACTCAGCGACAGTTTTTTGTGAATTTTATTGGTGAAAATTCGAGGTAATTGATAGATAGCTCAATACTTCCTATTACAAGTATATGCGACTATAAAGAAAACTACGATATTTATTCATCTTCCAAAAATAAAGTAAAATTTACCTAGTATCTACTCAAGAGCATTGAAGTTGCAAATGCATTTTTTAGAGGAAAAACACCTATCGAAAGCCTAAGCAAAGTCAATAGTGATATCAATCAGCCAGCTTTTCATCGGAAAAGAAAGGACTCTGCTATAAAGGCCGAACCTAATGATCTGTCAACTGAATTAAAAAGCATTGAAAAATCTTTAGATTTAAAAATTTCTGAAAATAATTTTGACTCAAAGGATGATAATCTTTCTAGCTTACTTGTAACAATCATTTAGAACAAGATTATGAAGATCGAAAAAGTAATCAGCGGATTTTTATATTTGAATTCCCATGCGACTAAGAATGAGTCTATGACGGCTCAGAATCTTTATATATATTTTCAAATGCTTTTAGAGATCGAGCCTACCCTATCTTTATTAAAATCTTGTGATATTTTGAAATCTGTTAAACTGTTTAAAGAAGAATTTATTGATAATTCTGATCCTAGCTTAAGAAATCTTGCAAAGCTAGGGCATAAGCTTTATTTATATTGGAAAAGAAAGATTATTGGTGAGAGATTGGGAATAAGTGAGAAAATTAAAGTGCCAAGAAAAGAATATATACTCAATTTTTTAATTAATTATATCAAATAAAATCGCATTTTCTCTATTCAATGCAAAATATTTCAATAAAAATTAACTTTTTTGATTAAATTCTTATAAAAGTATAAGTTTTCTGATAACTCTTCATTTGAAAGTTTGCCAAATAAGGAAATGAAGAAAGAAGAAATCAAAGAAGCAATAGTCCCAGCACCAAAGCCAAAAGCAGAAGAAAAACAGCCTGCCCCAGAAGAGATAGCACAATTGCCTCAGCCAAAAAGTACTAAAATAGAACAAGAAGTCTATGATGTCCCAGTATTAAGTAACCATGGATCAAGCACTGACGATTCTGTTGCCAATCCTGATCTAAGAAAGCTTGCTTGCAGAAAAATAATAAAAATCCTAATGCAAAACCGTTTCGAGCGGAACAAAGCTGAAGAACTCACCCTCATTATTGAAAATAACTTGAGAAAAAAAGACCCTTCCATGAAATCTCAATATAGAAGATTTTTTAAGATGATGATTAAAGATATCAGAAACCTTAATAGGGAAAATTATGATAAATCTAATAATCAATCACTGGATATACAATAATTGCATGATTTTAATTTAAATGATACTGTATAAAGTTTAATTTAAATTAGACCTGGAATATTTTGGTTCGATGGATTTACAATGAAACTCTTTCTGTTATTTTAAGAATTTTTTAATTAAACATATTTAACTTTAAAATAAATATGATTTCTTTTAAACTTTATTTAAATTTAAGTAAATAAGAATTAAATTAAAGAGCTGTTCGTTGATGCAAATCTACCCAATTCTTGATAATCTCATAACTAATTCCGTCGCTTTCAATGTTGGCACCCACTGTAGCGAACAAGTTCTTAGCAGTGGCTGCAGCAATTTTGGAAGGCTTGATATCAGTAATATCATCAGGAATCAGCATATTAAATACTGATTTAAAATATCTAACAACTTCTGAAAATTGCAGTTCTCCATCTCCTGACTGATCAAAGCATTCAACTGCTGCTTTTAGCTTGCTAGCTAAGCTTCCTGCGCACAATACTGAGAGCCCACAAAACAGTTCTTCCATGCTAACAACTCCATTTCCATCATTATCAAATTTCAAAAACAGCTGAGATGCAACTCCATGGAAAGCTTCTTCGTTTACTTTGATTCCTGAATACTTATTGACTAAATCCTTTAGAATTCCATTAAATTGCTGCCTTGAGAAAAATCCGGTTGTGTTTTGTTCCTTAAACATCCTTAGTGCATCATAAACGTTAACTTCACCAAGTCCTGTTGCTTCTTTTTGTGCCATCACTAAGTCGATATTTTCAGGTGATGTTAAGTGTTTTTTGGTTTCTCTCAGCCTATTTATCAGCTGCTCTTTTCTGTTAGTAAAAGCTTCAATCTTCGCATCTCTATCACTTTTCAGGTCATCAGTTATTGCTTCTTTGTTATACCAAGCTTTAAATTCAGGAAGAGTAATCACCCTATCATTATTCACGTCAATTTCTTGGAAAATACTTTCAACAGTAATCTGGGCAAGCGTTTCAGGAGTTTCCCCACATTGTGATCTTAGCTCAGGACGAGCTGCGAACATTATTTTAAAGGCTGCAGTATGATGTGCAAGTAATTCATCAAATGAAATAAGACCATCTCCATTTACGTCGTATAAAGTAAATACAGCTTCAATTTTATCTTCAGGAGACCCTCCACACAGTATGATGACTGAGTTGAGAATTTCATCGTTATCTAGTTGGCCGTTTTTATTTTCGTCTAAAATTTCAAAAAGCATCTTTATAGCATTTTTTTTCCTCATCTGCTCCCAGCCTTCTTGAGTTTGCTCAACCCCTAATATAATTTCTGTGAATTCTTCTAATGAAATTCCTGGTCTTTTGCCCATTTTATTTCTGATTTCGTTTACCAAAACTTTTGGTTTTTCTCCTCCAAGACCTATGATGTCTCTAAGTTTTACGATTTCGTCCTCTGCAAGTTTAGGAGGCTCAAATAGAGGGCTCATTGCTTTTTTTAATCCAGGAAGTGCATTTTTTATAAATTTGCCAGCAGCTGATTCACTATTAAACTTGATAAATTTTTTGAGCCCACCATTGTTCATCCAGCTGAGAAGCTTTTCTTTTTCAACTTCTCCTTGAGTTCCAAATAGAGCAATTACAGCATCTGCAGCTCTGTTAGGGTCGGGGATTTTATTTTTCATTTTGACTGAAAAGAATTGGGCTAAATCACCTTTTGTCAAGTGGGTTTTGGCTTCTTCTTTGACCTCTGGCTTTTTAGTTGAGGATTGGACTGGAGGAGTAGCTTGACGTTGAGGTGTCGTTTCACCAATAAAGCGTCTCCAGGTGTCGACAAGGAGATCAGTATTTCTATCTAGTTTAAAGACTTCGAGGCCTGCAAGCATTCCTGGATGTTTCTGGATGGCAAGTTCTTTAAAGGCATTTCTTTCTCCTTCACTAATTCCACTGATGTTATTGGCAACCAGTAGCAGCTGGCCCATTTCATTCAGCTTTTCGAGGCTTTCAAATAGTCGTTTAGAGAGGGTTGCCATCTTAAATTATTAGCCAAAATTCGTTTTTATTTAATAAAAGCCGAGGAACGAAGCAAAACTAATTTAGGAGCTATTTAATAATATAGAGAAGGCAAATTAATGGTAATGTAAAATGATTATATACAAAATTGTGATTCTAATATGAACAATTGAAGGATAATAATTTATAGCTCATACCCCTTTATAGATTTCTATATCGAGCAAAATGTCCTAGCCTCTTGAACGAGCAAAACAGACTCTCTCAAAGAGATGATCTCGATCTCTATATCAGTAAGTGCTAAAAAGTGGCATGTCAAAAAACGGTGACAAGTGAGAAAAAATTTGGCAAGTAAACGCGTCAATTTTTAAAAAGTCTTATAAATTAATAATAATGATAATAATAAATACATAAATAATAAATGATATATTTATAAAATTTATTAATAAAATTAGATGCCATTCTCAGCTTCTCCATACTGAACGACATCTTGTATCAAGAATAAGTCTAAAAATTATTGGAGATTTTTAGAGATGTCTCAACAGAAGCAATAACTAATGGAGACCTTTTGATGGGTTAAGGGAGGAGTCGCACTTTTGAATTTTTCTCTATAGAATATTTCAAGTCAGTTTCTCCATACTGGGCACCATATTGATGACATCTTGTATTAAGCATAAGTCCAAAAATTATTGGAGACTTTGAGAGATGTCTACTGAAGCAAGAACTCTTAGAGACCTTTGATGTGTTAAAGGGGGGAATCGCACTTTTGAATTTTTCTCTATAAGCTATTTCATGTCAATTTCTCATACTAACGCCATCTTGATGACATCTAGTACTGGACGACGCCATCTTGAATCAAGAATAAGTCTAAAAATTATTGGAGATTTTTAGAGATGTCTCAACAGAAGCAATAACTAGTGGAGACCTTTGATGGGTTAAAGGGGGAGTCGCACTTTTGAATTTTTCTCTAGGTAAAAATTATTGGAGATTTTAAATGATATCTCAACTGAAGCAATAACTCTTGGAGATCTTTGATGGGTTAATGGGGGGAGTCGCACTTTTGAATTTTTATCTATAGACTATTTCAAGTCAGTTTCTCCATACTGGACGCCATCTTGATGACATCTTGCATCGAGCATAAATCAAAAAATTATTGGAGATTTTGAGAGAGATATCTCAACTGACGAAATAATTCTTGGAGACCTTTGATGAGCTAACGGGGGGAGTCGCTCTTTGAGTTTTTTTCTTTAGGATTACTCATATCAGATTCTCCATACTGAACGACGCCATCTTGATGACATCTTGCATCGAAAATAAGTCAAAAAATTATTGGAGATTTTGAGAGATGTATCAACTGAACCAAGAACTCTTGGAGACTTTTGATGGGTTAAAGGGGGGAGTCGCACTTTTGAGTTTTTTTCGAGGCATGAAAGTCGTAGATATTTATGATTTCATTATTTCTCTCCAATGAAATACTACATTTGGTGTTTGATTAGGTTTATATCAGAAAAACCTGATTGATTGGGTGCTCTCAGTCTAATTGGGTATCTTAATTTTAAATTAATTTAATAATAAAGCAATTTTTAAAATCGGCGCGTTTACTTGTCCACTTTTTTCACACTTGCCACCATTTTTTGACATGGCACTTTTTTAACACTTACTGATATAGAGATTGAGCTCGTCTCTTTGAGAGAGTCTGTTTTGCTCGTTCAAGAGGCCAGGACATTATGCTCTATAAAGAAATCTATATAGGGGTATGAGCTATATATAATTTCTGTTTAATAAATATAAAAAATATATTTAATGGTTTTTGAAAAAATTAAAAATTAAATATATAGAAAAATCATAGCTTGGTCTGCAAGATATTATATAAATAAAAGAGAGTTAATAGTCAATTGAAATAGTGATTAATAATTTAAAAAAACAGCATCATCTGCAAGTAAAAGATACTAGTAAGAAAATGGAGTCTAATATAAAAGTAGCGATTCTTCCTAAGACCATTTTGGAGCCAGAAACAGAAAAATCCCAAAAGTTAGCAATTTTAGAAGTATCATACAATTAGAATAACACTACTCAAGCAGGGGATTCAGATTATCTCTCGTCTTTACAATTTGATAAAATACTTAATACTGAAATTGCCAATGATTATATTCCAACGAAAGAAAATAACGCTGAACCAAATGAAGATCCTTATAACATTGATATTCTGATGCAGAAAAAAGGAAGTGAACTTAATAAAGCACTTGAAGAAATCAGAAAACAGAACCTTTATAATGCAGCTTGCAAACTTAAATCTATGTTACCTTCAAAAGGCCGTTGTCCTATATGTACTTTAAAGTTACCTTGTAAGCATTATTCTTCAACGATAGAAATAAAGCCTGCTTCTCGAGGCAGATCTCATTCTCCGATGACTAGCTTTACATGTCTATCGGAAACTCCTAAATCTTCTAATGTGACACAAATTCACTTTTCTCCAGAGCCTCGAGAGTTTTATATTAGATACAGAAAAATTAATGGAAACTCAGCTGAAGTCACTCGACGTCCTAAAGAAAAAGGCATAGATAGAGAATATCAAAAATTAAAAGTTTTAGAAAAAATTGAAAAATATAGAGAGGAAAAATTAAAGAAAGAAATTGAAATTATTGAAGAGCTTAAAAGAGTTGAGGAGCAAGAAATTGTAAGGCAAAAAAGAATTGAAGAAAAACAAAAACAATACTATGAAAGACAGAAACAAAGGTTAAAAGAGTACCATGAAGAATTAAAAAGACCTAAAGAAATAGAAACTATAAGAGCACTAGTAAATGACAAAAAACTAAAAAAAAGAGAAGAAATGAGAAGAAAATACGTTGAAGAGCAGGTATGGGTTATATAGAAAAGAAAGATCGACGAATATCACCAAAAGAAAAGAATGATAGATGGAATCATTCAAGATCAAATCAGCGAATTGGAAAAAGCGGTTTTAAAGCCTAAAAAAATGAGCAAATCATTAAAAAGCAGCAGAAATAATAAACTATAACCAATATTTTAATTTTTGTTTACCATGTTTAAAAATTATTGCCTTTTTCATAGCTTATCTGTAGCGAATAATCATTTTAATTTTCATGCTGCAAAAAGTGTGTGGATTTTTCTCCAAGTTTAACTTAGATTGCTGCAGAAAAGACGTCGAAATCGGTGAATTAGTTACTTCTAAAGAAAATGATCTAGATACCACAAAATTTACTTCCCAAGATAACAGCAGATTATTTAGCACTGTTATAGAAGAAACAGAAGAAAATATTGACAAAAATACTGCAGAATCCAAATCTAAAAGATGTGACTCTATTGGAACTTATAATACCAATGCAGAGCTTCCAAACGATAAAACTGCTGCTAAGCCCAACACTCCAAAATTCAAAGAAGCTAATGCTCCACAAAAATCAACTGAAAATTCTAAAAGAATTGATGAAATGAAAAAGAAAATAAATCAACTGGATGATAAAATAGAAAAAGCAAAAGAACTCCAGAATAACAAGAGAGGATCTATTGAATATAAACAAAAAAGTGTAAAACAATTAATTTCAGAACTCGATAAAATTTTTGCAAATCAATTAGCGAAGCGAAATGAAAATAATGCAGCTAGCCCTATTGAGATAGAAAGGCCTTTTATTCCAAAAAGGAGGCCAAAAACCCCAGAGAACTTTGAATTCTAATTAACCTAATAAATAGGGACTCCAAGCATAATATAAGAAATTTTTAAAAATCATTTGAATATGGCACCATATCAATTACCTTCCGAAAATTCCATTTTTAATGTATCCCACACTAATAAAATTAAGATTTCAATTTACCAATATTCATATAATCTATTTAAAACCTTATCTCATCCCTCTTGTAGGTATTGTTACTATTTTTGGTGCAGGCTGTGTAACTTTTGGAGCTGGCCTTATTACATTCCTTGGCTGCTTTGTTTCTTCCTGCGCCGGACTTTCCTGCTGTATATTCCTTTGAGCCGGCTGATTCTGAGCTGGCTGTACCTGTGGAGCTTCAATTTCTGGCTGTTGTCTTAAAGCGCACCAATCAAACATAAAATCATACTGATAATTCTCTCTAAACGCCAAATCTTTAAACAGCCTTTTCAAATAGCTATAATCAGGCCTATCTTCAAATCTCAACGCTTTGCAGAAATTTAAATACGTGCAAAATTCAGCAGGGAAATTGGCACACAACGTTTCCACTGAGGTGCTCATTTTCTTTTCCATAATATTTTGGTATTTTTCCTTCTTATTATTCCCTGGAAGTCCTTGCCAAGGCAGCGACCCTCTTAAGAAGTAGAGAAGCACGTAGCCTAAGCCTTCCAAATCGTCCCTACGAGATTGCTCAATACCAAGATGTGTGTTTAAAGAAGCATAACGGGCAGTTCCTGTCAGATTTTTCCCTTCTCTATATGGGATGTGTTGATTTGTCTTGGGATCTCTGTACTTTTTTGCCAGCCCAAAGTCAATTGCGTAGACTTGGCTTGCTTTTCTTCCTAAGCCAATAAGGAAGTTGTCAGGTTTCACGTCACGATGAAGAAAATTCTTAGAATGCATATATACTATTTACTGTATTCTGCTTATTTTAATGGTAATAGCGCCTATTCATTATAAATGAGCACATTCAATTCTTGTGATCAATTGGTCTGATAGCATTAAAACAGTCTTTAAACTAAACGTTCGGCCACAAAACTGAAGCAAATCTTCAAGAGATGGGCCTAAAAGATCCATGACGAGCACGTTGTAGTCGCCTTCTACCCCATACCAGTGAATGTTTGGAATGCCTACTCCACCCTGAAGAATTCGATATAGTCTTGATTCATATAACAGCTGAGGATGCTTAGATCGGACATTTTCCAGCTTAATTGCAACTTCTTCGTTAGTTTGAATGTTTGTTCCGAGGTAAATTTCTCCGAAAGAGCCGCTGCCGATTTTTCGGCCAACTCTGTATTTTCCACCAACTCGTAACTCCATTTAGGCAAATGATAATTATAAAATTACTTTTTGCTGATATAGAATTTTACCATAAATTGCCTTTATATATAAAAAATATTTTAATTAAAAGGATTATTTATAAGAAAATGAACAGAAAAAGGTTGTTTTTTAATTCTTTTGAAATTATAGGACATTTTTTATTGTTAAGGATTAGTTTAGGACTTAGCTAACAGACATATTTAATTCAAATGAAAATTCTCTTATTCTTGACAATCGGGGTTTTAGCTTGTTTGAAGCCTTGTGAAGGTAAACGCTAAATAGTTTGTAAGCAGGCATTAGACTTTGAAAAATCTGAAGAAAATGACATAAATTGTGTTGATTGTGGGGAAGTTTGTGAAGGAGTAAAAAGCGTAAAAGACTCTAACAGTAGGTTTTTGATTCTTTATCATAAATATAACCAACCTTCTTGCCATGTTTGTATGCAGCTAGGATATTGTGAAGAAAGCGAATGTGTTGAGGACACATTGGATAATGAAAATGAGATAGTTATTTCTGTGAATTCTGAAGAATTGGAGTATTTAAAAACTTTTCCAAATAATCTGCAAACACAGGAGAATATTAAAACTGAAGACATTCGGAAAGGTAAACAGTAAATAGAACTTCAAAGAAATGAAGAACGACTGACATATTTATCGAAGCTTATATTAAATAAATAATATTTTAATGCTAAAATCATAAATATTCCCTATATATATAATTATAATTTAAATATAAAAATATTTGTGTTAATATTAAAGCTGAAAAATACTATTAGCAAACTAAAAGATAGAAAAATCTATTAGGATGCTACAAGCTTCTTCAAAATAAGCGTTTTCTATGATATCATTAAAATAGATCTTAAATGGCTAGAATTTTAAAGATTAATGTGGCAAGGCACTCGAAGACTATTTTCAACCCCAATCAGACCCCCAACAGGTGGTGGTGGCGGAAAGAAAGTTCTTGCAGCGCTCGTTATTGCTGGAATAACAGGAGCATATGGGTATTTCTTTGTTCAAGAAAATAAACAGCTAAGCCAAGTTTTCAGAGACATGCCTCAAGTAAGATTCCAAGAAGACACGAAAGTCGAAGAAAAGCCAAAAACCCTCAAAACTCCTGAAGAATTTGCGCTTAATCAAGTAAAAGGAGTAAACGACAGACAAAAGTTCATGAATTTTGTAAGTGAAAATCTTAATGGACCGAAAGCAACAAAAGAAACAACTGATAGCAAAAAGTCTCTTCCTGAGACAATTAGTGCTGCTAAGCCTGAACCTTTAAAGAAAGAAGCTCCAGTAGAAAAGGTACAAGAAGAAAAGGTTGAAAAGAAAGAAGAAAAAGAGACTGTAAAGGAGACTCCTAAAGAAGAGCCTGAAGTTATTGTGCATATTGTAGAATTCAAGCAAGAAGCACCTCAGAAACTGCCTGAGCAAGCCAAAAAAGAAGAGCATCATAAAGTTGAGATTGTTGATGAGCCTAAAGAAGAACAGATAATAAAGCTTGAAAATCCAACTAAAGAAGAAGTCCAAGCTTCTCTTGCAACTGAACAACCCAAAGAGTCTCATGATCATGCTCAGCATCAAGAATCTCCTAAAGTCAGTCCTCATAGCGAGCCTCCAAAAGCTAATGAACATGTCCACGAATCTTCGAAAGAAACAGAGCGCGTCCATGAGCCAGAAAAAGCTACAGAACACGTCCACGAGCCTGCAAAACCCACTGAGCACGTCCACGAGCCTCCAAAAACTTCTAAATCTACATCTACAGAGCCAGAACAGCACTTGCATGTAGAAATGCCCTCTCAACAAGAAAAATCCTTAATTAACCCAGAAGATCTCCAAAAACTAAATGCCCACAACATAAAAGATTACCTTCACAAGCTAAAAGAAGATCTAAAAAAAGAGCACGAAGAAAAAGAACTGCGAAACTTTGACATCTTCTTCGAAAAAATCCAAGAAATCAAGCGCAGCATCAAAGCGAAAGCCAACGAAACCATCAAAAAACACGAAGATGACGCAAAAGCTGTTATTGAGCTCAGAGACCGTGACTGGAAAGAAATCCTTGAAAGAGAAATTTATGACGCCGAGCAGCATTTCTTGGCCCAAGCTAAAATTGATGAAACTTATGTAGAACAAAGGACAACCTTAAATTTAGTGGAAAGACATGAACAAGAAATCCATCAAATTAATGAAGATCTTAAAGCTACCACAGAAGACCGTATCAGACAGCTTCACGAAATTTTGGCCAAAATTAATGATATGGAAGAAATCCAGAAGAAGTACTATAGCTCTATATTAAAACTTAGCCAAATCCAAGATCTGCATATTCATATAGAAAATCTCCAAAAAACTATGAACTGTGATAAGGGTTCTTTAACTGAAGATCTTGCTGCTATCAAAAAACTAGCAAAAGATGACCAAACAATTGCATCAGCCCTTGCCTCAATTGACGATTTATACCCAGAAATGATTGATAACGGCATCCCTACAATGAGTCAGCTCCACAAAGCTTTCCAAGAGTCCGCAAATAAAGCTAGAAAAGCAGCACTTATGAAATCAAAATCTATATGGAGCTACGTCACTGCCAATATCGCCTATTATTTTGTGCCGCCAAATGTGAGGACAATTGATGATAATGATACTTTTTCTCTATTAAGAGATGCTGAACTAGCCTTAGAAAGAGGCGATTTAAAAGAATTCATAAATAGCCTAGAATCATTAAAAGGATTCCCTAGAGAAGAAGTTAATGATATCCTGAAAGAAGTTTCCCTTAGTCCCCAAGATAGGAACATTTTTTACTGGGAAAAATAGGGAAAATTTCTATTTCTTGGGTAAAAAATAGAAATTTTCTCTATTTTTCCCAGTAAAAAATTCTCTATCTTAGGGGAGAGTTAGACAGAAACTCTCAAACTTGTTAGACGTACTGTCACTGGAGTCAGTTTCTTTAGTCAAGCAATTGGTCTTAATTAAGTCTTAAAGATCAAATTTATTTAATATAAATGGAGCAAGAGATTGCGAAAAATCCTCTAAATCTTGCAAAATGGGCGTTGGCGAGCGTGGACCAGAAGATTAAGACTTCGCCTTTTCAAGTCAACACGAGGTTTGCATTAGATCCAAGAATTTCGCATGAAAGACAGCTGGAGCTGAGAAAGGCTTTTATTGAAATTGATGCTGATAAAAGTGGAGCGATCTCACTTGAAGAAATTTTGAATTTTTTGCGTGGTATTAATGATGAAGTAGACGAAAATTTAATTTTTTTATACAAAGCACCTTTAAGAAAATAATATTTTATATGAAAAATAAATATTTTTATATAACTTACTCCCCCCCCCCCCCTCCGTGAGCGAACAAAAAAAAATTTTGTTCGCTCACGGAGGGGGGTTAATTTTTTTTTTTTTAAAAAAAAATTTATATATAAATTTTATAAAAAATATTTTTTTTTCGAAATTTAAAAAAATCCTAATTTGCAAAAATTGGGAAGCAAAAATATTAATTTAATTTGCAAAATTTATGTTTTAAAACGCAATTTGTTTAAAATTAAACAGAATTAGCTCTAGATTTCATTATACTAATTATCACTTATATATCAAAATTTTTTTCCATTAAAATTTTTTCTATTAAAAAAATTTTTGTTCACTCACGGAGGGTGGGTTTTTGGTCAAAAAATGGCGATTTTTCTAAACCCCCCCCCCCCCCTCCGTGAGCGAACAAAACCATTAGAAAAATCGCCATTTTTTGACCAAAAACCCACCCTCCGTGAGTGAACAAAAATATTTTTAATAGAAAAAATTTTAATAGAAAAAAAATTTTGCTATATAAGTGATAATTAGTATAATGAAATCTAGAGCTAATTCTGTTTAATTTTAAACAAATTGCGTTTTAAAACATAAATTTTGCAAATTAAATTAGTATTTGCTTCCCAATTTTTGCAAATTAGGATTTTTTTTAAATTTCGAAAAAAATATTTTTTATAAAATTTATATATAAAAATTTTTTTTAAAAAAAAAAAATTAACCCCCCTCCGTGAGTGAACAAAAAATTTTTTTTGTTCGCTCACGAGGGGGGGGGGGGAGTAATGGTTTTGTTCGCTCACGGAGGGGGGGGGGGAGTTAGTGCAAAAATTTTATAGAAAGATTTTTATAGAACTAAAATATAGGATCCCGGCGAAAATTATGTGAAAGCTATATTTGAGTCAATGGATGTAAATAAGGATGGCGGGGTGAGTATTGATGAATTCATTAATGGATATCTTGAACAAGTTAATGGTCTTTCTGAGGCCATTGCAAGATATAATCAAACAGTTGCAGCCAAAAATAAAGAGCTTGCAACATTAAAAGAACAGTTAGAAGAAGCGAAAAAAGTAGAAAAGATGAATACCTATGGGATTATGGAAGGAAGCACACTTACAGTCAGAGTAATTGAGGCTCAGAACTTGAACATAGTCACAGGCAGACCTACAGCTTACGTAAATCTTATATGTGAACGTCAGCAAATCGCTACAAAGCCTATACCCTCTGATAAAAACCCTAACTGGGATGAAACTTTCAGTTTCAAAATAACCATGGGAACAGGAGAGCTTCTAGTCCAAGTCTTTAACAAAGGAACGGTCTCAAAAGACGACCTCTTAGGAACCTGCTCCATCCCTTTACAAGATTTCAGAGACCAATCAAAGCATGAAGGCTGGTATCAACTAACTGGGCGAGTTACCAATGCCAGAATTATGCTCGCAATCCAATGAATACATAGACAAACTGAATATCTCGAAGGTATTATTTCAGGAATGGAAAACGATGTCGTCCAGGACGTCGCTGAAAAAGACAGAATAGAGGCTGAGCTAAGAAAACTTGGAACAAATCCTCTAGGAATGTTTCACAAAGAAAGCTGGGTCGATAGGCTAGAAAGCAAAGTGGTGCATGAGGTGCATGAGTTTACAGACAAACATTTTAAGGTAAAAAATATATAGTCAGTGGGAAATTGGAACACAATTTTAACTATAGGGATCTTTATGGTCGCGATATTGGGAATTGGGACGTCTTTTGATAAGCCTGATTTTGGAAACGTTACATGGGCTTGCTGGGGATTTATGGGGATGATAAAAGGATGGGACACAAAAAGGTATAGATTAGGGATGATTACGCTTGCTGCAATGATTTTATTTGATTTATTATGGATTGCGTGTGACTCGGAATTTCTTGTTTTTGAAGTGCATAGTGATCCTGCAATAAATGCGAAGCGGTTTTCTTTTGTGATGGGTTTCTTTGATTTTGTGCTGAAAGTTTTGCTGTTTCCTGTAATTGTGAGGTGCTATATGAAATCAAAGGAAGATGACTCTCAGGCGATATTTAATACCTAAAATTAGTAATTTAATTTAATCTAATCGAAAAGAATTAGCATGAGTTAGCATGAGTTAGATTAAATTGTGTTTTTGAAGCTATTTTTTGAAGAAAAGCTGCTTCAGCTTGAGGAAGGATAGCCATTTTTCCTTTTTCTGGATTTTAGATATTTTTTCATTTAAATCTTCAAGTTTTTTCTGGGAAAAAATAGCTAGATCTGCATCTGAAAGCAGTCTTTTTTCAGCATAACTCATTTCTAATAGCCAGAAGTTGATATCCTGTATTAGAACAGTTTTCTTAAGATATCTCTTTTAACATCCATTTTTTTTATTCTTTCTCATAGGGCATATTTTTTTCAAAAATTCTTCCTCTTGCAAATAAAATTGCCTCCACTATATTATTATCTTTATCTCTGCCTATAATTTCAATTTTTGCCTTTCTTATCATCAGATTTTCAATTCTTTTTATTCCTTCAGAATTAATTGAACCAATCCCAGCCATTCTAAATTTAATGAAATCGTCAGCTTCTAAATTTTTATTTTTTTTGGAAAATCTATTTCATATTTTCAATGTAGGGGTATGATAAAAAAGAAATTCTTGAGCACTGCCTGAATCAATGATATGATTTTGTAATATTCCTTTTAGTCTTGGATTTTTAAGCTGAAAAAATCTTTGAGGAATTTGACTTGCATTTTTATAGGTAAAAATCATGTGTGGACGATATATAAGAAATAGTGATGAAAGCCCTCCTAATAATAAGCCCATGCTTAGCGATCTTATCTGTGAAAGGTATTGCTCACTTATATCCCTAAACTTGTCCATAAATTGCCCGATGGCTTCTTTCATTATGATTTATTTATTAATGTAATAATTCTAGTAAAATTCTATGAAATTCATTATAAAAATGTTAAATTAACATAATTTATTTAATTATTAATTCTAAAATTACTATAAAATCACGTTATAAATACTAAAATTTAAAATTTCTTCGGCAATAACTTTTCATGCCTCTGACCAACTTTCGGTTTTGGCACTCTATCCAAAACTTCTTTAACGACAAGCAAGCCATCTTCAAGCTCTGTCCTAATAAGTTCTTTTGTAAACTCCGCTATGTATTCATCAAGATCCTTCTTATTTTCATTCGCTCTTTGATGCGGAGAAGCACTTTCTTCTCCTCTGGCATCTTCTTCTATAACCAATGGTTCAGAAAACTGGAATTTTTTGATAGGTTTTGCCGATCCAATAGGTCCAACAACGACTTGATTCATGGGAGATATCAATGGTGAAATAAACCCTTGGCTATCATCATCACTTTCACCTAAATTATTAAAAGAAATTGCTACTAACTCTTCTGGATCCTTGCTTTCTTCAGGTTTTCCGAAGGTCGCTAGTCCACTATACTCTTTATTTTCTTCAGGCTTTACTTCAATTTGCTGCTCTTGTTTTTTTAATATACTTCCTTCTTTTTTGCTTAATTCAAGGCTAATTTCTTCAGATGATTCTTCTTCTATCTGAATTAAATGGTGCTCTAAATCATCAATTTTATTGGATAATTTTGATGAAGCTTCGCCTTGCTCTTTTAGTTTGATATGGATAGAAATTAATTGATTGGAAATTTCTTGATTTGGCTGGATTGTGCCTATTTGTTCTGCTAAATAAGATTTAGTGACGAAATTTGATAAATCTTGAGGTTGAAAATGAGATATTTCTTTTCTAACTCCCCTTTATAGTGGAATAATAAATTAAATGGCGACATGTGTCAGCCTCCCTCTTGGTACAACAGTCCAGACCTTAAGGCCATGTTTTAAATATAAATTATTATTTTTATCTATAAAAACTAAATTATTTTACTCCAATTTAAAGGTATTTAGTCAAAAATGGAAATTTTATCAATATTTTTTTCCAATTTAAAGAGGGGAGTAAGCGCTTCTATTTCTTTATTCAGATCATGACTCTTAATTGTGTCTTCTAATTGTTTTAGATCTTTTTTGATAACATTTATTTGGTTAAACTCCTCTCTTGAAACGAAATTTGATAAATCTTGTAAGACAGGCTGTGCTGGTATGACATCAATACGCTTCTTAAGGCCTTCAATTTCCAGTTCAATATCTTGTGAATCAATAGAATTTTCTAATAATTTTAATGCTTTTTTAATCCTTTCTATTTCATCAGATGCATAATTTTTTGCGTTTTCTATATTCTGCTTTAGCTCATTAACTATATTAAAATCAGGTTGGGAGCTTTGATTTTTTATTTGCGAGAGCTCTAAATTTATTGTGTTTTGCAATTTTCCTGAATTTTGCTTTGCTTCGTCAACTAATTTTGAAAGTGAATCATATTTTTTGGTGTTGCCAGTCATTTAATGGAAACTTTTTCCTCGTGTGTGAAATTTCCTCAGATTTTAGTCGTAACTTTTTCCTCGTGACGATTGTCGGGAAAAAAAAGTTAAAATTCTATTAAATGCCAAAAGGAAAAAAATTAGACTAAAAATCCGAGGAAATATCACACGAGGAAAATGCTCCAATCAAATAATATGGAGCCTATTTTTGGAGAGCAGCATTAGCCAATTCTTTCAATGACTTATAATGATCTTCATTTTGCTGCCTATATTGTTTGGCAATATCCTCTATATCATTACATAATTGCCGTTAGGCAATGTGGCGACACGTTGCTGTGCTGCGACAAACAAAACAAAAAATCCAGAATTTGGGGTCACAAATTTAAAAAAGTGGCCCCGAAGGGCCACGGGGTCGCTGACGGCGATTATCCGGGTGGGTGTTGGCTTGGGCTGACTGGGCCTCTCCTCAGCCCACAGACGAGAGAGACCGACGGCGCAATACCAATCGGATACTTCTGGAGGAGCAATATGATGCCTGCAAATGGCAAGGGTAGTTCCAGAAGGAGGCACGGGACGGTCCCCTCATACCCTGAGCACTACCAGGGGTTAAGAGAGTCCTTTGCTGCAATTTTTTGGTCCAGCAGGTGCGGGTGAGTCTCCCCGAAAGATGTCGACGTCATTAAAAAAATGGTGACATCGACAGAAAAGGGCGTTAGGTGGCTTTAGTGACTAGCGCCACATGAAGCGCGAAGCTGAAGCTCGACTGACCAGGGCTGAAATAAACCCCTTTAACTTCTCTAATCTAATTCTCTCTCTATATCATTACAAAATTTTCTTTCAATTTCTTTTATTTTCACATTTGTCTCATATTGAATTTCCTCCTTGATCGACCTTATTTCATATGGCGAGATTGATTTTTTTAAGTTTTCTTTATTTTTTTCATCAGCAATGTTATTTACATAGTCTCTTATCCCTAAATTTTCCTGCATAATGTCCCTTATCTGCATTTCAATTTTGTTAATTTGATGCTGCCTTATATGCTGAAACGACTCTTCTACCAATTTCAAATCTTCTTTTGTGGCATAATTCTTTGTATTGTCATCGAATTTTCTATTTTCTCCAATTGTTTTTCTTCCTATTGCTAAAAGTGTATTTTGAAGCTCTTCTTTAAGATCTTCAAATGCAATTTGTTTATCTTCTAAATCAGTGACTCTTAGGCTTAAATTGTACATTTCGCTTTGATGCTGCTTGTATTTTTCTGTGAATAGTTTTTCGATTGACTGTTTAAATCCTGAGAGCTCTTGCTGGATTAAGGATGCGTTATCAGTTGGTTCAAAAAAGCTTGAACGTTGCCGCTGATCCATTGAAAGATCAAGCTGAGTCATTGTAGAAGGAGGTCTAGCGTATTCATCATGATGATAATTTGTGCGCTGAAGTTTAAGCAGATTTAGCTCAGTTTTTCGGAGAATTGATGATATTGATTCAGCCCAGTTCGTTGGGCGTTTGATTTCCATATTTTGGCTGCTAAAAATATTAAAATGATTTTTTTTATATTTTTTTATGTTTTTTTTATTTTTTTATATTTTTAAGCGTTAAGAAATATAAAGTCAAATAATGTTTTATATTAGCATTAATTAACAGCATTAATCATCATTCTTATACTTAAGGTATGCAGGTTTGAAGCAACTTCAATGCTCCTTGCAGCGTATTTAGCACATATTCCATTTCTTGGTTTCTAAAGAAAGAATGCAAAAATGTTTCAGCAATCCTTACTCTTGTGGGGAGATTTGGAGCACTAGCCTTGCAGATAACCAAAATACATATTTCAATAAACTTATCAGTCTCCAGCAGCACACTTTTATCTGGATTAAAATTGTCAATTGCACTTTTAATGCTATTTGAATAGTGGCTAACCTCGTCTAACATATCTTTTAGGGATTTACTGCAAGAAATTCCTACTAAATTTTCAAAAGCTTCAAGATAGCCTTCTCCATTGTTAAGTCTCAATGAGTTGTCTAAGCTTAAAGAATTCAACCTACTGTTATGAAGCCTTTGCTTCCCTAACCTTGTGGATCGATTCAGAGTCCATGGGCCCGACACGTGGATAAATATGGTGGAAGCCCTGAAAATGGCTACCCCGTAGTGGACGTTAAATGTTATAGATAATTAAGCTAAGCTAAGTTATGAAGCCTTTGCAGATTTTCATAATAATCGTCTTCGTCAGCTTTATAAGCCTCTAAATAGATTTTGGTTAAAATTTCAAGGATTTCACTTGAAACGACAGCATGAGTTGCTATTAGTTCACGAGCTTCTATATCAATATGCTGGTCTAAGTTTAGATAAAATTTGTCAAGGGAGTCTGTGAGTATTGAGATAAAACTTTTGATATAATTAGTAATCAGCTCAGCGTTCTGAACAGCATCTTGTTTTACGCTGTCTTTTAATTCATTAAATGCATTAGTTGGATCATAATTGGTAAACTCCATTTGTAGCGCCGTTCCAAATCTTCTAATCATATGATACAGAGCATTGCTTTCATCTTTCATCAGCTGTTCATAAACTAAGTTTTTATATGGGTTATCGTCCACCAGCATAGTAAAAGTTAAACATTCTCCAGTGTGATCCCTCAGCTGTGTCCTTGTAACTTGTTTTTTCGGCTTCGGCTGAGTGCTTCTCATATAAAAAAGCCAAGCAATTGAGATTTTACTTCTGACATCTTGATGAGCGTTCCATGTGTTGACGAATCTTAATAACTCATCCCTCCATATGTAAGGATTATATTGGGACAGTCTGTCACGGATATAAGGAATCCACTCACTTGACATTTCAGAAAAGCCTTGGATTTGTGAAAAAAATTTGATTTGGTTTTGCTTTTTCATTTGAAAAAGGAAGTCTATATCTGAGTAACTACATGGTAGCTTCGATTGCTTTTGTCCCATATTAATATAGAGAGTTTTTTATATAAAATGAAATAACTAGATTATAACAAATTTTTGATGCTGGATAAATTAATTTATGAAATTTTTAGTATATAAATATAGAAATAAAGTAATTTCTTTATAATGATTCTTTTATATTGAATAATATTTCTCAAATTTACAGAGGAATAGCATTTTTCATTGTTTTATAATCTGTAAATGGATGCACTTGTGTGCGATAATGGCACAGGATATCTAAAAGTGGGTTGGAGTAATACAAATTACCCAGACTATACAGTCCCTTGCATCATAGGTCGTCCTAATAAAAAATTCGAAAGTGAGTGCTCAAACAGCTCTGACTATGCGGTGAATCTTACATAGACTGAATACTATGGAGATCAAGCTTTGCCATTTCAGCATTCTCTTGACTTATCTCGACCATTAGAGCATGGTATAGTAAAAGACTGAGATGGAATGCTTAAGCTCTGGGATTACACATTCACTGACAAAGTAACCAACCACTTAGATGCACATTGACTGCTCATCAACAAATTTACTCCTAACTGAAGCACCTTTGAATCCAAGCTCCAATCGACAAACAATGGCAGAAATTGTCTTTGAGACCTTTGACTTTGCTGGGATGAAGGTCGAACTCCAAGCCACTCTTGCTTTATATGCCCAAGGACTCATGACAGGTCTAATTATAGATTCCGGAGAAGGAGTAACTCATTGTATTCCAATATGCGAAGGCACTGTATTTAAATCACAAATAGAAAGAATTGATTTAGCTGGGCGTGATTTAACTCAATATTTGTTAGAATTACTAACAAGGAAAGATATACATAAAATGGCGGAGACGAGCGACCCGTCCTTCCGTGGCGGGTGTCCTTATGTATACCGGACATGGTTTTTGGATGCGGAGAACTACTCAGGGGGAGAGTTAGCCTCGAGGCGAGAGGCCCAGCCCAATTTCCGCTGATTTTGGGACTCGATCCGGGTTAGCAGTTTTTCGCATTCTTTTTGCCAGTAGCGCCGAGGCCCAGACTCGGTGTCCGAAAGAGGCAGGGTGAATTACCTGCCTAGGCTATTGGTTGCTTAGCCCCGAATCCCGCAAGGGGTTGAGTTCTTTCTTGGAGATGATCCGGGAAAGAGGGAGGCGAAGCTAGACTAGAGAACTCAAGGACGCAAGTCTCTCCAGTTAAAAGGGTCCTCTCACGAGGGCGATCTGGCCAACCGGAGGCAAAGACTGGCGTAATTCGGGGCGGAAGGCTGAGTTGGAAATGGTGGTGCCCAGCGACAGTCGGCTGACGACTCAATAGGGCAACCCACTACCGAGAAACCAGGGGTTTCGGCCTGGGCTCAGAGAACCAGTGATGGAAGTCCATCCTTTTCGCTCGTGCCAGCACGGCTCCCCAAGGAGCGCGGAGGAATGCCACGCATGGAAGTAGGGACTATAAAGACACATCTTAAATCTAATCTAATCTAATCTAATCTAACAAGGAAAGGCTATAACTTTAATACTTCATATGACTTTGAACAAGTGAGGGATATAAAAGAAGCAACTTGCTTTGTGTCTTGTAATTTAGAAGAAGATAGAGAACTGTGCAGGAATACCTGCGCATATGATATTGATTATAAGCTGCCTGATGGCGAATGGATTAGAATAGGGCAAGAAAGGTTTGAAGCTGTTGAAGCTTTGTTTAAACCGAATTTGATAGGAAGAGATGAAGAAGGGATTGCTGAACTGGTCTTTAGGTCTGTGATGAAGTCACCAATTGATAATAGGAAAGCGCTGCTAGGATCAATGATACTTAGTGGGGGGACTTCCATGTTTCCGGGCATGGTAGATAGGCTGACTGGGGATATAAAAGCCTTGTATAAACAAATGAGGAAGCAGCAGAATTCTATTCATGGGGAAAAACCTACTAAAGTAAAAATTAAGATTGAAGACCCACCCTATAGGAAATTTTTAGTCTATATGGGAGGAACAGCTTTTGCCAGAATATTACAAGGAAAGCCAGAAGCTTGGGTAACAAAGGAGCAATGACAAGAAGAAGGAGATCGTTGCTTGTTTTAGTGCTATTTACGTTCGTAAACTTAAATAATTATTAAAATTCTCAATGTCAAACTCCGAGTCTTCTGAAATTGAAGAAGAAATATCACAAAATGGGCTCGATTATTTATTTGATTCCCTAAAAGGGGCTCTAGAGCTTGATCGCCCTCTAAATTACCGCTCTGATGGCACAAAAACTGAAAAATGCATAGGGGAGTTCCTTTCTCATATTCCAGGTTCCAAAAAAGATATCGATTCTGCAATAAAAGCCCAATTTTACTACAAGAAATGAAATGAGTCTATAAAACGCCGATTTTCCAAAAAATCATTCGATGTTGAGCTGAAAAAGAAAAAATTCAGCGATATGGTAGATTCACTATTAGAAAAAGGAAGATTAAGCGCAAAAGCAAGATCAAGAATTGTTAAATCGAAATATGAACAGATTTTGGACTCCGTTAAAGACTGAATGCTTGGCTCTATTTCTCAGCTAGAAAAAGAAAAAGCGAAGGTAAAACAAATAATTTCAATGGACTCAAGAGAAGTTGAACGGAAAAAGGTATCATTAGAAGAAGAATATGTGTGGAAACGATTTACGATGATGGTAGAGTCTATAGCATTCAGAAATTCAAATGTAAAAGAAATCTCGGCATTCCCGAACTCAGAAATTAAAAAAGATATAGAAGAAAATTTGAAGATGCAAATTTTGCTCAAAAAAGGAATAATTTTCCAATGTAATGATTTTTCTGCGAAAATAAAGAATGGCGTTTTGGCATGTATTGATTAAATAGATACAAATGAAAGGGAAGGAAATAGTCTTTTAGAGGCTTTAACGTCAATGCAGCAGCCCAAAGAAGAGTTTTCTGAAATTTCATATCCAAATGAACAAATAATATCAAGATGCTGTAAAAAACACGTTAGGCATTTCTTACCTTGGCTCAAGTGAATTTAAGCCTTTAAGCTTGCTAATCTACACGAGCACAGCTCAAAATTTCTCTGCAGAATTCAAAGAAATTGCTGAAGAAGGCATTATTGGATATGAAGAAGAAGTCAAGTCATCAATTACCTCCACAACTTCTATTTCAAACTTAAAATTCAGTGAAGAAATCGTGTCTTTTTCCTCAAAATCCACGAAATGGGTATTGAGCATCGCAAAGCTTTCAGACTTGAAATCAGACCACAATCTCTATGTTTTTGATATCCCGAAATACAATATGAATGATCAGAATATATATTACGTCCGGCCTTTAAATCGTAAGATTTAAACAGAAAGAGAAATAATTGAACTGAAAAAAGCTTATTTAATTCCTCATTCTTGCTTAAGCTTGACCCTTGATATTTTCCCTGAAATGGATATCAAAAATTTCAAATATATTTATTCTTTGGTTAATTGGAATACTGGAAATGGGACGAAATATCTTTTTGTGCAGCTTGATAAAAAGGAGTCTCCGAATTCTCCGAATAAAGAAATAATTGAGCCAATTTGTAAGTATGAAGGATGTATAGCGCCTATAATTAAGTTTTCGAAAATTATGAATACTAGAAAAACTAATAGAGTTAGAGAGTCAAGCAGCAAAAAACAGCTAAATGAGAGATCAAGGAAATCTTTGCAGATCAGAAAAAAGAAATCTGAAGACCCTATTCCACAATTGCTGTTTTGTGAATTCCACCAAAAAATGAAAAACAGCTTGAAGCTTCAGCTGCCTTTTACTATAGACGCAGGCCCAGAGCTATGGAAAGCAATACAAGGAGGGATAAACTGAAGAGATAACCTGATACCTAATTCTAGACTATGGACATTTATAGATTGTGCTAAAGAAGATATTGAAGACTATTTTACCCAAGTTGCAAACTCTTTATCAGTACCCTCATCATCTAATTCTTTATCCTCCCAACTGAGAGATAGCCCAGAAATGTTTTTCACTTATAAGCAAAAATTAACAAAAGAAATTGAAGAGCTTAAAAAACGAAGAGATATAGAAGTAGCTATTACTGATGAAATAAGAAAATGCGTCATCGCTGACTCTTCAAGTGGATTGGCTTTTGGAAGCAATTCAGCGCAGTTTTATGCAGACTTAAAAGATGCCCAGAATCTTGAGCCTTCTCTTAAACTTACAAAAATTAAAACAATCCGAGAAAAATACGAAAACTTGCTAGCAAACTCGAAATTTGAAACAAGGCCAAATTCACAAAGATCGTCAAGGCCATTCAGTGCGTTTCTAAAAGGGAATGAAAGAAGAAATACAGCTTGTGAGCCTATAATGGATATGAAAGAAATCAATCAAAAAATGATGAGCTCTCCTTATTATGCCTCTCAAATCCGCCTAGGAAATATCGCAAAACGAGTAAGGCTCCCAAAGCCTGCAAATACAGTGAATAAAGCCAAAAGTATGACAGCATTAGAAAGATCAAAGCTTGATTTAAAGTTTTTGTAATCCCTATATTTCGTTAAATAATAAGTTTACTTGCATCTCGGGAATGAGAATCCACCACATGCCAAAACAATCACGAAGAATAAAATGATCTGAATATTTCTTACAATAACAATTACGCTGACCAATACAGTGAGTTTAGCGTTTTTCCATCACATGTGTCTTTTCACTTTGACAGCCTATGTAATCCTCACTTGTTTTCTCATTGTAACTGCACTTTCACTCATATATGCAGTTTTGCTAACAAGCAATTCAATTTTTTCCCCTCTCGCGAGCACCTTGTCAATATTCTCAATCATAATATCTTTGGTCTTTTCTATATTTCCCCTAGCAGTTTTCAGTTTATCTGCAGATGGGTCGCTGTTGAAATAGTTAATTCTTTGCTTCATAATTTCTGAAAACTCTTTATTCGCGCTGAACCCTATGGCATTACGAGCTTTGTCACCGAATTTCTCATAAAATCGGTCCTTTACATCGAAAAGGAATAAATAGGCAGTTCTGTTAGAAAACCCTGCATCAGCCATGCAGAGAAAAGTGAAGCCATTCTCGTTGTGATAGTGGAACATATATTTGTTCTCATATGCGTATGAAGCTGAAGAATTGCGCTTTACTTTAGCTAGAAGTTTTAAGGCAAGAAGTTGGAAGTTTCCCTCTGCCACGGCAACTTCTGCTAGAGGAGTTGTGGAATCATCTGATGCCACAAGGGTGTATATAATTGATGCCATATTTATTAGACAAATTTAATTTAGGAGACTTTTAATTCTACAGTGGAGCAAAGACGGTTAAGTCAGATTATTTTAATGCTGAAAAATTGAGGAAAAATTTTGAATAATTGGGGGTTAATTTTGAATTAAAAATTTTAACGTAATGGGATATTTAAAGTTGATTATTATAATTTAAATTATTTATGAGATTTTAGCTTTAAATAATTGCATTTTAATAAATAAAAATGCATATTTTAATTAAAATAAGTTATGGTAATTTTAATGACCAATTTACTTTTATTAAAGATATGCTTAGTGAAAAAATAATGGCTCATTATCATTACTGAATTACTTAACTCTGGCTGATAAGGGAGATAACTTCCTTGGATAAGTTTCGCTGATTGGATCTGTCTCTAGCTGAAGATCCAACTCAGAAATATCACCAAAATTAGGCTCGTCGATTAAACTGGAAAATTGTCTAGGGTAAGGCATTGTTCTTAAAAATTTTGTCGAAAAAGTTGGTATACTTCTCGCTTGTGGCTCACTTGCAATTAACCTTGACTTGCACTGAGCAATGAATGATACTCTTTCAAAGCGCACACTTAGAGAATCGTTGAAATTGTCCTCAGAAGTATTAAGATTTTTATTTGAAAGGCTATTTCTGGCAGATGAAAGTGTTGCTGGGACGGTTTTTGATTTAGCTTGCCTTCTCCTTTGGAAGCCAGAGTTATCACTAGTAGAGGTGTTCTGATTCTCTGAGTGATGAAGCATGATCAGTTAAATTATTGGATATATTAATTGAGCAAATAAATAATCAATGGAGGAAGTAGATGCTCTATAAAATGGCCCAATTTGTATCGAAAGAGTTTGCTCTCAATATAATCATATAAAATTGAATCTAGTGTTTTATAATAAAAGATGGATTAGCTTTTATTTATTGACGCTTCAATCTCAAATACTTCAATAGTTTTGAATTTTATAAATAATTTTTCAATTTTTTATTTTCAAAATAAAGGCTATGCAAGCTCTGTAAAAGTTTTGGACCTCTAAAAATTATTCTTATATCTTCCAACAATTGGTTTTAGGCAAAATTTATCAGAGAGTATATATAGTAAGCCAAATAAACCTTTTTGCTTTACCTATCTTCAAAATCGGCTAGATTCTATTACAAAGAAAATATATGAAATTTATTCTATTCCTTTCGATTTGAACATAATTTATATTCTTTGAAAACATTAATTTACACCTATCACACGTTTACGTCATTTCCCCATTTATTTAAACTCATTTCGTTAGTAAATTCATATCTTAATTTAAATTTAAAAATGTATATCCAGGTGAGCTTTTATGTCCTCCTTGTAGTTGTCAGCTTGTTAATGGTATTGAAATGGAGACCTCAAGACAAAAATGCCAATATCAAAGTCTATAGCCGAGATCTTATGCTTATTTCCCCAATCTGTGAGCGACAAAAATATTTTATTGCTTAGAGGTGGTTATTTTTTTTTTAAAAATTTATTTGCAAAATTTAGATGTAATTTATTTAAAATTAATAGAATTTATTTCATTATACTAATAATTATTCATATATGATTTTTTTTATAACAAATTTGTATATCTAACAAATTTATTGTTCGCTCATGAAGGTGGGTTTTTTGGGCAAAAAATAGGGATTTTTCCAATATAGTTTTGTTCGTCCCAGGAGGTGGGGAGTTAGTTATCTCCCAAGTTCCTTGAAGCCTCAAAAATAAAATGGTGACGTTTATGAAAATTGATCTCTGAGATACACTCCTATGAACAGGTAGGAGCCATCCTGATGAATGGGAAAATAGGGCCTCTGCCCCTTTTTGAAGTAAACCTTCAAGTTTGGGGATACTTGGAAGAAGAGGGAAACTTTGTTTCTCCCACAAAGGTTTTTCTGTCCTGCCAGATGGGGTAGACAGTCTTGCATATAGCATGATCTTCTCTCATCAGACCAACGGGCACTCTACAGGTAGTGGCTCTACCTAGGGAGCTCATCTAGCTGGAAATCCAATTGCGACATTCTGGAGCCAAGGTGGGTGACGGCTAGTGCGTTACCCCATTATGGCCAGTGCAATCTTTTAATTTAATTTGAAGCCTCCTAAAGATTGAAAATCAATCGATGAAGCAAAACGTAAGTTCATTAGCAAGAAAACTAAAAAGAAAACTTCGAAACCAAAAGTCTCGAAATCTAAACAAGAGGAAGCAAATGAAAATAAAGAAAATCTTGTACATGTAGATCAAAATAGCCTAGAGAAGGGAAGTGATTTAAAAAAATCTTATGAAGAGTCAGTTAAAACTTTTGGAAAATTGAACACAGAAGCTTATGAAAATTTTATTCAAAAATCCCTTGACCAAAACGATATAAAATCAGCATCCTTTTTCTTAGGTGAAATGGATAATTTGGGTCTTGAGGTGAAGAGGGCATTGTTAAATTCTTATCTAAGTGTGTATAATTCTCAGAAAAGACCTTTATATACCAGAAATGAGAAAACTTATGCACATGAGTTCCCAGCAGGGCTGTCTCTTAATCCAAATGCTGCTGAGTTTGTTCCTACTATTAAAATAGCAAATAAAGATATGGTTGAATAAGCCATCGCTATGATAAATTATTTCATTTTAAAAATTTGGAGTTATTAATGTTCTGAATATTTATATTTATTTTTTTAATCATTAAGCAGCCCTTCTCTAACTTTTCTTCTCTTTTCGTGACAATGTTTCAGCAGAAGAACAGCAATTACAGCAAATAGAATTGAGTTGAGTACAATCCATTCAATCAGAACAGCATTTTCTAAACTTTCATTTTTATCTGCCATCTAGTTAAATATTATCATTTTAGCATATCAACTTTTATATAGGTATCAATTTATAATACCATAAGTCTTTATTCAAAAATTTACAAAATTAGGTACTTTATTAATTATAAAGGGATACGAATATAAACTATTTTGAGAGCTAGAATTTGTTTATAGTAATAAATTTTGAATAAAACAATTATTAGTATTTTTATCATTATTCCTTTTCAAGTTCATCTAGCATTTCCAATAATTTCTTTTTCTTTGCAGAAGAAAGGCTTTTCACTCGCTCATTTATCTTTGTTTCTATCAAAGCATCTTCATTTAAATCTGTTACAGTATCAGGAGAAAATTCTAATCGAGGCGAAACAACAGCTGATCCAGTTGGAGAGTTTGCTTCAAAGCCTGCAGTCACTGTATTGCTTGGCTGATTTAACACACGCAAAGACCCTGCTGTGGATTCTTGAATATCTGGCTGTCTTTCAATTATTTCAGTTGGTTTTGCGACATCTGAATTGATGTGATGGTGCTCGTTTCTTTCTGCTTTATGACTTCATCTTTTTCTCATTACAGGAGACTTGCTTCTTTCTCTTTCTTCTCTTTGTCTGTGCTCCCTAATTCTTATTTCGTTTGCTCCATTCATTAAGAGATGGAATCCTTGCTCTCGTTTTATTAAATGTTCACGGGTTTTGTTCTGACTTAATTCTCTTAACTTTCTTACCTTGTTTTGATGCTGCAGCTGCTCAAGATACTGGACTTGATTTCTTTTGATGCTATAATATGACATTATGAGAAAGATGAGAAGACATTGATTTTTTATAAGACTAAGAATATAATATCTGTTAAAAAGGAAATGCATAAAATATAGACTCAAAGAAGCTGAGGATATCAAGTTAAATGGATTTGTTAATAATTTTAAGTGTTTACTGTCTCTATAATAATCTATTATTGGAAAAAGCTTGAAAATATTATATAATAAAATTTAGCAAAACATTTATATACTAGCATTCGTTAATTATTTAAAAACATAATTCTTGATAAATAATTAACACAAGGAGGGTTAGATAAAAGCAAGAGAGTAATTAAAAGGGTTAGTTTTATAATTTCCAATCTTAAAGTTTTTAAAAATACTTCCATAATATAAATTTTATTTATCTGACTAGGAATTAAAAATTGAATATTTTATAGTTCTGATTTCTATAAAAATTATCGACAATTCTATAAAATATGGAAAATAGCCAAAGCTCTACAGCTGATATTTGTTCAAAATTAGAAGGAAAGCTTGACCTCCAAGATATTTCGAAATCTCTTGTTGGAATTCAGGATTCAACTCCTTTTGAACTGTCGCTGGTATCACCAAATGCTACTGACATGATGGATTTAGGCTCGCTAGATGTGAACAATTTTGGTGTTCATCAATCCCCGCAGCCTTATCTAACTGAAGAAGGTAGCAATTGGCTAATAAATGGTGAGCCCATATCTGATTCAATACTTGTTTTCCAAGCAGAAGATCAACATAGTCAAGAAGCAAATCATTTATTAGACCAAGATGTATATGAAGACAGCATGAGCAGCTTCTACAACAGCAGCTCGTACAGCAGCAGCTCTAACAGCAATACTCAAAGTGTCATTTCCAATGCCAGAGAAGGCAGTATAATTGAAACGAAGCCAAAAAAGAATCTGACTCGATATCATCCACATACACTTTTTTTGGCCAAATTTTACTCAAAAGGTAAAATGATTCCCCCTAAAAAAGAGTATATCAGGATCGCTCCAATTCGCTCACACAAGAAGCTTTTCAGATACATAGAAGTAAACAAGCCCCTCTGCAAAGTTATAAAAGACTTGAATGTGAGAAGTCCTACAGTACTTAAAATAGTAAAAAGATTAAAAATTCTCTTTGAACAACACAAAGATGATTTTAAAAAAATTTCTAGAACAGAATCAGGGCCAAAGACTGATGGCAGCAAAAAGAATAAAAGACCAGAACATAAAAGCTGAAATAATAGTTATATCAAAGAGTATTTTGAAAATCCAGCTGTTTTAGAATCATATCTACTGCATGTTGAGTTGATTTTTGCTGACTGTGATATTAACACTTTAATTAAAAGACTAAACGTTGAGTGCTGTAAGAATGCTGAACATAGCCAAGAATGCGATATTAAATGGGAAGCAATGAAAAAATTTATTTCTGAAGAAATAATTACTGACTTGGGTGTAAGCATACCTTTTGATACAAATAAACAAAATATATTGACAGGAGTTGAAACGATACCAGCAAGATCACAAGGCTTTGGTAGCGGTAATATTGAGTCATTCTTGGCGAGCAATCCTTAGCAAGATCTTAATCTAATAAAGAGCTATTGAGTAGCTACCAATCTAACGTAAGACACAATTTCTACATCCTTAATTTAGCTTGCTGCAACCATAGTTCAGGACAGCCTGCTAGACTATCGGACAGGTTTTAGCCATTATCCTATCATCGATAGTTTTGATTGCTGTGATTCCTGTTTCGATACTAGAGTACTAGCTGGGATGAGAATGAGCTTCTAAGCTGATATCCGCATCAACTATGTCTTTTTGTCAGTACTAGTGGTTTCTAGGGTAAAAACTAATCCCCAAACATCCCACCAGAAAAGCCTAGGTATTATGGATGAGGGAGTCATTCCCATAAAAGCAATAAAAAAGTCTTCTACAACTTATTTCCATACCTTTTTTTCTTTAGCTCACAGCAATTTCCTAAAATCAAGCATCCAGTTATGAGAGCACAGTTGGTAATGACGCCATTTATTTTATGAATGGAGAGCAATCAGGAAATACGGAATTTAATATAAATTAATAAATTTTCAATCAATTAATATTGGACGCAATCAAAAATATCATATTTATTTTATTAAGTTTCCAAAATGCTTTTGCTTCTAACTCGCTTAAAACAGAATAAAATAATGATAACCGTTTTTGAGAAATAAAACCTTTATTTGAAGCAAAATTGGAAAATTTTGATAACTGAATATAATAAGTTCTATTTAAACAGCCTTGATGCACAAATTGATTGGCTTTTTTTATTGGAATCAAAATTTATATATATCTTATTCTATTTTAAGGGAAGCTTAAGTACAATTCAATATGCTCTATACAATTCACATGCTTTCAGCATCCTAATGTCTCTTATATGGATTTTTTCTCATGGGATTGCGATTTAAGCTTTGTAATACTTAATCTAAATCTCCTTAATTGATTATAAATTTAAAAATCAGAATAATATACTATTTTTCTGATCTTATTCTGTACATTCATAAATTCATGCATTTATCAATCTGAATTCTTCTATATATATGACATTGATTGAATTTATTATTAATTAGAGAACTTTCTTGATAAATTTTATATTTTCTCCTAACTCCCCCCCTCAGTGATGAACAAAAAATTTTGTTCACCCAGAAGGGTTTATTTTTTTTAAAAAAATTTATATAGTCAGTGACACTGACTATATAAATTTTATACAATTTTTTTTTTTGAAATTTAAAAAATTTCTAATTCGCAAAATTGGAAAGCAAATATTAATTTAATTTATAAAATTTATGTTTTAAAAAGCAATTCGTTTAAAATTAAACAGAATTAGCTTTAGATTTCATTATACTAATTATCATTTATATATCAAATTTTTTTTCCATAAACATTTTCTATTAAAAAAATTTTTGTCCACTAACGGAATGTGGGTTTTTGGGCAAAAAATAGCGATTTTTCTAATGGTTTTGTTCACTGACAGAGGGGGTGGAGTAAATAAAATAGACACACCTCATTTATTAAATTACAATTAATTAATTCATCACAGCAAAGTATATTTTAAAATGAGCGAAGATTTGTAACATTAACTCAGTGACTGCATTCTCAAAATTCTTACAATAGGCGACTCAGGAGTTGGCAAAACTTCCCTTATCATGAGATTTGCTGTAACTTTACATCTAGGAAAATTGTTTTTCCCACAACTACATAAGCACTATTGGAGTCGAATGTAAAAGTAGAACGATCGAGCTAGGAGATAAAAGAGTAAGAATCCAACTATGGGATACAGCAGGCCAGGAAAGATATAGGACTATTACTAGCAACTTTTACAGGGGTTCTCATGGAATCGCTGTTGCCTATGATGTCACTGATAGAAACTCTTTTAATATGGTCACATCATGACTTGCTGAAATTGCAAAAAACTCTTCTGATAACTCTATAACAGTGATCATTGCCAATAAAATTGATATGATAAACCATAGACAAGTGACCGAAGAAGAAGGCAGAAACCTAGCAGAGTCTCACAAACTTCACTATTTCGAGACCTCAGCCAAAGACGGCAGTGGTGTCGCCGAAGCTTTTAGATTCATGGCCTCCAAAATCGTAGCAAGCATGGAAATAAAGCCTGACTACATCAAAAGAAGTAAAGAAAGCTTCATGATCAAAAGAATGGAAAAAGAGCCAGCCAAAAAAGAAAAGTAAACTCTATATATAGAACTTTCTCTTCAATAGCGCGATAAGGCGCATTCCTAGGTTTTACCGGAGGGTCTTGGACATATGGAAACCTGCTATTCATTATTCATGGGGGAGACAAACAGCCTAAATAAAGAATTGCGCCTGATCAATCTCGAGAACTTGAAGAGAGGCTGTGTGGAAAATTTACATTTTGGTTCGTCAAATGGATCTGACGAGCCAATTCTGACCAGTACTTGAAATAAAAAATGATAGTTGCCAGAATTTTATTAATTTTCTGATGAAGAGTATGATCAGAATTTTTAATAATTCCTTTTGACAATAAAATTCAAAAATCAAACTTTTAATATAAGATTTGAAGAGATAATTAAATCGTTAAAATAACGTAATGAAAACTCTTTACTGCCTTAGGGAGACGATGCCAGTAATGATTTTTAAATTTTGACTTTTTTCATATTGACTTAACCACCTTAATAATTTTTTAATTTTTTAAAAATCCAAACCTTTAATAGAAGATTTAAAGAGATAATTAAAGCATAAAGTAAAGGTAATGAATACTCTTAACTGCCTTACGGAGACGATGCCAGTAATGATTTTTAAATTTTGACTTTTTTCATATTGACTTAACCACCTTAATAATTTTTTAATTTTTTAAAAATCCAAACTTTTAATAGAAGATTTAAAGAGATAATTAAAGCATAAAGTAAAGGTAATGAATACTCTTAACTGCCTTAGGGAGACGATGCCAGTAATGCTTTTTATAATTTGAATTTTTCATAGCGACTTAATTAATTACTTGATCCTGTGCCATTTATTAAAATTCTGATCATACTCTTCATCAGAAAATTAATAAAATTCTGGCAACTATCATTTTTTATTTCAAGCACTGGTCAGAATTGGCTCGTCAGATCCATTTGACGAACCAAAATGTAAATTTTCCACACAGCCTCTCTTCAAGTTCTCGAGATTGATCAGGCACAATTCTTTATTTAGGCTGTTTGTCTCCCCCATGAATAAGGAATAGCAAGTTTTCATATGTCCAAGACCCTCCGGTAAAACCTAGGAATGCGCCTTATCGCGCTATTGAAGAGAAAGTTCTATAGATGCTGTTAGGCTAAATAAATTTATATCTTAAGATAATAACTATAATGTCCGACTCGTCATCTGTCTCTAGCGAATCTTCATCAGAAATCTCTGAAATCTCAGAGCGTCAAGACGAGGTGGATCCATTTGTCCCACCTCTTCAGCTGCAAAACGAAGATATTCCAGAAAACCTTTCTCTTAAAGCAATTTACAGCTCAGTCCATCAAAAATATTCGTATGACCCAAACGAACAAAATAATGAAGAAAACTCGACGTTTGAGACAAAAACCCATCAAGGTCCGATACAACTAATTAAGGTAACTGATTCAGGGACGTTTGAAGTCTGTAAGAAAGGAGCTGAGTTTCTAAAAGGGATAAAAACGAAAATAGGAGTCGTTTCAATAGGAGGACCGACTAGAAGTGGAAAAAGTTTTGTTATGAACCTTTTGGCAAATGGGACTGGATCTGGCTTTGAGGTTGGCAGCAGAGTTGCTGCTTGCACACAAAGTAAATTAAATTAAAGGGTTTAAAGTCTTCCAGGTTTGATGCCTTTGCACTCTTAAGACCACTAGAACCTGCTTGCTAGAGAAACTCAGTCGCCTGAGTCCTGTCTCAATAGCGGTCTATTCTCAGGACCTGAGGCTTGCAACGATAAACCTATACCAGAGTCTCGGCGGTTTAGAAAGACTATTCATGCTCCATATCTTGAGGGTGCTATAGAGGCAAAGGTCAGCTCGATGCCTCTTGTTGCCATCTTGCGGAGAGGTGGCATCTAAGAAAAAAGAGCCACAGCCATCCGAAATCAGTATGGAAAGAACCCGTGGCCCCAAAAAAAATCCGTATAACCAATACCTAGACTGTAATCGCCACCAGCTGACTCCCAAGGTTTACCCACCCCATACTGCCGCTCGAGGCAGCTAAGGGTTAGGACTAAAAGTCTGAACCTTGGCTTAGGCTATAAAGTCATTTTGGCGCCCAAAGTGGTGTGTCGTCATCAACGAATATTTTGTCACCACCACGATATTAACTATGCTTTTTACACAAGGGATTTGAATATGGGGAGAGCCTATGCAAGCAGCAAATATGAGTATCATTTTTCTTGACTCAGAGGGCTGCAAAAGTGTTGAAAAATCAGCAAATCATGACGCAAAAATATTTTCACTGCTTATCTTGCTGTCTTCAGTATTTATTTATAACTCAAAAGGAGTCATTGATGAGCAGGCGATTAACCAGCTGAGTTTTGCAGCATCTTTATCAGAATTGATATCAACAAGGATTACCCCTAGTGACTCAGATGAAGAAATAAAACGGAGATTGGCAGCTTTGTCACCTAAATTTATATGGCTGTTAAGGGATTTTCATTTATCATTAGTAGATGAAGAAGATATCCCTATCAGTTCAAAACAGTATATGGACAAAATTCTAACAAATAGGATCTCTATAGGAAGAAATGTGGACAAATATAATAAAATAAGAGAAGCTATACTTGAAACCTTTATTGACAGGGACTGCATAACACTTCCAAGACCTGTTGAGCAAGAAAAACAGCTTGAAGCGCTTGCCGAGTTTGATTTAGACTCACTAAGGCCTAAGTTCAAAAAAAGCTTTGAACAGCTTCAGCTTTCTGCACTTGAGCACTGTCCTCATAAGAAATTTGACGGGCTTGAAATCCAAGGAAGCAACTTGCTTAGCTTTTTGGAGGAGATGATAAAAGCAATCAACGACGGAATTGCGCCTAATATTAATACAGCCTGAAGCCACGTTATAAAACTCCAATATGAAGAGCTTATGACAGATATTAAAAAAAGATATATAAAAGCTAGAGACGTGGAGATACAAAATTTGCCTTATGATGAGTCTGAATTGCTAATTAAATTGCAAGCTGCCAAGGATAGGGCACTTGCGTTGCTTTTAGAGGTGCAGCTAAAAGATGAAGCGCTAGAAGAAGGATGCAGAGAAGAGTTTGGAGGGTTTTATCATGATGACATTACGTTTACACTTAAAGCAAACCAAGCAGCATCTGAAGCGTTTAATTTGTCATTGATTGAAAAGCTTTTTAGAGATATTTTGGTTGATCTTGAGCAAGGAAAGTACTTTGAAACCTTTGATGGTCTTGAAACGGATTGGGCAGTAGCTATGAGAAGATATGAAAAAGAAGCTATTGGGCCTGGAAAGTTTATTGCGCTAAGCCAATTTTCCAGAAAGCACCAGCATAATGCTTTTGCGAGATATTTTCAAGATATCGCTGATAAGTATGAAGATCAGGTTTTAGAACTATCTTTCCATAAATAATTCTATTATATTATTAATATTAAAAATTGGGGAAATTATATTTATATTTAACATATATAGAAATTTGTTATATAAAAAAAGTATTAACAGGAGAAAGTAAGGAAAAAAGAAAAAGAATATGAAGATAGGTTATACGCCACAAGGAAAAGAGATGACGCTGAAACTAAGCAGCTCGTGCTAGCTCATGTAGCACATTTAGAAAAAGAATTAGGAATTATGGTTGATGAAAGACAGCAGCTTGGCGATATTTTAGGAAGAGTCCAATATGAAATTGCTAATGCATTGTAAGCGATAAATAGGAAAAAGAAAAAAGAAGAAGAGCAAGAAGAGCCCATAAATCCTGATGACGTCGAAGTTGATATAAAGCCGAAAAAGAAATCGAATTCTAAATCCTGTGGCTGTGTCCTTTTCTAATTAGTCACTGATATTAAATTAGCATATATATTAATAAAAATTAGCTAAAACATCCTTAGTTTAGTCTTATTTGCTTGGTCTTGTTTTGCTACGTGTGAGGTTGTACTGCAGCAAGTAATCTTCTGATTTTTTGATGTATTGAGTTTTAGATCTAGCTACCTCTCTATTATCCTCAGGCAATATTTCAAAAATCCTAATTATCCAATGCTTACTCCTACCTTTTAATTATAACCAAAATTTTTGTATAGGAAAATTTCATAGATAAATTTTTATAAAATTTGTTTTGACCTAATTTAATGGTAGAGTGCAAATAGAATATAATATAAACAGCTTTCACACTGAATTGATTAATTTTTTGAATCAACTCTTCATAAAGAATAAATTAAAATTCAATATATTGCATTCAATTAATTTTTTTTTTTATTTTTTAAACAATTTTTTCATCAAAAAAATTTAACTCATCTATAAATTGGAACTGAATATTTTATGCCAACTTAAAAGGGTAAGTTAGTAGTATAGACTTCTCTATAATTCTTCAGCTCATAATCTTTAAGTCCAATCTCAGTCTGTCTAACCACATCATAGCCAGGTGCTTTTCCATAAGCCCCTCCTACTTGTCCAAATCTGTAATAAGAAAGTCTATACATTAAGCATTTCATCATAGTTTCAGTGGCACCACCATCCACTCTGTATTGTCCTCTATTTAAGAAATCATCTTCCTTTATATGTGGGAACACTCCTGACGCAATCCTGATCATCCATAAGAACTTATTAATATCATCTCCTGAATAGTAGCTTAACCCTCCAAAGAGTACAAGTACATAATTAGCGTCTAGTTTCCTTAAAAGCCTAGCTGACTCATCATCATCACTTGCGAAAATCATTCCGACAGTGGCAATATGTGTATTATTCCAGGTGTTATTGTCTACCAAAACAGTTCTATTTCCCATTCCAGTAATCTGGTATCCATAATCCCACCATGACATAATTTTTGCGTCAGGCTTGGTATTCATCCTAAGCCAGTAATAGGCTTCTCTGTAGTCATCCACAATAATTTTTTCCCCATCATGACCTTTGTGGGACATAATAATGGTAGGTGAAGAATAAGCTTCTGCTCCAACCCACACGCAGTGGTTAATATAAGCACGCATAACAATTAACTTAATTTAAATAACTTTTAGTTAGGCATTTAGTTGCGCAGTAAAGGTGGCGCTTTTTTTTTTTGTTTTTTTGCTACTCTCGACTCATGTGGACCTTGCAAGCAATCGAATCGCTCCTCCTAGTCCCTGTGAACCCAGAAGCACTTAAAACACTAGTGGCTTCGCGTTATCTCGCTCTGTCCTACTTTCCTTCAGCGTCTACTTGGCCTAAGGGTCCTGCCTTTTATACCAGTTTAGGAAAGAGGTATACACACACAAGGCGGCGAAGTATAAAAATTCCTTACCATTTTCTCTTCTTCTGAAGAAGTCTATGTATAAAAAATTAACTCCATAAGTTTAGGTTTACATTTAGAGGTCGTAAGACAATTTTATGGTGGAGCCAAAGCCCACCGCACTTGCCCTTAAGGCTATTATTACCTACCACTATCGACGGTAAGGCAGCTTATCTTCGCATATCATGCCCATTGTCTTCGTCAGGACACCATCTTCAATGCAATTGCACCCAATTAATTGCATCTCCTCCGTTGGATTCCTGGATTCCGATGAGCGATGGACTTTTTTCCATCTTGCCTCAGTAGATACACCTCTCTGCTGATTTTGAATTACGCAGAGACTCGGATAGCCTACACTGCCCAGTTTTCGTCCCACACCGCTAAGGCCAGCCATCCTGTCCCAGGAGCTCAAGCTCCGTTTACCTAATGGTAGGGCATTGCATGAGAAAAAGCATATCACTATCGTTATCGTTAACTGCTTAATTTCTGATAAGAATTCTGGTCGATATACCATCTGAATTAATCGTGCTCACCCGAGGCTACCGCGAGAAGGTTCAGCAACTGCCGGACTTACTGTACGATTCCACCCTCTAGGTTCCAGAGTCCTCCACGCGGTTGTTGCCGGCGGCAGGTGGATTGCCTGTGCTGTTAGAGTGCGTGAGTTTGGAGCTTGCCCGTACTTGCTCCTTCTCAGCATAAACTGATTCTACGCCAGTCGCTTTATCTTGACTCTCTGCAGGACATATTATGGTTCATATTTTTCTAAGTTTGGTAGGGAAAAGGTTTTTTTTCGGAGTGAATTACGTTTTTATCCTAGGCTATTTTATTATTATGGCTAATATAAAGCAATTACGCTGATAGCTAATATAACCAAAATAGGTATTGACAGTTCTAATGGGTAGCCATACTTAGGCTTATGTCCTCTTATTTCTTCTGGGGTGTTATAATAGTCCCACCACTCCCTAAAATGTATAATATGCCTTGCAAACCTATGAATCGTCTCTGAAAGCCCAATTCCTGCCAAAATGCACAGCGCAGGTGCTAAAACAAGAAGAAGCCTAACCATGACAGATGCAAAATAAACTGACAGAACTCCATATAACGCAATGAAAAGTTTCCCATTATTATGCTCCATAATGCAATAATAAAACCCAGCAGGGGCTAGGAAAACCAAAATGTGCAAGTCAAAGAAAAAGCTTGACCAAGTTGTAGGCTGATGCTCAGATACTGATGCAACAATTGGAATGAATTTTTTGGCATAAGTAGGGTCTAATAAAGATAAGCTTCTTCCAGTCCATTTCATTCTTCCAGTTAACGTCAAAAACAAAGCAACCAATACAATTGCTGTAGCGCTTACTCCTAATACAACTTTTTTCAGGGTGTTAAACCTTGTTTCGCCTACTTTTTCTTTTATCCATTCGCAGAAATAGTAGACATTTATGAAGATAAAAACTGTATGAGATGGCAAATGCTCGGATGCTGTGACTGCTTGGAATCCTATAAATGGAATCTGCATAGCAAGAAGGGTCCCAAGGATATGGAAAGAGCAGTAGCCAATATACGTATTTGTATTGAATCTGCCTATCAAGATGAGAACTATAGCAAAAATTGGGATAATGTTGACGATAAATGCATACCCACCCCAGGATGCAGCCATATAGAAGAAAGAAAGTGAAGCCATTCCTGACCATATCAAGGATCCCTACATTAATCTTACTGTGTTTGCAGCTTTAATCCATAAGTAAAACGTAAAAAGTAATGCGAAAATTGCGACTCCTTCATAGTCATAGCTCCCAGCTACTGATCTGGAAATATATGATGGCACAATGCTGATAAAGAGTGCGGAAAATAAGCTAGGCTCAGTCTTCCCTGTTACTTCTTTAGTCAGGAGGTAGCATGCGAGTGCTGTCAAAGCTGAAAAAATAGGTGCCAAGAAGACACAGACGTTCCTTATATCGATTGGAAATGTAAGCAGATTCGCCCACTGATGAAGAGCTCCAGCTGTCATCATGATCCCAGGGTAAAGTGTTCCTCCGATGACTCTGCCAAGTGGAAACCATGAATTTGAGTCAAACCAGTTCCAAAACTCATAGACGCCTTTTTCAGCCAAGTACCGAGTTGTCCGATAATTGAACCAAGGGTCAAATTCGTGAATGATGCTCTCAAAGCGAATGACCTAAATGAAAAATACAGAAAACACACGAATCAAGACTGCGATAAGGCAAATCATGACGAGCATGACTATGCGAAGGACTGGAGCCCACCTCTCAATAAATCCTTTGAAGTTGGATTCCATGTTTTATGGAGAGCTTAATGGGAATCGAATTCTCAAGCCTTAATTAAAGAAAAACAGATAGGGAACTCTATGTAGGAAATTATAATAGTAAGATTACGTGGAGGCATTTTAGTGCTTTAATATTTTTAATAACAATTATGAATTTAATGAGCTTTACTTTACAGCTGTATTTAAATTATTGCTAGAGGCTTAATAAATATTTTATATCCATATGTTTCGTAGAAATGAGCACCGCTTAACAACGCCTCCTGAGCAAGACCATCATCTTTTTGATGATGGAAAAGATGAGATGGTAAGCCGGATTGAGTTTCCTCTAAAGCAAGAGATCGTCGTTTTGCATCATAAGTTAGAAAAGCTGACTCACAAATACCAGGAAGCTGAGGAAGATAGGAAAAAATATATCGATCAAATGACGCTGTAACAATTATTTAGATCTGCAGATCAATTAAAAGGACTTAATGATGAGAACAGGGCTTTAAAAGAGTATATTTCGCATTTAAATGATGAAAATATACGGTTACGGCAGTACATTAGTAATGTGAACACGAAAAATAAAAAGCCAAAAGCATTTTCAAATAAGCTCAAATCGTCTCTTGATGGGTTAAAAGAAGAAATTATCGCATTTCATGATTCCTTTGAGTCTCAAGGAAAAGTTGTAGAAAAATGCTTAATCCATTAAAAAAATTAAATAAAAAGGGTCCACTTGTGGATTCGAACTTGACATACGGAGTAGCATTCTGCATGCCGGAGCATATAGATCCATATGTGGAATGCTATTTGGTATTTCAAGCTCCAACCCAAGTGTCCCTTTTTAATAAATATTTCCCAAAGAGTATTATGTTTCTTTATAAAGTTAGAAAGTCTGGAATTAAATTTGGACGTTGGGAACAAATTAAGAGATCTAATTGAGTATTATTTAGATGCTTCCAAACAAACTGAATGTCAGATAAAGCGCTTAAATGCAAACGTAAACGAACTTTGCAGTGATCCTTGCACTTTTCAAGGCAGAATTGTGATGAAAAAAGATTTATCAGTATCTTATGACTCAAGCTCAAAAAATTTTCCTTCTTTATTTGATGAGTTGAATACAGCTAATGACAAGTCAGTTGTGCATTCAAACGATAACACAATACCAGAGCACATTATTGAGAAGCTAAACCACTTAGAAACTGTCTTAGAAGAAATCAAAGACACTTCAGAAGGTCTTCAAAGCGAAAAAAGCAGCCCAATAAAAGAAAGATTCCTGCATCAGTCACATCAAAAAGCTCCTATCAGCAGATTCCACACTAAACGAAATATCAAAAACATGCTACTTGCACACCACATTACTATTTTCCACGTTTAATAAAACAAGGTATCCTAATTAAAACAGAAATTAATTATTTAAAAATGTGAAACTAATTAACTCATTTCTCTATTGGCTTTCCAGGACGTGTTTATCTGCTTCAGCTTCTTTAGAGCAAGACATATATGGGTGAGACTCAAAATAAGGCTGCTCCAATCACTTTCGGAAGATAAAAAGCACAGCAGTTGCTATAAAAGTGATAATAGAAATAAAAAGTCAAACCTTTCAGCATTCTCTTTCTCCATCTTCAGGACAATATTCTTCAAGTAGTGGTCCAGCTGTCAGCCCTGTAAAGATATATCCGACTGCTAGAGGGCTTGCAGCAACTGATAAAAATACTCCTTCACGTCCTTTGGTGGCAACTTCCATTGTATAGTCAATTATTCTTGGAGCATGAATTGCCTCTCCTAAGCTTACAAAAAATACAAAAATGCACACGGTCAAATAACTAGCACCAAATAACAATACTAGTGGTGAGGCAGCAGTAATCAAGCTTCCAAATGCTAATAACGAATAATTATTCATAACATAAATCAACATTGTTAAAATCGGAGTAAAAATAATCATTAGGATTTGGTGCAAAGCAATGATATACCCAAAATGAGCCCCATCTTCAATATCACGATACATATAAATAGGCAAGGTAATAGTCAGATGATTATAAACAGCCCTCACAAAGGCAAGAACAAGGCACAATGCTACAAGCCTCCAAAAAGATTTTAATATCAATATAGATCTTAAATGATCCCATGACGATTCTTCTTTTTTATCTTACTTACTTAACTTAATTATCTGGTGTTTAAGGTGTCTAGTGCCGCAGCCCAAAAAGGACCTATGGCAAAACTAGTGACGTAGGCAAGCCATCTTGGAACAGGTCAGCCCTGGCCAAGCCTTCTATCAACTCCTGCTTCACCAGCCTTGCTGCACGTCTCACCCGGCGCGATGCCGTCGCCCTTGTCTCGACTCAGCTCCTGCGCGTGTTCCGCCTGAGGGTCATCTTCCCTTGGAGATGTGCTGAGAGGTAAAACCCCGAAATCTTGAGAGGACTGAGGAGCAGTTCCTCTGGTTATCCCCAGAGTTAAACCGCTATTGCTGTCCAGAAGTTCTCGAGTGAAAACCTATAGAAATTGCCTTTGAGTAGCGCGCTAAGCGCCCGAGACTTCCCGACGAAGTCTGGGCGGTGGTTTGACCAGCTGATATTGATCAAACCAACATCCAAAATGACAAATTCTTCTCATATAGAAGATTTGTCAAATTGGATGCTGGCTTGACCAACATCAGCTGGTCAAACCACCGCCCAGACTTCGTCGGGAAGTCTCGGGTGCTTAGCGCGCTACTCAAAGGCAATTTATATAACCCCATAAATAAAATTCCATGAGGGAGAGAAAATTAGCAGAGCTAATTTCTCTCGAACCGAATGCCATTTTATTTATCCTTCTTTTTTATCAATTTTAACAAGTTCTTGTCCTCTATAAGAGTAATCCAACTCTCTTAAAAAAAGTGACATGAAAAAAGCGATTCCCATAAAGACTGTAGAAATAATAAAAATAATTCGAAAAGTTGCTTGGTCTTCGTCTCCAAAAGTAAGTATCAAATCTACAGCAATTCCTGCTAGAGCGATACTACCATAAAATACCATGGTATATACAGAAAAGCCTAAGCTTCTTGCATCATTTGAGGTGTATTTTTTAATTGCAAGCTTTACAGCTGGCGGAGTCAATACAAGAGGTACAAGCAATAGAGTCCCTAAAATAAAAAGCTGGATATATTTATCTGTAATAAACACAAGCAATAAAAATCCTAAAAACCCACAGCCCATAGAAATAAGCATAGAAATTTTGATTCCGAATCTATCAGGGATACTTGAAAGAGAAATTGTATATATTGCAGCTAGAACACCAGCACAGCCATATATTAATCCTACCATTGTATCTGAGATATCCTGGACCTCTGACAGATATATTGCCCCACATACTAAAATCATTGAAAATCCTCCAAATCCGACTGTTTTAACTAGCAGCACCATCCAATAATCATTAGGAGACTCTAATAAGTCTTTGTAGCTTTTTTTATAGTAATCTGACCAAGATGGATCTTTGTAGTCTGAGTTATCGAGCAAAGGAGCAGAATCATTATCTTTTGAAGGTTTTTCCTCAGCCATTTTCAAGTTTATTACTTTATTAAGCTAAAAACGTATATCTTGGACTGTTCATTTGTCGAAAAATATTAATAATTTAAATAGTATAAGCCTTATACTGATAGAGGCAATAATAAAAATTAGGATACTATTTAATTCCCTTTCATTTTTTATAATAATTTTGAGATTAAGTATCCACATGAATTTTATTATAGGAAAAAGCAGGAGTCTCGACATTTATTTTATTATCATTTGTATAGTCATGAACAAGAAATTAATATTTGATACAATAAAGCTATTTGTTATTTTTAATTAATTTGATTTTAAATAAAACTAATTTTAATAATTCCCAAGCTTAAATTACTTAATTTTCCCACATTTTCCATATTTATAAATTCAAATGCAGGCACAGCGCGCGGTAGACAAAGAAAACATCGAATGCGAATCAGGGCCAATGCCGATTCAAAGACTTAAAGATTTCGGACTCAACCAATCTGATATCACAAAGCTTCAAGAGGCAGGCTTCCAAACAATAGAATCAGTTGCTTATTCAACAAGAAAAGTTCTTTTATCTGTCAAAGGAATTTCTGAAGCAAAAGCCGACAAAATCAATGATGCAGTCCGAAAACTATTACCAATGGGCTTTATGTCAGCGACTGATCAATATGAAATACGTAAAAACTTAATTTATATCACGACTGGCAGTGGAGAATTAGATAAATTATTAGGAGGCGGCCTTGAAACAGGCGCATTAACTGAGCTTTTTGGTGAGTTCCGAACAGGAAAAACTCAATTGTGCCATACTCTTGCAGTTACAGCTCAGCTACCCACTTCTCATGGTGGAGCTGCAGGTAAAGTGATTTATATTGATACAGAAGGGACTTTCCGTCCTGACCGTATAGAATCAATTGCAAGAAGATTTGGACTTGATCCTCAGACTACATTAGATAACATTGGCTACGCCCGTGCTTTCAATTCTGATCATCAATTACAATTGCTTATACAAGCAGCTGCTATAATGGCTGAAAGCCATTATTCTTTATTAATTGTTGACTCTGCCACTGCTTTATATAGAACAGATTATACAGGCAGAGGAGAGCTTGCAGCAAGACAAAACCATTTAGGAAGATTTCTTAGAAATCTTCAAAGATTAGCTGACGAGTTTGGAGTGGCGGTTCTCATTACCAATCAAGTTGTCGCTCAAGTAGATGGCGGGGCGATGTTCCAAGCAGATTCTAAAAAGCCAATTGGTGGACATATAATGGCCCATGCATCTACTGTAAGACTTTCTCTGAGAAAAGGAAGAGGTGAAAGCAGGGTAATGAAAGTTTATGATTCGCCAAATTTGCCTGAAGCAGAGTCGCCATATATGATTACAGAAGGAGGGATTGCTGACTATACTGAGTAATATAAAATTAATTCGCTTTATTTATTATAAAAACTCATAGGAGTTCTCTACTGGATCTTCATTTTTAACGTCTGACACTTTGAGGCTTTCTTCAATAGCTTGTCTTAGTAGCTCTTCTTCTGATACTAAATTGTCTTGAAATTCTCTAGCTTTTTCAAATACTCTTGCGTTGCGACTGAACTTTTTTCGCTTTTTAGCTGATCTTGGAACTATTTCAAGCTGAGGTAAAAATTGGCACTGTAAAGTATTATAAAAAAAAATAGCAACTGAATCTAGCATAAATTGAGGCCGGTCACTGTTATGGTCTCCTTCCACTATTATGATGTTTTTATCTCCTGCATATTTATCATATAATATCTGGGAATGTTTTGGGTTTACAAATGTGTCATCCTCTCCAGCCACAAATAAAGCAGGAATAAAACATTTATCTACATGCTTCAAAGGATCTAGCTCATTACTGTCAAAATTCGCTTTTTTTCTTATTGTTTTTCTTATCATTGATTTTGCAGCTGAAAGCACAATTCCAGGGATATTTTTTGCGTAAATTGCTGCAAGCTCTTTTGTAAGGACTTTTAAGTTTGAAAAAGGACTATCAAGGACCATTCCAGCAATTGAAAGGTCTCTATCTGCATGCAAAAGAGCAGTGACTGCCCCCATGCTTCTTCCCCAAAGTCCTATACAACTGACAGTTCCACAATTCCTCAGATATTCGACCACATAATCTACATCATCGCGCTCATACCACCCTAATGAAATATATTCGCCTTCTGATAAGCCAGAACCTGATGTATCTAGACAGAATAATGTGATATTTGCTGGGAGAAGGACTGGAACTGATGCTAAAGCTTCAAGTCGGCTGCTTGAATTTCCATGGAGATATATAACACAAGGTAGCTGAGCGCAGACTCTCTCTTCTGCAACGGGCTCAAAATGGGAGCATTCCAGCCTTAGTCCTCGACGATTTTGTAGAGAGATGTCGGTGCGTTTGAAGCTTCGTTCTCCAATGCAAAATTCAGTAGGTCCCAGTTCTTTTGTTTCATAAACGTCTCGAGGCGGACGGATTATTGCTTTTCATAAGTCTTGATAACCTTTCTTGAGGAATGACATTTATTAAGACATTATATATTAATAGGAAAGTTTCTATTTTTATTTAAAAATTTAATATTTGATTCAATTTAAAGTGCAGGAAAAATATTATACCCCCTCTAGAGATGAGTATTTTCCTCTAAAAGGGCTTTCACATACCAAAGTATCTGCCTACGGGCGTCCTGCCAAGATTCAAGACAAAGCGACTGGAGCAAATCAGTAAAGGCAGAGATGGAGCAAGCTGCAAACCTAGAAACTGTGACTGCGCAGACAGTCCACGTGCCAATAACAAAAACCTAATGGAGGGGCTGAAGTCTAGAGGATTGGAAATGTACAGAAAGTCCGTAATTAGCTGAGATGAGCCTAATCTAAATAAAGAAATATTATAAAAATTTTATTTGAAATAAGAAAATAGCTATAATTATTTATGGTATCTTGCTTGTGCGCCTTGGCAAGAAGTGGTAAATTAACATTATGAATTGTCTATCATAAAAGATTTTGGTTGAGGCCCTTAGTTATCAGCGATTGGAGTGCAAACAATAGGTTGAGTGAGTTCACACAATTTTGATCAATTAGCATCATGGCTCATTATATGAAAGATTATTTATTATTATTTTATGTAAAATTCGATTTGTGACTTAAGGCAACCATTCTTTTCGATTTAAAAATAAAGTTAAACTGATTTATTGTGTTAATAAAGTAATTATAATTTTATTAAAATTTTACCTCTAAAATCGTTAGATAGAGCTACTGTTTTTATTTCAATCAAAATGTCCATTAATATAAAAGAGCCAATGGAAATATTTTTACTCCAACTTTTGGTCTATTCTTAAGGCTTCTAGATAGTGTTAATTACATTTGCTCATAGAAAAAAGTATTGTGCAGTTCAATCGCATTTTTCCACTTTTGAATTATTCTTCACTCAAATCTAAAACTATTATCCCAGTAAAGAGTAGGCCTATACTGGCACACAAAGAAAGAAAGCTCTTCAAAATAAAGCGAAAATAATCAGACAAGCAATCATACAAAATATCCCTTTAATTACAAAGAAAGGTCTCATATGGGAAAGCAGCTTCAGCATATGGAGGTTAAAATCTTCATAAAGTTCAAAATACGTGGAGAAAAGCTAGCAGAAGCCTTTAAACAAAGGCCACCTACCTATTTTCATAATCTCTTAAACACTTATCAATAGACTTTAATCCTAGCTCTCCGACTCCTTTAAGAGTAACTAATCATTAAAAATTGCCTATTTTTGGAAAAACTACCCTCCTTAAGAAAAAAATTATTAATTTAACTTTTTTATATAAAAATTCTATTAAATTTAAGACAACTTGCATTATTAAACATTAATTTATGATTCTCTTACAAATTTAAAAAAAAGTTTTTAGATAATCTTAATCTCAATTTTTTAATAAAAAAAATTAATCCCTTCTAAAAATGGAAGAAAAAGCTTGCTCTTTTTAAGGTACTGTAAATAAAAAAGCGAAAATAATCCATAGGTTTGCTTTACAAGCAACCATGATTTAATTAGCTATGTCTATATAAATCCCTGATTATTGCTACAGTATCTTGATCTGCTGGGACTGGCATCTCAAGTTGCAGAAATTTCACTGCCAAGAAAATGCAAGCTTCAGCTATATTTTCCGCGCTCTTTTGCAAAGCCAGAGTAGTTCGGAAACAGTCGTTAGCGAAGTTGCACGCGTATCTCAGTACGTTTTTCCTCGTCTGAGGTGATATGTTTAGTGGGAAGATAAAATTGTGAATGTATGGATATGGAAGAGGAATCTCAAAATTAAATCCTATCTCATTTAGAAGCCAAAACTCATAAAATTCAATATTTTTTGCAAGCCTTCTCAGCATCGAATCTGATAAGGGAGGAACTTGTAACCTGGGGTTAAGGGAAGTCTGAATAGTTGAGCGGAGCACGTAGAACCGCCTACATACATTTTCCAGGTGCTTGGGCTGCTCCAGGGCTTTTGCAGCTAGAAAAATGCAGGCGCCTGCTAAGTGGAGACTGTCGAACTTCCCAATGCTGTTTGTTACAGCGAACTATGGCTCGTATTACTTTGTGGAAGTAGACTTGCGCAGTAGCTACGCAGGACTGAGAAAGTCCCAGCTGAATTGCTAAGTCTCGGATAAATAGCAGAGCTTCAAGCTTCTTTTGTGTCTCTTTTTCAGAGGTGAGCGAATTTTTCTCATCCTCGCTCTTCAGGACTTCATCCGACTTGAACAATTCCATTTTCCTAACGATCTCAATTCTGTAAAATCCTCGGTCGATTTCTGCAGTCTTTTCTCTTGCTTTGTATTAATAATTGTGCATAGAGTTAATAAGGCATTACAAGATTTAAAATGGCAGTTAGGGTAGGATGGCGGTCCTAAAACTGAGCTTAGTTAGAGTAGTTCTGAACTTCTTGAGAGTCTCGGCTCAAGGAGAAGTCTTCTACACTGAGGCTGGTGTAGAAAAAGAGGTCTGAAGAGGCTTGGGCGAAACAGGTTAACGGTTAGGCTGGTCTCACCTACCGTTATTCAGAGCTTAAGACTACTGAGGAATAGGAGTTAAAGAGCAATCTCATAAGCATAAACATTAAAAAATAAGGAATTACATATGAGATGGAGTTATGAAGACAATGATGATTTAAATACTTACTCTTTTTTAAAATCTGAATAAGCATCACGCTTATTTAATTCAAAGAAATTTTTTGAATCATCTTTCATATTTTATATTCTACATTTTTAAGTTAAGAGAAAGCAAAAATTTAATTATCTTTTGAAAAAATAAAAACAAAAATGTTTTTATTTATTGTAAATAGGAATTGAAATAATGAAAAATATCAATCTATTTTTCTGATATCGCAAAAGAGTGAAGCTAGGAATAAATTAATTTATTTTGTTTTATTGATAATCCTAATATCAGGGATGGAGGCTGAAGGAATGAGATACTTACTCCCCCCTCTGTGAGTGAACAAAACCATTAGAAAAATCCCTATTTTTTGCCCAAAAAAAAACCCACCCTCCGTGAGTGAACAAAAATTTTTTTAATAGAAAAAATTTTTTATGAAAAAAAAATTGATATATAAGTGATAATTATTTATAATGAAATCTCGAGCTAATTCTGTTTAATTTTAAACAAATTGCGTTTTAAAACATAAATTTTATAAATTAAATTAATATTTGCTTTCCAATTTTTTGCAAATTAGGATTTTTTTTAAATTTTTTTATAAAATTTTTTTTAAAAAAAAATTAACTCCCCTCTGTGAGTGAACAAAATTTTTTTGTTCACTCACGAAGGGGGAGTTAAACAAATTGCTAGTTACATGTATTAAAGCTATTACTGAAATACTGGCACATAACTCAATTGCTAGCTATATGTATTAAAGCTATTGCAAAAATATTAACGCATAATTCAAAGGTCTTTAGTGCTGATAGATTTATTGCATATTGCTTTGAATTAAAGTTTTCTATCTTATTCATATAAATATGTTTTTAAAAAATGATCTTAATTAAGAGTAAAGATAATAAAATGATCATAGATTATTTAAGCAATGAAGAAATTTTAATAAAATAATTAAACTTTTTTTTGCAAGGCAAATATAAATACTTTTATTACTCATATTTATCTTTTATATATTACTAATTCTTACATTAGCCTTTATTTATGCTCATTATAGAGGTTTTTGCTGCAGATTAAATATCAAAATGGCAAAATTTCGTAGGTTTTGCATTATAAATAAGCTTTGCATTTCCTTTAATATAACAATTAAACTTTTTGCTTTGAATTTTTAGTAATTTATTGAGGCTATTACATATGATAAAAAATTGGTTACCAATTATATCATTTATCAAAATATTCTATTAAATCAACTTATAGTTAAATCTTTGCCTTATCCCTTTTTCATGTTTCAATTCAATTTTTAAAAGTTGAAATACGAGAGATCTTATTTTCCTTAATTTCAATACAAAAACGCATGAAGCCTAAAAGCATACCCTTTAAAAATAATTAATTATTTTTATTTTCAAACTTTATAGGTTTTATTAACCTCACTTTAAATTAGTATTTGACTGAAAATAATTTTCAGAATCTTTATATTTTGCACTTATTTGATCACTTAATATTGCTATCTCTAATATTTATACATACAGATCAATTATCTTCAATAAATTTAT